>CM031242.1:425205782-425613282 GCA_018340775.1 Taxus wallichiana var. yunnanensis | reverse complement strand
ATAAAAGACAAATATGGTCTAATCAGAATGCAATGGTAATTGTATAACATGATGATTGATTAAAAATTTAATACATATTGCAATTGATGCAAGTATCAAAAGTAATGTGCTCAAGGGGTATGAATCTAGAGTTTGAAAAGGGTTGTTGGTGACTCATCGTTTGGGTTGACAAAACTTAGAAGAGGCCACTAATAAATTTGTAAGTTCTATATAAGTTATTTATAGAGTTATGTTGTGGTTTATTTAATTATCAAAAAAACCATTGATTAGCTAGGGGATATGGCTTACATGTCAAACAAGTGCGAAGATGTCTTTGGTCTAATAAAGGAAAGAAGTGAAATAAGTTCCTTCAAAGGAGAGGAATTCAGTGCGGAAAGAATTGCAGAACTCGGCTAAAAGGTGATTGGAGGAAAAAACCTAGGAGACACTTTGACCTGGGACATGGATCAAAGGGGTTTTGGAGAGAAAGGACATTTTTGGTTGGAGGCTTCTTTGTCAAAATATTTTTGGGCTGAGGGTAAACCATTGTTTGGGGAGAATGTTCCCTGTAGGTGGAGGTAGAAATGCTTGGAGGGATAATAAGGCTTGAAGCTTCCGGGCATCGAAGAAGAGGGTGGGGGAAAGTGAGTCTAAGGTGGGGATGTGGTTCTTCCTGAAATCTGAATCCAATGAAAGTCTTCCTAAACCAAAGGGCTCGAAGGTGTCTATAGATGGTGAGGATTCGAGTGAGTTGTCAAAGAATTCCATGACTTCTTTGAGTCTCGGGGAATTGGAGATTAAGGTTTCTAAATAAAGTTAATATGATTGATGTGGGATCTCGGTGGTGGATGATATTTGTGAGTGCATGGGACAAAAGGAATTTATTTGTAAATTCATTGGGCTTTAGCCTTCAAAGGATGAGCTTTAGAGTTGGATTGATAAAAATTGGGCCTGCAATGAGCACCCCAACCTCAGGCTTTTAACGAAAGGATTTTTTCAAGTAAGATTTTGTAGTCTCTTGATCGGGGTAGGATTTTTGGGGGCATGGATCTTTAAGAAATCAGATCTCCGCATTCGGCCTTAGTACCCACTTTTTAATCCAGAGGAGAATTAGTTTAAAAGGTGCCTTTGTAGGTGAGAATCTATAATTTGCTGCCAAAATTTTGGGTTTAGACCACCTTAAGGTCCATTCTTGAATCCTTGGGGGTCCTATAGGAATTGGGAAGGAAACAAATTTGTTACTTTGTACTCTTATGCCATAATTTATGTCATGATTGACTTTTCAAAGCTGCTAACTCGAGCTATCAAGACTTAATACTCCTATGGGGTATGGTTTCAAGGGATAGATTATGAATGTCTTTCATTACGATGTTTTAAGTGTCGAGAAAATAGGGAATAAGATGAATATATGTCCCCAAAATGAAAATAAGGATGATATGTGGGTTAAGGATAAAGAGGGTCCAAAGGAAAATTGGAAGGTCAGAAGGAATTCAATCCCTCCCTTTTCATCTAGAGATAACATGGTTTGGAAGGTTGATATCAAAGTCACGAAGCTTCATTGGAAAAGGAGGCCTTATTAGTTGATGATGGGTTGGATCCCTGGTGAATGTTGAGGATGTTTAGGGAATGGAAGAGATATTGAATCCTTATTTGGAGGTGTCTCTTCTCAATGAGCATCTAGAGAAGGAAGATTTGGAGATTAGTTTGGAAGCATTTAAGTGTGCGAAAGAAAGAATGAATGGTGGGATCACCGTGAAGAAGTTATATGGGAAGGAGAATAATGAAAACAAGGTAGCTTTGATCAACTCATTAGTTGATGTTTTGAAGTAATTTGACATGAATAAGAATCACGTGACTTCGGCAATTCCAATAAGGAAATATAAAATGATTGCTTAATCCAACTCCAAGCCTCAACTAGATACTGAGTTTTCAAAATTGGCAGGAAGGTAGTCAAATTCCCTAAAGACTCAGTTGGAAGCCAAGCTAAATATTTATATTGGAAATCAAAGCACCTTAGAGGATTTTATGTCTGGTGGAAGGGACTCTCCTTCCACGGGGGTCCATGAAAATCTTAATTGGAATGTTAGGGGATTAAATTCCTTTGATAATTGTTGCTTTGTCAAGTGATTTAGAGAAAGTGAGGGCCTGGATATTCTTTTATTGTAGGAGACCAAGATGACTTGTGAGGAGTTGGAGATGGCCAAGAAAAATTTATGGTTTAAGGGTGAGCGTTAGTTGTTGATGCATTTGGAATTTCAGGGGGTCTTGCTACATTATGGAATCTAGGTAAAGTTAGAGGTCTTGAAGGCTAAACGTAAATGGTTTATTATTATGGAATGCTTGGATTTGCTTTCCCATGATAGGTTTTTGCTAGTTAATGTGTATGGACCAATCTTAGTTTAGGAGAAAAAGGATTTTGGGATGTTATGACCAAGCTTTTAGGGTTGGAAGATTGTAAAAAAAAAAATGGATTGGATTTTAATGCAATTTTAAATTTGAAAGAGAAAAAGGTGGGAAAATTTTTCTCCCTCAAATCTCTCTTGATTTCAGATAATTTTCTAATAATTTATACTTATTAGATGTGGAGCCAAAACTCATATGCTTTACTTGGAATAATAGGAGAACAGGTGGAGACGCCATTCTTGAAAGGTTGGATAGATTTTGAGAAGCTCTCTAATGGGGTTTGGAAAATTTCAATTTTTCCTTAGATATTTTAAAGTTTGTTGGATCTTATCACTCTCCCATTAGTTTACATTTTTTTGGAGAAGCATATTGTTGATATTCCCTTTAAATTGGAATTTATGTGGTTTAGACCCTTCGTTTGAAGAGAATCTAAAGGAATGGTGGGGGTTAAGGTGGATGGAAGAAAGAGGTTTAAATTGTTAAGTAAGATGAAGCATGTGAAAGTTGAATCTGGGAAGTGGAATAAGTAGTCCTTTAGAAATTTGTTTCATAAGAAAAATGAGTGTGCTTTATACTTGGAGAGAATCCAGGGAGCTATCATGAATGAAGGAGCTTTGGAGAGTTTACTTTTGAAAGAAAAAGAAGGTTTAGCATGGCTAGATCAGATTCTTGAACATGGAAGAGATTTTTTGGAAGCAAAAATCAAGGGTTAGATGGTTAAAAGAAGGGGATAAGAACACAAAAAAATTTCATTTATCCACAACGGTAAGGAGAAATGTGAATATAATTGATAGACTAGTTCTCCCTTTTGGTGTGGTGACCATAGATATGGAGGAGATTGGAGAGAAAGGAGTATTTTTAAAAAAAATATATGCTGATTGCAGAGGATGGCTTGTGGTTGGATGAATAATAATATATGCTTTATTGCATTCCTAAGGTAATAAATGAGGAAGATTCAAAAATTTTGATGTTTCCTATCTCATGGGAAGAGGTTAGAGTGGGAGTTTTTAGTCTTGGAGCCGATAAGGCTCCTAGTCCGGATGGGTTCTAGATTGGTTTTTTCCAGAGATTTTGGCATATTGTGGGGGAAGATGTGTGGGTTGCAGTGGAGGAATGTAGGAAGAAAAGAGTGATTCTCAAATAATGGAACTCCACCTTTTTGGCTTTAATTCTGAAAAGTGAAGATGCTCAGTACTTTAATGCTTTTCGACCGATAGCATTATGTAATGATATCTATAAGATTGTTTCAAAAGTTTTGGCCCTAAGGTTAAAGGATTTCTTAAGGATGGTCATTTTGGATAGCCAAAATGGGTTTGTTGAAGGTAAGAAAATTCTAGATGGAATTGTGATTGCTCATGAGGAAATTCATTCTTTGAGCCACAAGAAGAATCCGAGAATGATTATTAAGTTGGATATGATGAAAGCATACGACAGAGTGAATTGGAGGTTTTTGGATGCGGTTCTCATCAGGTTTGGATTTCCTTTGGACTGGGTTCAAATGGTCAGGAATTAATTTTTCACTCCATTGTTCTTTGTTTTAATAAATGGAGTTATGACTAGACACTTTTCTTCTTCAAGGGGTCTGAGACAAGGAGATCCCATATCCCCTTTTCTTTTCATTATTATGGTTTAATTTTTTTCCATAGAAATTCAGATAGTGGTGGATAAGAAGGAATTAAAAGGCCTTATCATTTCTTCAAGAATTGAACCTATGAGTAACTCATAATTTGTTGATGATACAATGATTTTTGAAGACCATTCGAGTCATTAAAACTCAAAAATTTCAGGATATTTTAGATTTTATGAAAAGGTGCATATGGGCATTAGGTAAGTGCTCCTAAATATGTTATTTATTTCATTAATGTGGATCCTAAATTATAGAGAAGGATAGGAAATATCTTTGGATATTCTTTGAGGATTTCTTCCACTTGTATTTGGGTATGCCCTTGATTGGTGGAGCAGCAGGTAAAGATCTTTGGAAGCCGGTGGTTGATCGGATTCAAAAAAATGTATCTTCTGGAAAGGGAAAGTGGTTAACCTTGGTTGGTAGATCTGAGTTGATCCACTCTTATTTTTAAACCATCTCATCTTATTTTATGTCACTTTTTAAATTACAAGAGAAAGTGGCTAAGAGTATTTCAATATTGCAAAGGGATTTTTATGGAATGGAGTTGAAGATAAAAGGAAGTTTAGTCAGGTTGCTTGGGATGAGGTATGGCACCCAAAAAGATATAGAGGTCTGGGCTTTAGGGATTTTTCTTTAGTAAATAATTCTTTGGGCTACAAACTTATATGGAGAACGTATGTTGACAAAAAGAATTTTTGGAGTAGAATTATTAGGGCCAAATACTTAAATTGTCTTGATCTAGAGGATATTTTTTCCAGCAAGAGCTTTCATCTAGATCGGGGATTTGGAATTTTATTAAAATTTACCAGACAGTATATGTCTCAATATTTGAAATGGTCACCTCATGATGGGAATAGAGTGAACTTCTAGGAAGACAATTGGCATTCGGTTGGTCCCTTTGTTGAGTTAGAATCTTTGATGTCTCTCAAAGATGTGGCCATTGATAAGTGGGGTTCTATGGTTGTGAATTACATGTGCATGGAAGATGGGGTAAGAAGTTGGATTGATCCTACCGAGGATGGGATGGTGAGCTTGGATGGAGAAGTGGATCTATTGAAAATACTACATTCCTTTCCCTTGTCCTGAAGCAGGAGTTGGAAGATAGACTCATTTGGGTGGGTTGAAATCTGGCGAGGTGTAGTCAAGGAGATGTATGTTTGCATTTATAAAATATTGAAGGGCATGGCTGAAGAGAGAAGTTTCCCATTGATAAGTTTTGGAAATCAGAAGGCTTCTAAAGCTAAATTAAATATTTTCATGTGGCTAGATTCATTAGGAAAATGTCTAACTTATGATATTTTGATGAAAAGAGGCGTTCATGGTCCTACCCTTTTTTACCTTTGTGAATAATTGTGTGAATCAAGTAATCATTTTTTTATCCACTTCTCCTTTTCCCAGTAGGTTTGGCTAATGGTTTGGCAACAGTGGAATATTAATTGGGTTCAACCTGGATCAATAATGGACTTGATCTCTCAATGGCATGGGAAGGTGGATCATAAGAGTCTACATTTGTTATGGAACCTTGCCCTGATGGTGGTAATATGGAGTTTATGTCTGGAATGGAATAGGATATTTTTTCAAGGGGTTAAGTTCTCTATTCGACAAGTTTAGAATAGAATTGAAGGTATTCTTTCAAAGTCTATTAATTCGTGGAGCAAAAATTTAGTGTGTAATTTCTTTAAAGATAGGATTTTATGTGGAATGTGGCCATTGATTTCTTTGAAGTATGGTTCAGTGCCTCTTGATAATGGGAGTTAGGAAATTCGAGTTGAATCTTTGGAAACCCACCCCATAAGAAGGATGGATTAAATTGAATTTTGATGGTGTTAAAAGGTAACCCGGGAAGGGTTGGTTGTGGTTGTATTTTTAGAGATTTTTTTGTTGTAAGATGATGTTGGCCTTGGTTGTGGATTGTGGATTTTCTTCAAATAATCAAGCTTAGGGATGGAACTTTTATTTGGTTTACTAGAAGCTAGGAAGAATAAGTGGCCTCACTTATGGATTGAAGGGGATTTAAAGGTAATCATAAGAATGGCTCAAGAAAGGATTCCTAATGTTTGGAATCTTAAGTGATTGGGAAAAATATTAAGAGTATCATATCTTTCTTCACAGAGATTAGGATCTCCCATGTTGAAAGGGAACAGAATCGAGTTGCGGATCATCTTGCTTATATGGGTGTTGATGTATGGGAGGACTTGCATTTGAGAAAGCATATATGGGAAAATAATTTTCTGAATGATGTCATTTCCTTAATCACTAATGATGCATGGGTGGTGGAAAATTATGAGAATGAGAAGTAATTTTGCATCGGTATATGAAGATTTATAATTGGATGCATGATATTTATGATTGGGATATCCAACCGATGATCTTCGGTACCCTCACACTTACCTCCATTCATGTGAAGTGTGTTGGTAGATTTATATTTTTGGGCCGGTGGGATTCTACATCACCCTTGTCCTCTTTTTTATTTTTAGGGCGAAGAGCTTTGTGTCTCACTATGATGGTTGTAGTGGTGTTGGTGGAGTCTTGGGTGTCATGGAGTCATGACCTAGTAGGAAGAGGTAGAGGAATTTGACTAGTGAGGATACAAGGGAATCTTTTACATCTTAGATGGATGGGAAAATCTAGAATGCAACCATGTGGAATTGGTTAGAGAAGGTTTGGTTGTCACAGAGTGCTTCAAAGAAGAGGAGGAGGTAGACATTTGTGAGAGCATGTGAAAGATGATGCTTGACCCGAACCAGTCCATAGTGTGGAGGAATGTGTTTGAGATGGCACAAGTGTTGAGTGCGGAAAACATATTGTCCAACTCCTTGGGGTAGTTTATCCTACATGAGCATGAGAACATGGAAAGAGCATGGTCAGCCTACAGTATCATGTTCATGCCTTTACATGGGGGTGTAGGTGATTTTGCATGGTCTAAAGGTGGTGGTCAAAAATCGGGGGTATAGTGCTCCCCGCAAGCACCATGGTGAAAAAATGTCGAATGTTGTGTGGATTCATCCTCCTCCTCGAGTAGAGAAAAGGGGACTCAAAAGTTATAATCATTGGGAGGTGGATCCAAGCGGACAAAAGGCATAACCTTTCTGGTTTTGTCTGTGCCACAGGTATGTTGGTCTATGATGATTTTTACTTTGGTTTTTGATTATAGGTCAGAAATGGCTTTTATTTAATCAAATTGTATAGATAAATGATCTATATATTGGTGAAGTAAGTTGATTACAACTCTTCCCCATTCATTTGGCATGTATGTAGCATGATAAGGTGCATGTAACTTCATGGGAGTCCAGCGATTAAAGACATATCGAGGACTTGGTTCCTCATGTATTATTTTTTTTAGGCTAGGGAATTTTCCCTACGTATCAATAGAAAAAAATTATAGAGTTATGTTTTATGTTTTAATATATTTTTAAATAAAAATATTAATATATGTAATTTAATCATATACTTGTATTCATGAGAAGAGTGTTATAAGAAGTGTGTAACAAGAAAGTGTATGCTGACATTAAATCATTTGGGGACGGAACAAAATCTTTTAATAAGTAAGCCCAAGATAATCACTTTGTATCAATAATACATGCACTATTCAATTTTTGTACACAAACTATAAATTAAAATTAAACACTTTTAATATTTTATCATTAAATTTTTCAGGGTAAAACAAATTGGAAGGATGAAGAGGATTTAGAGAAGGATGAGGATGATCAAGTTTAGGAAGAGCAAGAAGATTGTGAGGGTCGAGGGAAGGATGATGATACCAACCACTTTGGGATATTTAAGATGTAAGTTTACATCTATTTGTTTTTAATTTGGAAGGGACCCCTTAATACTCCCTCGAAATTACACTATTATATATTATTGTAAATCACATTTTGAATTGAAGCAATGTCTTCTTTTATTATTAATAATAATATTTAGATATTTTTCAAATTATTGTACAATTTTACTATGACAATACAATGCAAATAATATTTTAGTATCTAATGTTTAATAGTTCTAAAAAAACAAAAAATGTAATATAATTATTCATAATTATACCATTTGTAATTATGATTAATTATATTGTAATTTTTAAATTATCGAATGATTTTTGTGTCACCCCTTGTTAACATTGTAGGTCTTATGTCAAATTCACAAGGTGTAAAGTAGCCATAAATTAGGCGCAAAAGTGGTGCAAACAAGACGCAATTAAAATTATCTAGTCATGTTGTTTTTGTGTCATTTTTGTGCCACACAAATTGACATGCATTCTTCCAATAAATGCATCAAAAATGCCCAAAATTTTCAATTTCTAATGCAAAAATGACCCAAATTGTGGTGTTATTTGCACATTATGCAATAGTGAATGATAAAATTTCCAAATTTAGATGTCTAAAAAAGGTTTTTCCCTATGTTTTTGTTCTTTCATGGTTTTCTCAAGTTTATATACCTTGATGGTAGTTATTAACAAGCTCCATAAGTTCCTAAGGCACTAAAATTCAACTCTTTCCCTCATTCATGTCCATGAGACCCATGGGATTGCTTAATATGCTCGAAAGATCAAGCTTTAAGAGCATAAGAGAAATAATTCATGATGGCTTCAATGATTATAATTTCAAACAAGAGACCAAGTGTTTCAAATTTGGGCATGATATATTATAAGGTGTTGATTTAACTTGAAAATGAAACAAGTGTTATATAAGAGTGCTTTACTTGATTCAATTTGGATTAGGGTTAGAAACAAGATATATATTAAAAATTAGAAACAAGATATATATTAAAATTTTCATTTACATTAGATTAGAATGTACATATTTAGCAATATATAAGATTGACTAAAAAAATAAGTGTTAAATGGCACAAGACATAATAATGGAGATGTACTTAGCTAATTGAATTCTCATGAAACTAATCGATAGTGGCACGTGGAAAAAACTACTAGAAATGATCTTCAAGTGCTTTGTTTCTAGATCTAAGAGTGTATGATGAGTAAGAATGAAACTTTTAGATATGTATGGAACCATTTGGCAATCAATACCATTTAGTGGTTTCATATGGTGAGTTTCAGGCATTTTATAACATCTTTTGATTATGTAATCAATTATAACATGATTTTTGTGAAACCGTAAATGTGTGACACCCTCTATATGGCTTAAAATAGATTTAAACCATAACTAAGGATACTGATACCTTGCATAAAGGTTAGTGGTTATGTTGAAGTGTAATTTTTACACCATCTACATCGATACTTACTCCAAATAGGACTCAAACCTTGCATAGTTATGAAGGATACAATACCTTGCATAAAGGTTAGTAGTTACGTTGAAGTGTAATTTGTACACCATATAAATTAGTATTACTCAAAAAGGACTCAAACCACACATATTTTTGAGCATAAAGATGTGATATCTATATCGATGCAACTAAGTTTGGCAATGTATAATTGATACTTCATTATAAGTCTTAGTGTACTTGTGCTTGACTTGTCTTCTAACTTTGGAAGATATAATCTTGAGCCTAATTAGGAGTTCTTCAAACCTTTACATGGGTTGTTCCTAATGTATACTACTACTTTAGGGAATTGTAGGAGAGCTTTGAGTGTTTTTGGAATTATATTTTCTTATAGTGCTCTTGAAAGTGGCAAGAGAGTAAATGGGTGCATTTTAATTGCTTATATATGGGTTTATAGGTATACTTTTACAATAAGTATGACCCATGAGAAAATTATCAACCTCTAGAAAGATATCAAATTGAGAAAATGATAGTTGAGTTGCTTAGCATGAAGCTGTCGAGTTTGATCCAAATTGTTTAATGTTTTAATCTAGGTTTGGTGGTCACATATAGGAAGGGTGTTTACACCCTTTCAACCTTTGATAAATTATTTGTTATGGAAATACACAACACTAAAAATCAATGTAAGGTTAGGAAACTAGGAACTACTTTGATTAATTAACTTTCAACATTAATTGCATAATATTAGAATAATGTATTGGTTCTTATAATAAATGATTACAATATGCTACAAGCAATAAAAAAATAAGGGGAAGATAAATTTAGTTACACAATGTTATACAAGAGAGATTTGGATGCATGAGTTTGAGGATCTATGAGTACAAAGGCTAAAGATGCTTCATATCTAATTATGTGACTTAAACCCTTCTAGTGTATGACCATACAATTCGAGTTGAGATGAAGAATCTAGTATTGATCCTATGGTATGGTATTAGACCCTCTTGGAAAGAGACTTTGTAACTTTTTGGGTGCTTCATTGATATAGCAATATGCTTTGCTATCAAACTCTAGTTGGTGCATAATCCTAAAACCATCTATAATCAGTTGAATTGTTCCAAAACCTTAATTATAATCAAAAGACTTGTTATCACCGAAAAATGGCACCCTCGATTTTCGTCAATATGAATACTTTGGGAAATCGGTGTTTTTAGGAAACATGGAATTATCTATAAGTGTGGGAGCATGAAACTGAGATAATTCTCCAGATAAGGTTGGTTCCTCTTCCTAATCTAAGCACTAAACTACTCCTAATGAAGGAAATACAACTATCTACTCATATTCTATGATTCCAAGGGACCAGGGAGAGAGGAAAATGCATGAAAATGAAGAAATCCTACACTAAGGGGTGATAGCACCAAGAGAAGGGTGATTGGGACACTCTCGATACATGAAAAATGGGGAAAATGGAGATAGAGAGGGCATATATAACACCACAGTCTAGAAACACACATTCACAACACCATTTCCATTAAACACACCATTTAGAGCTTGTAAGAAACCATAAAATGCACAAAAACCTTAAATGTAATGTAGAGGCCAGAAAATGCAGTGAAACAAAAGAAAGGATTGGAGAATAACCACAAAAATTGATTGTATTGCTTTAGATGATGACACAATCCATTGATGAAGAAAAGATGTATCAATATTGCACAATGCTCCAAAATGGAGATTTGAAACTCACAATACACCTACAACAACTTGTAGAGAATAGAGGAGCGGATAGAGAATGTTCAACAACCAAAAATGAGCTCTTTTTACAATATATGGAAGAGAAATGAGATATATATATATATAAGGAACTCAAAATTCCTCTTCAACCACCAACAATAGTCATTAAATGACCTACAAAATTTATGGAAAGCCCTGTAAAACCCATACCACCACGTCCTCTTTGGAAGAATAATTTTTCTTAAAGTCTTCATTTAATGCATTTTATTCACCTGGAAGTGATAATTTGGAACTAGGGAAGTTTTTCATGTTTTTAGCCACCTACTCCCACCAAACTTCTGATTTCTTGATTTCACAATGAAGTGCATTGAATTCTAAATCCAATTATATAAATTTTATCAAAAATAGATAATCTAGGAAAAATATACTCCCATGCGGGTCGGGAGGTCAAATTTTCCCAAAACTCAATTTTTCGGGTTAGTTCTCCGGATTGGGTGCATAGTCGCACAACACTTGGTTCTAATTTTCCTTGGTTTTATTTTTTTGGCTATTAATATGGCATGGGGAACTAGGTTGATCTAGGTACAAGGGTCGGAGTGTACTTTGTGGGCTGAAGGTTTCGCACTCCCATGCAATCTCCCTTTTGAAGCTGTGCCTCATCCTATTCATTGCGAGCTCAGTCGGATCTCCAAGCCCCATGGGGACAAATGTTCCATAGGGAATAATGTTTTGTAGGGAACATTATTCCCCACACCCATCATCGACCCACACTCTAAACAACCACCTCCCCCTTCGCATTTCATCTTATTCTCGCTCATGAGAACTTGACCTCGCTCGACCCTATTCCGGATGGGTCGTTTGGGCTCCAACGGCCAAAACACCCATGATAAACCATATTCATCCCCAATATTTTACAAATCAGGCTTAAACATGATGCGAGAGAACTTGGTTCCACCCATCCTTGTACCCTTTGGGCCTTCTAAGGCTAACTTAATAGATTTACACTACAAAAATCCCTTTTTCACCATTTTTCAATTCTAATCAACATTTTGGAATTTTCTTGAGCTAGGAAGTTAGGGAAATGGAGTGGGATTCCCCCAAGACAATTTTTTTCCAATTTCACCCATTTTTGGCTAATTATGAATCTTGAACCAAGGGGTGAAAGCCTTCCAATGACCCCAATTTTTTCCAATTTTTGATTTATCCCTGTCAAGCCAAGATTAAAAAAATACAAGTTATCAAAATTACCTCTGGGGGATTTTGGATAACAAGACCTTGCAAGAAGGTTAGTTTTTGGTTTAATTTCAATCCATGCTCCACATACATCAGTTCTACTCCAAAGAGGCCTCAAACCACACATAATTCTCTAGCTAACATATAATATCTATATAAATTAAACCTAGTTGGAAACTTGAACTACTTTGAACATGTTTGATAGGATTGTGCTCTTGTTAAGAATTTGAAGTAGGGAACTTGGTGTGCTTGGAAGTGAGGGAAGATATACTCATTTACCTAGTTGAGTTCTTCATAAATATAATAGTGGTTTCCTTAATGGATGTGCATAATCTTTAGGAATATTTAACGAGCCTTGAGTTCTTTTTCTGAGTGTTGGAAATGAGTATTCCAAGTGATTTTCTATTTTATTGATAGGTTCCTAAATGAGGTGATGTTATACTTATTTATATACAGTTGTGAAGGTAAATTATCATGATAAGTCTGACCTAGAAAGATAAAAAGACCCAATAAGTGATATTGCATCAAAAAATAGAGTTAGATGATGTGTTGGTCTATACAAGTTGGCCAAGTATGAATTATATAACCTAACCAACCTGTATGGTTTTAAACAGGATGTAGTGAATAAAAATATCAAATTTTAACAATGGAAAGCAAAGTTTAAAAATTGATCTTATTTATTTATATTCTAAACTTTTCAACACACCAATGTATGGGAACAAGCAAATTAGGAAAGAGTGGAACAATGTATTGAGTAAGGGTTAAATGTGGGTGTTTGTCTTAGCTAAGAAGCATGATCACAATCAATAGTGTCAAAGGGTAAATTTCCAAATTTGAGTGTCTACATTTTTCCCCCTTTAAGTATGAAATAAAAATTACATGCTTAAATGAAAACATACATGAGTATATAGACACACTTTGTCTTCTCTTTAAAGTTTTTATTATCCAGATGTGTTAGTGTTGGTACACTCCATGATGAAACCCATAACACATAGTGTAGTCAATACCCATAGTATAAATTGAACTATAACTCAAGTGTAACTATAACATTTAAACTTGCATAAAGTGAAATGAAGATATGAGAAACATGTAAATGGTACACCTATTTGTTTTTTGGAGGCAAAATTTTCTCATTTCCTTGTAGTTGAAGATTAATATTTTCGTTTATTGAACTTTGTCAAAGGATTGGGAGAAGAGAGGTACTAATGCACCTAATGAAGGAAGAAGTTTTGTATCAATTTTTTTAGTAACTCTGATATCTTCCCCTTTAAAAAGAGGAGAGGAAAGACTTCTATGAAGAACTTAGCTACTTCAATACTTTCCATAACCCCACTGACCACACCTCTCAGACGGATCTAGGCCCAATGTCTAAATATATATAGATGAAATGTATAAAATAGAATGATTACCATCGTCCTCTACCCATATGTTGTACTACTAATTAATATTTTATAGTATGTTAAAATATCAATGGATAAGGAGACTGATGCCCCTGAAACACTTGTAATTTGTAACTAAAACTAGGTACTTAAAGTGGAGAAGGATTAAATTATTCATTCCCCATGTAAAATTATATGAATGGTGTCAAATGAGTATGACGTTGTACCAAAAACATGTATCCATCATTGAAAATATAAATCCAACAGAAATCTTGTGTTTATCCCCTAGGGGAAAATGTATGGTATGGTCATGAATGTTTGTATGGTCCTAAACTTTTTATATAGTCTTTACCTTGTGTGTTTTCCATGAAAACATTTCCATGTGAAATCCTATGTCTGAACTTGTGATTCTACCTATAAGTATAGAATATATCCCGATGAATGTACCCCTCTTTTGAATCACATGTGATAAAGCATTTAAGCATGTGTATCAAAAGAATAGAAGTATTTCCATGCATTGTATGCATGAAAATTTGTAGGAGAATGTGGAATGTTGAAGTGGTGGCCACCTTTGAGAACTTGTACCTACAAAAGGGGTTGCGCATGGTGGTAACCATGTCACACAAAGAGACAAACAACCATAGAAATAAAAGTAACATTAGTAGTTATTAAAATAATAAAAACAATATTAGTAACAATGGAAATGTAAAAGAAATAGTATCTTGAAAAAACAACAATCAAGTGAGAAAACATAGGCAATAATATACGAGAGAGGAGTCACATAAAATCATGGAGCCGTAAACATGAGACACCTATAGTGTCACAAGAAAATCAAGGCACCTAGGTCATATACAAAGAAGCAATGTCATGTAAGAAAGACATAGAGCCACAAACATGGGACACCCACATTGTCACAAAACAAACAAGGCACCTAGACCACATTTAATGAAATAGTCAAATAGTAACACAAGCAACTAGCAGACAAAGTGTAGTAAGCATTAATGTCAAATAGTGATAAACATAATATAAGTAGTAAGAGAGAACATGAGACACATGTTTTAGTCTTGTTAGTTTGAAAAATAGCATATGCATGATATATGCAATCAACCCTAATGAGGAAGTATAAATAAACTATAATAGAATATCACTTGTACAATGTGGAGGGACGCCCCTAAGAGATGTAATGTATGGATCCAAGGTGGATTCTATAAGCATGTAAAGATTTATGTGTCTTGCATCAAGCTCAATATACCTCATGAATGCATGTATGTAAAGAGTATAGAAAGATATGTTATCAATAAAACCATAATGAAAAACACCATATATAATGTAAAGTGCTAACAATCCAAGCTATGTTTATAGGTCTTGGTTTTTATTTTTTAAATATATGAATGTTTTTGTATTTTTTAATATAGTTATATACATAGAGAGGGATAACACAAGAGTTTATTAATCATCGATGAGATCATACACATTAGGGTTGAAATCGATACTATCCAAAAGAGAAGGACCCACAGGAGTGGTGATATGTATTTTTGTATTCAAGGGTTGGGAGTGTTGATGAATCGAATCATGTCATGGTTGTTTGTGTGGAGAATTAATTTGGTAATTTTGAACACTTTGATTGTGGGGAGTCCTCGGGTAAATTGGTGATGGTGCCCGTATCTTTTATCATGGTAATATTAGCAACAAGAGAATTTCAATGATAAATATCATGTCCATAGATGCGATGATAGTCACAAAATGGTATGATTGAGTGTTTAGACAACTTATGGGGAGATCAATGTCAAAGAGAAGGTAAAGATAGTAAGTTAAGATCCAAGAACATAGAGAGAAACTCATGTGGTGTATCCAAACTATCCGAGATGGTGATTGAACTAATGACAAGTATGGTATTGGGATTATTGACTATTGGTGGAATGGATAAAAGTTAATGGTAACAAAGGTGTCGGAGGATTTGTAACTATGAGACTAATAGTGTAAAAAGTAGTAACTTTTAGAAGATAATTCTCAAAGCTAGTGGAAGTAAAAAGAGAATGAAACATGGAATCATCTTCGTCAATAGGGTTGAAATTAAGATTGCACATGTTATCATCAGTGAGTTCAATAGGATCATCATCGCTATCAAAAGCATGGTTAGTAGCATTGTGTTGTTGAAAATATCCATCGAAAGATGAGGAATGATAGGTGAAACTGATATATAGAGGATGGATGAGACATTGGAGAAAGTGTATCTATTGTTGGCTCATCTAATGGTAGTGTAGGTAAATAGGATCACACTAACAACATAAGTAGGTAATTTTTCCATAGGAATGAGTTGCAAAGGAGGATATATAATGGGTTGTTTAGGATTTTACATATCAACTTGAAAATATTTGAAAGGATTTGGGTCAACAGGTATATTATTCTCGTATCCATCGTGTATGAATTTGATATATTAATGTAGAGTAGATGGAACCACTTGCATAACATGGATCCAAGGATGCCCTAAGAGTAAGTTTTAATGAAGATCATTGTCCATGATATGAAAATTGGTAGGTAATAGCTTAGGATCAACAATGAGATCTAAGGTGATAGTTCCTAGAGTGGGTCAAGTAATATTATCAAGGCCTCATATAGTGACAACAATGTTATCAATTGTAGTAATAGAAATACCCATTTGAGTTAGCGGTGAGTGAGAATAAATATTTAAGACAAAGCCTTTATAGAACAAGACTCACTTGATGAAGAACCCCTGAATAGGAGTAGTAAAAAGGAGAGGTGAACATGGAGTGAAAAAGGAGCACTAGTATTGGCAACAGGAGTTGTGGGGGTGGAGTGTTGCATTGTAGGTTAGTTTCGGTGCAATGTTATCAGCACATTGACACATCACCCGAGGCATAGCCTAAGTGCTCACCCAAAGCATGCATAACTCTACTAGGTACCTTCTTATGTCTAAATTCCAATATGTATTCAATATGTTAGGTTCAACTAACCTCTATTTACAAACTCATGCACAAGGTAGGACTCATACATGGACTTGAACTCTATTTAGTGACTTGGTGACCCCTTACATGGATGTTTACATTGATATATATATATATATATATATATATATATATATATGGTGGAAACTTTTCCTTCACCATTTACATGATTTAGTCTAATCTTAAAATGCTCCTATACATAGCTTGCATGATTTTACAACTCACACAAGTTCCTATAAATAGATGCCTAGTATGTGGTTCTTCATAAGCGGCCTACTTTAAATATGGAAGTTCCATCTTTATCATGTGTGCTATAAATAACCTCTCGTCACATGTGCTATAAATAAGTTTTCTTCCTTTGTGCATGTTTCAAGTCTGTTCTCAGCCGTGAATGTAATTTATCCATGTTTTTCTCTATTTTTAGCTTGCCTTGATAATCACGTCAACCCTTTTTTTCCTATTTTTAGCCTACCTTGGAAATTTTACTAACTATTGGCTTATTTTTTCCCATGCATAACCTTTCATGTGCACTTCTTCATTTCTCCCATTCTTCCTTGTGTGCACTTGTTGTGACTCTTGTAACTACTTTGATCATGCTCCTACACACACCCTTGTGTGCATCCTTTGACATTCGTGCATGTCTCATACTTAGTCAATTTCTTGGCCCAACATTACCCCACACTAGGTATATTTTCCATCCTTAGCAATACCAAACAAATGAATGAATAAAGAATCATTTCTAAAATAATGTGGGAAATACCCCAAAGAATGTTGAAGAATAAAATAATATATGAAAAATGTATGCTTGCATGTGACCAAAAATTAGGCTCAGGGTATCTGTAGGAGTTGCGAGAATTCTACATTGATGGCTACTTCCAGCCCTTTCCATTCCTCTAGCCTGTTATGACCTTCCTATAAATTATTTGATAATGCTCGGTATTCTCTCTAGGGCCATTCCTCCAACCTTCTCTTGTAACTCCTTCAAAATGATGTTCCATCCAGAAGCCAATTCTTCCAGTATTTTTATCCCTTCATCACCATGGTCTGTTGTTCCCCTATCCTTGCTTCTAGTTTGTCACACTTAATATTGATGGTCTTATTCATGTCCTCTACCTATTTCAAAACCTTTGGGTGCCGCCTTATCTCCTATATATAATGAATTTTGGAGGGTTCTCATTCCCGCTTCCTCTTCTTTGTAAGGCATGCGTCGGCAATTGAGGTATCCTTGAACTTGATGAAGATATTTTTTACCTTATACGTAAGCTCCTTTATTTCCATGTCAAGCTCTTCATACTCCTTTACCCTCTTATCAATCTTACCCTAATTCTCCATCACTAATTCCTCTGTCATTTTTTCTCGTTCTCTATTGGACCTTATTAGTAACAAATTGACCAACTCTTCCAAGTTGTCAATTGCCTAATTTCTTCAAGTTCGGCCTCCAAGATTACCTCAGGACATGAGCATGTGATGTTATTCATAATTTCACCTGCCTTAGTATTTACATCGTCCAACCTCTTGTTGTCCTTATTCAACTCTAAGGCTAAATTTTTATTCTTCCTTACATCCTCAAAATTGGTTTATGTGTCTCGCAGTGTGGATCCTTTATTGAGGTTTCGGGACACCACTTCATTTACCATTTTTATCAAGGAATAACTTACCTGCACATCTAAAAGTTGTGTAGTAACCAAAATTGGAAGGGTATTCAATTTTTTTTCCTCCTTGCACTGACTCATCCATGGCTTTTATTGTCATGTGAAATTACGAGCCCAAAATTCAAAACTTCAACCATGACAACCAAGCCATAATGTCAAAACTTGCTTCAAAACCTTCGTAAATCCCTTCGTTATTCAATTTTTCTTCCATTTTATGATCATATTGACCTTACAGATACTCCTAATTCATTATATAAATATATAAGTTTTTAAAAAGGTGTGATAAGGTCAATTCTTTCATTCATCAAAGTACAATGAGAATACTAGTTCTTGATAAGCTCGGAAAGGTCAATTTTGGTCATTTCAAGGCCTGTGTGCATCTTCTGAGAAGGTTTTAAAATATCATAAACATCCAAATGTGGTATTAGATATATTTTAAGGTTTTGGAATCAATTTATGAATATTTAGTAAATATTTGGTGGTTTATAGATAGTTTATGCAAAAGTGGATTTTTCAAGTGTAAGGAATGAGCAGTCAAATTATGAACTGAACTTGTTTGAATGATTCCAGGACCTCCGTAAGGATTTAGGAGGAAAAAAATTAGGTAATTTAAATATTTAATAATCTTCTACATTTTGGTATCATCAAATTTGATACAAGGGTTTAAGGTTTTGGAGCGATTCAATCCTTAAAGGTGTGCCTTGTTGTCGCAATCAAAAAGGGGCCATTTTTGGATTTTCAGGAAGAATAAAGATTTGAAACATTTTTCATTGGTATTAGAATGGTATTTTGAGTCATATTAATATAAAATTTCACCTCCTAAGACAATCTTAAGCTCCCGAAGTGAAGATTTCAATTTTTCATTGAGTTAGTGTGTGCATGCTCCATACTTAGTCATTTTTCTTCACTACCACA
Organism: Taxus wallichiana var. yunnanensis; assembly: GCA_018340775.1. NCBI lineage: Eukaryota > Viridiplantae > Streptophyta > Pinopsida > Cupressales > Taxaceae > Taxus > Taxus wallichiana. The sequence continues at coordinate 425,594,186 of CM031242.1, read as the reverse complement.
TGTCAGCACCTTGCTCCATGACACCATTTTCTATCCCTCTTGTCACTTTTTCCAAATGGGTAATATCTGATGATAAATATCACCCATGAGCAATCTCCCTTCCCTAGTCCCCCATGCGACCTCTCTTAGCTCCGCAGGTGCTTCATGACGGCTCCTCCATCTTCCTCACACTTGGTCAAATATTGCCACTTTTCATCATCTTTATCCAAGGAAAAAAAAATTTAATATTTCCAAATGGTATATATGGGATGATAAATAATTCCCATGAGCAATCCCCCTCACCTGGTCCCCCATGTGATCTCCCTTAGCTCTACAGGTGCTTGTTTATATTTTCATCTCCCTCACACTTTCTCACATATTGAAACTTGGCATCATCTTGCTCCAAGGTTCCATTTTATGTTCCTATTTCCATTTTTTCTCTTTTCACCACTAAACCTATATTTCTAACTCCATACAAACTTGCATTCAACCCATGGTCAAGCCATAGTCAATAAGGAAGCACAAAAGTGAAATTTAACTCATTTTTAAGTCACCGCTTTGCACAGTTCACATATCCTCCATTGTTTCTACTGAAATACCTTGAAAAAACATCATTTTATACTAGATATTCTGCCCACATGTTTCCATAACATCCATGGCCATAAAAACCAAGTTTTGCACATAACTCTCCATCCAGAAGTCAAATTTCCATGATATGTTTCAGTTGTTTCCTCTCCAAAATGCCTTTGGGATGATTGTGATAGAATAATCATGGATTATCTAGTTTTTTATCATCATAAATCTGAATCCCAAAACATAAAAAGTTTCCTTTTTTATTTCCAAGAGTTCTAGTGGACAAAAATGGTGAAAACTAAAGCATGAGATCCCAATGTGAAGTTGAACACGGTCTGAGCTCATCTTTTGCACACAATTGGTCACTTTGATGAAAAAATTTCTATCACACATTCCAACCTCCACTAATTTTTTTCCTACCATAACAATTAAAGGAAAATAACGTCTTTCTTCATCTCTCGAAGATTCGATGGGTTAAATCGCTTTAAAATTGGAGCAAACGATCCTCAAAAAATCTACTTTCACACAAGTCATTTTTGTCGAATGAAGTGTCTGGTTTTTAGAGATATTTATGAATATGTTTCTTATTATAATTCCACCCTCCTCAACTATTTTTCACTTTTGTGAAGATCGGCAGAAAAAAGCCTCCAAAACTTGGAGAGCGAGAGAATCCTCAAAAATCTAGTTTCATCGAGAGACATTTCTTTCTCCACGAGGTTGATGTTTTTTTGAGATATGGAAGACTAGTTTTTATCAATATTATATCCCCTAAAATTAAAAATTCATTATCCCACTCATCTAGGTAAATGAATCAGCTGAAAATTGGAGCAAAGAATCTTGGAATAAAACACACAATTTTAAGACTTCTTTCATTACAATCTAACACCGCAATGCACTTTCTAAAAATAGCATGTCTTCATGGTGAGGCATGTTTAGGAATAGTAATTTATCAAAGGAGGAGAATTTTTGGCATCTGAAATTCCCTTAAACATTTAGAACATCCAAAAATAGTGAGAAACGCCAAATAGGGTAAATCAAACAACGTTATACAAAAACAATTTTGAAAAAGTAGATATCCCAAAATATAAACTTTTTGAAAATATAAATTCATCATCATTGAAAGTAACACAAGTTGATTAGGATCTCCAAGGAACAAGGATTATGCAAAATCATCAAAAATATAAAAATAGAAACTCCTAACCCCACCTGCCAAAAATAGAAAGTTTCGGGTTTTAGTGCAAAAATTATGGTGGCGCCGTTTTCACTCATCTTGTTGATTTTTTCCATCATTGAAAATCCAAGAAATTTTTTCGTGGTTCAAATGAGAAATAAACCCCTCCTAAAACTCTCAAATTATCATTTGGAGAGAAGCACAACTTGATATAAGAAGCAAGATTGATGAGACAAGATCATCGTGGGAAATACTTGCAATCTTCCCTAGCTCACCAACCATACATACCTCTTGAGAATGTTTCTAAACACTTAATCAATCCTTGGTAATGGGATCATTACAATTTGAAGGTGAAAACATGTAACTCATCATCATGCTCCATTCAGATACCAATCCTTCCATTTGGAGAGGGAATCCCATTTCCATAAGAAAAAAATTTATTTTAAAAATCCAGATGTCATAGGCATGTTTCCACTGAAGTGGCATCTCGGTCAAGGAAGTGAATTATGAAGAGAAAAAGGGTGTCATCTTGTTCAATATTATATTTACATCTCATGGAATAGGTCGAGATTCATCATGTCTTAATTCCAACATCATCTCTCTAAGGAGTAGGTTGAAGTGAGCTAATTGAGTTAACAATATACTCAGGATCACTATGTGTAAAGAATCAAGAAATCATCTCATGACAAGCATGTGAGTAATAAGGTATATAAGCATCCCAAATCTGATTCCATTCAAGTGTTCTAGAGTTAAGAAGAGTAAATAGGTTATCTTCATGTGGGACATCATGTATACAAGAATGAATAATCATCCCCAAATCCCTCTCATGTCATTCACAATAGTGTTCTTAAATACTCACCAAAAACCTTGTGGTGTGAGCATTTCTCAAGAAGGAAGAAAATTTCCATAACCTAATTTCATTCCAATAGGTGGCACCTACAAAGCAGCTCAATTGGTAGATAATTCAAAGCATAAGAGCTCATTCAGGAGATCTCCCTCGGGAATCATGAGTATATAGTTCTTCATCAACAATGGATCCATCTTCATCAGATTAGTTATCCCCTTCTCTCTCCCCATTCTTCTCTCTCCTTATTCTAATTTTCATTTAAGAATGTACTTTTTACTATTTTCCCTATTCACTTAATGACCCTCAATTAAACATTGTAAGATTCCTTTTTCATCAATAAGAAAAAGACTCACCTCCTAGGAATGTGAAGGGTCGCAAGAGATGAATATAGGTGAAAAATCATGTGGGGGTAAATGAAAAGACATATTTGTAATGTTATAGATGTGAATGGATTATCCATTCCAATGGGTTAGCAATTGTTGATTGAATGTATTTTGTTGAGATTAACACTTCTACATCAAGCAATAAAGGCAAAGAACTCTTCTATTTCTTGTCTTATGTTCCTCTACTCTATCTTTCCAACTTTTCATACATGATAATCTTGTAAAACCAATAAAGGTGTATGCACCTTTGATAAATAAATCAATGGAATTTTATGTCTATGATTTTTGGTCTTATCGTTGTTTACATTGTTTTGTTCTTCTAATTGAATGTGGACCTACTCGGTTATTATATGTGAACTTTATAAGCCTACTCATAATAGTAACCCTCTCTCTCCTTATTTCCCTAACTCCCTTTTACCTCCCTTTGCTGTGATTTTCTCCTTGTACTCCATACTAACATTTTCCACGGGTTTACTAGAGTATTCATGTGTGATCCTCGGCCTAACAACTACCCACATCTTTAGGTTACTTTACATTCAATAATGGGAGCCTCCCCATACACAAGAAGGAGGGGTTTAGTCATGTGACCACTTTGGAAGAAACCAACAATTTTCCCACATGAAAAATTATTTTTCCAACAGTTTTTTATGACTCCAGTGGGGAGATATATGCCCTTGTGCACCCTTAAAAATCTCTAGAAAATACAAAAATATATAATTCTAAAAAAACCATATTTTGAAGGTGACTCTATCAAGGAACAAATCCATGTCATGTTTTTTTCCCACATTGCAATGATGAAGTTTTGAGATTGGTGTTTGGCACCAATAAGTGACAACAACCATGAAGAAGAAGATGACCACCAAGATATGTAAATTTTTATCAGCTATCATTCTATACTATCTCTCACAAAAGTACGGACTCGACACGACAAATAAGTCTCACACTTTAACCAAAAATCTACAATCAACAAAAGGAAAGAAGGTTAGTAACATTTCTGTAGTAGTTATGAAAAGAGTATCTAGAATAGATAAAATTGTTGCTTGTGAAGATCTTATCATCAAATCCTTATGGCTTCAATTCAAGAAGACTCCTACTAGAGGAAAGAAAATGGGAATTGTAGTGATAAATGATGAAGAATCCAAGAGCCTAATGAGAAAGATACATAAGAGATGAAATTTTTTATGAAAATCATGATGGTGAAGAATCTACCGAGGGAATGTTTTAAACTTCACACATCTAACTAAAAAACTCAAAGCCTTGTCTTTTATCTATCTTCCTTTGGATGATTTTCTTGCTTATGGAGATAAAGAAATGACAGCCTTAAAAAGAGAGTTTGTGCAAAGGATATATTTTGATCCCCAAACCAATCTGGAGATTTTGAATTATGCTAAGGCTATACAAAAAAGGTATGAACAGCTTGAAGCACTTCGTAATGATGAAGAAGCGAGAGATTGATCTTTTGGAAGTAAATTAGGAAGATTGTTCATATTATGAGGTATTTGTCCCTGAAATATTAGTATGTGATGTTTAAGAAATCAATCCTCCATCTCAAACTCAAGTTATTCAAGAAGATGACTTTGAGGTAATCATTGACGGATTTCTTTCTCATATTGGTTCTTCATTTGATGCATAAATCCCCAACGAAGTGGAATGAAGAAAATCAAAGAGTCCAACTTCATTTTTTATATAATCATGAATGAACAAATGGATCATGACCTCTCTGAGGATTTGATTTCACCATCCTCACCAAAGGAGTATAATGTTAATTACCATAGTCAGTATAAAGTCTTCCTTTTTCCATGCAAAGAAGAAAACTTTCTAGGAGATATTCAGAATGGAGTGGAGGGATATTCTCATGTTTTTACCTAACATTGTATTCCTCCTCCTATCATGAGGATGATTTGAAAAACCTTGAACTGAAAGATGTACCCTTCCCATGTAGAAATCCCCCTTTACCTCCCTTTGCTGTTATTTTTCCCTTGTACTTTGTATAAGCATTTGCCATAGGTTTAGTGGATTATTCATGTGTGATCCCCACCTAACACCACCACAAATTTAGGTTAGTTTACATTAAATAATGAGAGCCTTCCCATACACAAGAAGAAGGTACTTATCCCTATGACCGTTGGTGGAAACAAACAATTTACCCACACGATAAATTATTTCACCAATAGCTTCTTTGCTTAGTTTAAACTCGGGCTCCGTGTGAGCTGCATTACAAAAGACAACATCTTAAGTGTCCTAAAATGAGCTTCAAGTTTTTCTAGCATGTCCTAGAAATATAACTCATCAGCCTCCAAAGATCTTTGAAATAAGGCCCAGATGACTTTGGAAATGTCATCTATGTACCCCATGAGAGGGCAAGGAGGTGAGCGTCTTCTAGGCCTTCTTGATGAAGTTCTAGGTCCTGGTCCCGTTACGCGTTCTTGTGGTGTCTCTTGCACAACATCAAAGTATGTAGGACCAATGTCCTCTATTGTTCCTTGGTCTTCTTACTCCTCTTCTTACTCCTCCCGATCTTACTCTTGTTCATGTTCTTGCTCTTGTTCCTTCTTAGACTAGTATTTCTCATGCTCAAAGTGTGCAATCTCTTCCTCTTCCATGATGTGAATAACATGAGGATTATCCTATGACTCTTCCATCCTTGGGGTTTCTTAATCTTTCCCTTCTTCTTGGGCATGGTGTGTGTGTGGTCTCAACTGGACTTACTGGAGGTGTTCTTAGAGGGGTGTGAACCGAAGCTTCTCCAAGTTCCATTCACGTTATTTTTCTAAATAGATGGTCTATCGACCCTTTGTCTCTTATTCCTCTTCCTCCTCTTCTTCCTATTAGACAGGCTCAAGCTTACGTTTCTTCTTTGGCATCCTTATTTTCATTCTCCCTGAAGGTGGTGGTGTAAGAGTTGTTTTGTTCTCTTCGACCACCTTACCATCCTTTGAATTTTTTCGTAAGTAAATTTATACATGGCACACCTCCTTACCAACTACTAAAATCATGATACAATTCAATTTCATCCCATCTCGATTCCATGGTCTCTACATAGGGCTACTTGGTTTCATAGCCATACGTCTTATGCAGAGTATGATAGTCTACGTCTACCTTATCGGCATTGAATTTTAATAGTTGCACGTCCTTAATATTATTTATAGCACTAATGAAATACTTAGCTATAAAGGAAGATAGGAGTTTGCACCAAAGCCACACCTCTCCACTAATCAATAAAAACCATGCAAGGCAAAAGTGTTGCATAACAACAAAGCCTTCTTGGATATCCAACTTTGTAGGCAACTCCCTTGGTATGTGTCATTCATTTTTGAGTGCGTCATGCATCCTCTTATACCAAACATCTAGGTGTGCCTTTTAATTATTTGATATCACGTCATCACATGTATACTTGGTGAGAAATCTTCATCGACGATATCTTCTTAATGGGATGCTCCCATTATTTCCCATCCGAGCCATCCGGGATGCCAATCTCACAAAGTATAATCAAAAGAAAGATGGACCCCCATGTAATTTTTTCTCCCTTATCATGTTGGGTACTTTCTTCTTCCACAATGTTCTCTATTATGTACAAATTATTGTTGTACTTTGTCCCTTACGTCATCTTAAGTGTAATATGTATGAAATTTTTCTTTACCTCGTCCCATCTCTCTAAGCCTCTAAGCTTACATCTTACCAAGCATGCACAGCTTACTAGGTGTGTAACCACTGATGAGTTGTTGTATTACCAGTCATTTAACCAACTCATAGACAATTTGGTGACATTATAACCAAGGCGGTGTCTAAATTTGTATGAAAAAGGAGAAAGAAAATCTTATTCAACAATACTTCTTCCTAAGAAAACATACTGAAATTAAACATGCATGAAAAGGAAACACACAACAACTAAATTACTGAAATAAATATGCAGTAAATAAACTATGCTAAGAAATAACAGAAAAATCCTCCTCCTTGGGGAAGAGCATCTTTTAGCCATTCTCTTCCCTTTAGATTTGGAGCAACTACAATTAAGCTGTTAAAACTACACTGTATTGATTCAAAATTGATTTATAAAATATGCTCCCCCTTCCAAAGATATGGAATAGGTATTTATTGACATTACTCCTAGTTTACTTGGTCCACACTCCAAGAACTAACTAATTATTCTTGGGCAGATTTATTCAAAGTAATAAATACTACACAAACTTGACTACAACAACCCACTTATCGTGGAGAATATTTCTACAACTCATCCCTTTAATCTAGGAACACAAAGTGGGAGAGTAATTATTCAACATTCCTAATATTATTCCACTATTTACTCATCCTTGAAACATAGAGAGAAAATGGAGGAGTGTTAAGTCTATGACTTTGAATTCTTCTTGGAATGCCGCATGCATGCATGAATTTGGATTGCTACATGTTTTGATCTATATTCTTGGTTTATGACATGGAAACAAAGAGTGGGATTAATATTTTGGTGCTCCTTTACATTATTTTGGAACAAACCAAAACACTTTCACTAGCTGGGAGTTTCTGTAGGTGTGTGAAGAATTTTCGTAGTTAGGCATTTCGTATTTGGGTGAAGAATTTGGTAGCTGCAATCTATGAACTTGGAGTAGAGTTGCTTATGACCTGTTTTCTACACATTATTCCATTCCAACTTTAGAAGAAATATCAGGAAATAACAACAATTAGATTGCAAATAAATTTCTAAAGAGATGATAGTATAAATATTATATTCTACCTTAAATATGATATACATTATTAAAAGCGCATCTAAATTCACTTGAAAGCTTTATTTTAAGAGAGAGAATAAGAGTGTTATTTGGTGATATAATGAGACATATTTTGGTCTCATCATTTCCCCACACTTAACTTCTTGCATGCCCTCATGCAAGCTACTAATCTTCCTATAGAATCTGATTTTTTCAATACTTCTACATCTTTCAAAGTGTCTTCTCCTTTTTTCATGATAGTAGCAAAATGAGATTCTAGAAGTAAAATTTTTACTTCTTTCTTATTCATTCTCTCATGAGGTTTTTCGTAGATAATGTAGAGAGATTTTTCCCACACTTAGCTCTTTGTTTTCTCATGCATTCTTCAAAAGATTTGGAAGAGAGTGAGTCTCCCCACACTTAGCTTTGTGCATGCCCTCATGCAAACTATTTTTTTATTGAGCAGCTTATAGATCCCAATTGTTGTAAATTGGAAAGACATCATTTGCATCATTTGCTTTGTTACTTGACTTGATCAGCAAATATAGATCTTGACAAATTTCTCTCTTTTTCTTTTTGTAAGCTTTCGAGAAGTGAATCTATTTGTAATTAAAACAACAAATAACAATATTCGAGAATAGAAAAATAGAAGTTACCATACCATACTCAGTAGTTATCCTTGCTTTCATCATGTTGTATAACCGTGATTTCCATCTGTAGCTAAAAAAATAAATAGATATGAAGTCAAGGCCTCTGCAACATAGAACTTTTCAGTAGCAAATTATTTCATCAACCAAGTCGGCATAAGAGAAGCAATCATATGAATCCAAGAAAGACTTTGAAGTGCAATTTATTGTTTTTTTTTCTTTTTTTAGTAATTGGCCAGCTAGTAAACTAGTTTTCTAACCAATCACTATCCTTTTGAGAAATGTCAACATGATGGAAAATCAAGAAGTAATCTTCCTAGAGTTTCTATAGCATCCAACTAGCTTAGAAAGTTGATTACAGTCTTCAACTTCTCCTCACCTTTTTGATATGAGAATAATATATAGCCATTGAAACAAATGTCTTCTTTTGTAGAGAATCAATCGGCCCTTGGAATCCTCATATGATGAGTGCTCCATGAAGTGATGAACTTTCTTTGAACAAAGCAACTACTTAGAAGCTTATGCTATCACCAAATTGTGAGCAAATGAAATACAAATATTAATGTATTAGATAACAAAAATATCAAAAAACTTCATTTTTCTGAGGTATGGTTTGGCATAGGAGAAAACTTTGGCTATAATTGTTTCTTTGAAGAGTCAGGTGTACATGACAAATAAGAAGTTGAGAAACAATGGTAAATTGTTCTGGGAAATGAGATGGTTCAAGGACTTCTTCATTTATTGGGAATGGATGGTTTATTATGAGAGGTTATGGGTATGATCCTGAAGAAAAATGATATGTTGGCATTTCAATTAGCATATACTAGTTGAGCCAATATTTTCCTACAGTCATGAGAAGGATTAACATTAACTACTATATATCGAAGGAATTTTTGTGGTTCCAGAAGTTGGGAAAATGACTTTTCAACAAAATTGAGACAGAGAGGGTAGCATGGAATGAATCAGGTACTGAAAATGAGGAGAGAATACTTGCATGCATCATAAGATTATTTTTAAAGAAAAAAAAGTCTTCAACATGTTATGTTTTTTAGCATCATGTATTCGAACTATGATATCTTGGTCATTTCTCAACAAAAATGAGCGATTCAAAATTATCTAAAAATATCATATCATTTATAATAAGACCCAAAAAACATTTGATCTATTTCTGTATGAGGTGCAAGCAATTTGCATCGAAGGCGTTGTTATCAAAATAGTCTTCAACATTTTTTTAGTAAGCTGCTGCAGTAAAAGCTGCGATATTTTGGTCATTTCTTAATGAAAATGAGCAATTCAAAATGATCTGGAAATATCATATTGTGTAGAATAAGACCCAGAAATCATTTGAGTTACTTCTCTGCGAGATGTGAGTAGTTTTCATTTGGAAAACGATGTTATTTTCACGTAACACACCTTAAATCAGTTGAATCTTATCTTTGACCTCCTTTACGCAATGCCTTGTTTCTTTTGGAATTTATCCTCCCAATATTTTTGCATAAATAATCCATAGAATTTTTTTTGTTAACATGCACAAAGTTGGTTTTTGTTTTTTTGCATTTCTTGCATGCATTAACTGGTTTTTAATCTAATACATGCAAAACAAGAAATATTTTAGAATAGGAAACACAAATCAATTTAAACCCTACAGAAACATATTATTTTACAATTTTTATAAATATTAAGAAAACTTATCATCATATTCCTATTGTATCCATTCCATCACACCAAAATACATGGGTAACTAGTTGTTGTAATTGTTGTGTATATAGGAAATGGAACTAGATACGGGTTTTATTTTATGACAATACATATTTCTATTATGAATTTTCATCCATATATTGATTAAGGTAGTCAATCTTATCAACAATCTACAATATCATATTGAAATGATCAATATGAATATAATAGAAATATTTCTTAACAGAATAAATAATTTCATAAACACATGTCTGATGGACTAATATGAAATGGTGTTTCCATTTTATTGAGGGGGTTCTTTTGGAAATCTTCATCAAGTTTCTAAACCTAATTACAGAAATAAAATTTAATCTATTTGCAGAAAATAAATTTACAGAAATGAAATTGCAAGAAATGAAATTACAGGAAAAGAAATTCTTAAAAAGTTATTGAATAAGAATATCATATCACAAATCTTGCTAAGAGGTATTCTACTGTCACTAGAATACTCTTTTAGAAAAAACTGAGTCTCCTAATAACACCATGATCCCCGAAACGGCACCAAAAATGACGGGTCGTTGTATTACTAGTCATTTAACCAACTCATAGACAAGTTGGTGTCATTATAACCAAGGTGGTGTCTAAATTTGTATGCAAAAGGAGAAAGAAAATATTATTCAACAATACTTCTTCCTAAGAAAACATGCATGAAAAGGAAACACACAACAACTAAATTACTGAAATAAATTATGCTAAGAAATAACAAAAAAATCCTCCTCCTTGGGGAAGAGTGGCTTTTGGCCATTCTCTTCCCTTTGGATTTGGAGCAACTACAATTAACTTTTAAAATTGCACTTGTATTGACTCAAAATTGATTTACAAAATATGCTCCCCCTTCCAAATATATGGAAGAGATATTTATAGACATTACTCCTAGTCCACACTCCAAGAACTAACTACATATTCTTGGGTGGATTTATTCAAATCAATAAATACTAAACAAACTTCACTACAAAAACCCACTTATCGTGGATAATATTTCTACAACTCATCCCTTTAATCTAGAAACACAAAGTGGGAGAGTAATTATTCAACATTCCTAATACTATTCCACTATTTACTCATCCTTGAAACATGGAGAGAAAACGGAGGAGTGTTAAGTCTATGACTTTGAATTCTTCTTAGAACACCACATACATGCATGAATTTGGATTGCCACATGTTTGGATCTATATTCTTTGTTGATGACATGGAAGAAAAGAGTGGGCTTAATAGTTTGGTGCTCCTTTACATTATTTTGGAACAAACCAAAATACTTTCACTAGCTGGGAGTTTCTGTAGCTACGTGAAGAAATTCCGTAGCTAGGCATTTCCATAGCTACATGAAGAATTTTCGTAGTGAGAATTTTCATAGTTGCGTGAAGCTTTTCAATAACTCGCAATCTATGAACTTGGAGTAGATTTTTTTATGACCTAATTTCTACACACTATTGCATTCCAACTTTAAAACAAATATTAGGAAATAACAACAATTATATTGCAAATAGATTTCTGAAGAGATGATAAGATAAATTTTATATTCTACCTTAAATATGATATCCGTTATTAAAAATACATCTAAATTCACTTGAAAGCTGTAGTGCCCACATTTTTATAGCTCTAGTTATTTGTTGGTTCCTTTATTCCTAGACATGTTTTGATTGAGACTCTGATAGACTTTGGACATTTTACTATGATATTTTATCCTCATGGACATTATGGCATTTTGGGCGCGTAGCGCCAATTGGACTAGATTCGTATACTGATATATTTCTTATGATGTTGATGACACTAACAGGGTTATATGATAGATTTATTGGTTAGATGTTAGTCTCTTGTGGTTGATTTGATTAATGATATAGTGTTCTGGATTTAATGATGGTAATTTTCATGCTAACCTAAGTGTATGTCGTTGCAATTTTATTTGGTGGTGATTCATGGCAAACTATGTGAATAATTGTATGCATTGCACTATCAATTGTTTAATAATGTTAGGACATTATAAGTTAGATTGAATTTGTGATGTGTAGATGATGTTTATTATATTGGACAGATGCGGTTAATGTGTGCAATGAGTGTGCAAGTGTGCAATGATGGTATAGGAGAGCATGGGTTTCGGGCAGCTACGCAATGTGTGCCTGCGGCCCACGGGTTGAGTCCTAACCATGCTAAATGTTTGAGGCCTTAGATTAGATGTATTTAATTGGGCACCATGGGTGAACCCCTCAATTGTAATGTAATATTGTTTTGTAAAATTAATTAGGTTTAGGGTGTGTTTTATTAAGTAAACTAGCTTAGGGGTTTAATGATCTCATCTTATTTTAAGTGTGGTTTTGGGAAAGTGTGTGTGTGTTGGTAGAAGGGATTGGGGACCACATGTGAACCTTGGGTGGACCCCACACCCTCTACCCTTGTGCCCAAGCATGCCAAACCCGAAATTGGGTTATTTTGGGCATTTTTAGGGACCCCTTTTGAGTTTGGGAGTTCCCTTAGCATGAAAATGGGCCCTTGGACCCTACCTAATAGGTAGGGGGCCTATTTCCAAGGTTTGGAGGGAGTTTCCCTCCCATTTTTCCCTCTTTAGTCACCATCCATGTAAGATGGTTGGGTTGTGTGAAATTGTTAAAAGTTGCTCCACTTTGTTTTATTTTAGTTTTTGGTATTTTGGGTGAAAAGGGATAAAAGGTGAGTTTACTCTTACTTATTTGGTTTTTGGAATCTTTGACTCTTGAGAGGAGAGGGGGTGACACTTGTCACTTTCCCATTGGTGAGGAAACTTTTGAGTTCCTCTTCTTATTCTTCCTCATGTGGAAGGAATGGGTCTTCTTGGTTCATTTTTTTGGAGCACTTGGAGAATTTTTGGGAGCTTGGAGGTGAGCTTGGACAAAGGGAAAAGCTTAGAGTCTTGGAAAGCATTATAGAGGTAGGGTTCTTAACCCTTTTCTTTCTTAGTTGTGCTTATCTTGTTAACTAGGCTTTGATCAATGAAATGATGTGTGAAAAATGATGTATTGTGAAGTGTATAGTGAATGTAGTTGTTTCTTGTTCTTGTTGTTTCTTTTGTTTTCTCTCCACCATCATTTGGATTGATGGTTTTTGGAGAATGTAGGGGAAGAGAGAGGGATTTCCCTCTCAAACCTCATGGTTGTTGGTCAAGCCATGAAGGTCCCTTCTCATCCCCTCATATGGTTTGAGGTGGGAGAAAGGTCCATATGGCTTGAACCTTTCCCCATTCTTGGTGAGGAAACCCTTTTGGGTTTGAAAATCCTCCCAAGAAGGATTAATTTGGCATAAAGGAGGAATAAGGAGGGTGAATGATTAGGAGGTATAAGGAGTTTTGTATACATATTTTGTTGGTGCTCCTATGGTTGGACACCTTGATTTGGGCATCCTACTTCTTCTCTTCCCCCTTGTGAGGTTGACCTTGTTATCCTCATGTTGTTGTTTTCATGTGTAGTAAGTGGTTAAATGGTCTTATGTTTTTCTTGTTGTGTGTAAATCCCCATTATACTTGTGCACATTGTGGAAGCTAGTTCCTCTCTCCCATGGGCTTGGGGGAGGCTAGCATGACTTCCAACCATGGAAAGGCATGTGATGATGCCTATTGGTTGGGTGGTAAACAAGCCATGTTCTCTTGGAGTTGGATTCTTGTAAGAGTATTGGAGTTTGGAGCTCAAGTTGGAGATAGTTGGAGTTCCCTAGTCATCTTGGTTCTTATTGTATATTTATGAATGTGACTATGTGAAGCCTTCCTTTTCTTGTAAAACACCTACTTGTATGTGATGTTACTTGTAAACTTAAGCCATATTGCTTGAGAAAGTTTCCTTCAATAGTGCAAGGATCTTGTAAAAAGGTTGTCTTGAATAGCTATGTAGTTGAGCATATTTTTACAAATGTGAACCTTTGCCTTGGAAAAGTAAGCTTGTAAAATAGATATGAAAATCTCTTCATAAAAATTGTTGCAACTCCATTTTGGAATGAAAGTTGTTTATTGAAAACATTATATTACAAAAGAAATAATGTGAAGTTACTAGCATTAAAAGAAAACTGGTTTTTATCCCTTGTTGGAATATCTCTCTTGTAGAAATCTGAAATAGTTATCTAGTTATGCATTACATGTTAAATCTGAAAATTTAGTGTGTTTGCTTTAAAAATGGAAAAAAATTGATGGCACTGCAAAAGCTTTATTTTAAGAGAGAGAATAAGAGTGTTATTTGGTGATATAATGAGACATATTTTGGTCTCATCAACCACTATGGTCCTATGGTCAGCAATATGTGGCACATTGAAAGCACAGATTCCCCTTTAGTAATATAGGGTGGTGGATATAACCTTTACTACTACCTCATTTTCCATATCTAGTGTAGTTTTGTCACCCTTGTCACACGGCTCAAGAACTATTCTATGAGATTTCTGCTCTGTTACAAGTTAATGCAAGGGGTACAAGAAACCAAGGAACTCAAAACTATGGGAGGGTTTAAGGATACCTTCTGATGTAAATGACGATGACAATGATGAAGGTACAAGCACAAGAGAATCTCTTTGTTGTGAGCTTGACAACCTACACAACAAAGAGAAGCTAACACAAAAAATATTAGTAAATAAGATGGTGGGTTGCCTGATAAGGTCAATCCGGGAAAGCGATAGCTTCCTAGGATGGATGTCAACCCACATTAATAAAATGATATATACTTGATAATCAATCACAGGATATAGATAACAATCTAAAATATATATTTGATATGCTAGAGGTACTGAAATGATGATTTGAGATGCTGAAAAACAAGCCAAACTTGAGTGGGTCAACGACAACCGGGTCCGCCTAGTACAAATCAATGGAAACTAGTGCAGAGCTAAGATAAGGATAAGCATAAATAGAGGTGGAACCTACTCTTGAATGTTGGATTTGATACAAATATAGTGATGAACAAAGATAATGCAACTGGAAGTAGATTTGATGTAGGTGTTGCTTAAGGTTGATGGAAATCGGGTCGAGTTGACAACAATCGGGGCCAAGAAGATAAGATCATGGTTGATAAACGAGATGCGTGACTGAAAATCAAGGCTCTAGGTAAGAGGAAGCTATGGAATAGAAATAGATGGTGGTGTAGACAAATAACAAACTTAGCATAGGGTGGATTTATGGTGACAAGGATGGGTCGACGAAAATCGTATCGAGATTTAAAATTTAACAAGTTGGATTGGATGGAAAAAGAGGTATGCAGGGGATCTTACATAGCTGAATGAATGTGTAAAGCTCCGGGAAACCTGAAAAATATAAATAACAAAAAAAAGAGATCTCTAAGAAAATTTTAGGACTTATGAAGCTCAAACAATAGCATGCAAAGAGCGCTAAGATTGATTTTGGTTGATGACAATAGCTCCAATGAAGAGGATGGAGGCAACAAGAACACAAGGATACCAGAGATATAAAAAATCATATGTTTAAAAGGATGGGTGAAGGTGAATAAATAGGGTTGGCGGTGACCCACATGAGTCACCAGAATCTGGAGCAGACTATAAATTATCTCATATTTGATTTTGAAGATTTGGGTATTAGAATGGTTAAACTGGAGGTGACGGCCTATTTTATGGCTACATAGTTGCGTGGGGAGAAACTAGGGGGATTTAAAAGGGGAAATGAATAAAGGGTAGGTGAGAAAATTAAGGGTATTAAATAGGGGAAATGAATAATAAAATATTATTAATAATATTAATGTTAGGAATGGGGTTGGGTGATTAAAATAATAGATAGGTTTAATGGGTACTTAGATGGGATTAGGAATAATGAAGGGGGTTAAATAATAATGGGCTTAAGGTAGGAAA
The DNA here is from genome assembly GCA_018340775.1 of Taxus wallichiana var. yunnanensis. Lineage (NCBI taxonomy): Eukaryota > Viridiplantae > Streptophyta > Pinopsida > Cupressales > Taxaceae > Taxus > Taxus wallichiana. The sequence continues at coordinate 425,578,344 of CM031242.1, read as the reverse complement.
TGAGTGTTTTGAATAAGAAAGGAGGGATGATTGTATGCGAGATGATTATTAAAGAGGAGAAAATGTGGGATGGGGGCAATGTACCAAAAAGGGGTGTCTACATTTTCCCCTTTTTGTCAAGTGATTTGTGTTAAGCAAGCCGCAAGATAAAAAAACTATAAGTGATGGTGAGAGATGATGGTTGAGGTACCCCCTCAAACTAGAGATCAAATATACGAAGGGGATTCGATTACGAGTTTTAAAGAAATAGATGGAGGGGTGAGGGAAGGAAATGGGTGGAAAAAGGGATAGGAAGATGCCCCAGGTGAAAGGGGATGATCATTGATGGAACAAAAATAAAAATAAAAATATGGCGGTGACCTTAGAAACACATCGGTAGGATCATAACACGTCTTGCGATGGAGGCGTCCTTAATGATCTACAGACCCTATTAGTCAAAAAAATGTCGTTGCAAGATGGAGGGAATCCAACAGGAGTCCGCTCAAATGGATGTACAAGCCATGGGACCAATGGGTCAAAGGAAAACATTGAAAGATGCACAAACAAATGTGAGGGTAGTCAAAATTATGGTTGAACAAAAGTCTAAGAAACAAAGAATGGAAAAAGATTATGCATTGTCCTATGAGCACAAGGAAGAAAAATATGTTTCTTGGGTAGGACGAAGATGGCCACAAGGGTGGGATTTATAGGTGAACAATGGTGCCCCAAGGAGTGTACGGTGATGACCGCGGAGTGGGTCAGTAAAATGTAAAATAGTTATGCAGGATAAGCCAAAGTGTGTTATGGGTGACACACAAGTTTAAGATGGAGGAAAGGAAAATTTAATGAAGGTATTGGTCAAGATGAGGGGAAAGAAGAAAAATTAGGGTTTGGGTTGATGGTGACTTGGTGAGTCGACGGCGGCTTGGCTTGATCGCCAGAAGCGTGATGAGTTGACGAATACCGGTTCAAAGCATGCCTATATAAGCGACTAGGGTAGCCAAAGGGGCTCATTTGCATTGTATAAAAATTTGAATTGAGAGCTCTAAGAGAGAAATATTTGTGTGTTTTTTAGAGCGATGGATGTCAGTGGTGGAGCGAGGAAGTGTCGAAGGACTCGATGAGTGATAAGAATTTGAATCTTAACCTAGTTTTTAATTTTTGTTGATTTTTTTTTTTTTTGAAAAAAAAATAGAAAATTGATAGGTGGGAAGGGTTAGTCAGTGGAGACCTGGGCTAGTCGTCATTGATCGGAGGTAAGTCTGCATCGACCTAAAGGGGATCTTCATTGAATGGGTAGAGATTAGGTTAATTTGACTAAATTGGTGATTTTTTATGATGGGATGTTAATGGGTAATGGTTTAATTGGTTTGTTGTAGGCCATAGACACTATGTACTTGAGAGACATAATCTCGGTGTTGTATGATTGGATTAGAGGGGATGTTATAAACGCGGAGTGGGATCACCTGGCGGCATTGGGATTGGGTGGATTCCACCACTATTAAAGGGTGCCGAGAGATAGGGCTGATGATAACAATGATTGATAGGTGGTATCCACAGGTGAGAAAATTCTAGCTCGGGATGGGCGAGAGATGACGGTCACACTAGAGGATGTGTACCATAAGGTGAGGATGGTTGTCTTGACGTGGTTATTTGGATCGGATGTCGCACATATTACATTAGTTTCAAGGGCATTTCATATAGAGGTTCAATACCGATGGCTACATCGGGAGAAGATTGATATGTTTGATTATGATGGTGATATAATTCTATGTTTTTCCATACTCATGTGGAGCCCAGATTCCTTGAATACTAGCTAGGGTACAGTAGATATAGTAGAGCATCGAAAGTGTTTACATTTCGTGTCATGCTACTTACACAAGTGTATTATGAGCTATGGATGTACACATCTGGGTGGAGGACAAACATGGATGTGGGGTTCTTATTACATTATTGGGCATATGAGCATATAGATGTAGTGAGGCCACCGGGGCTGCCATGGGTGATGGGGGATCATATAGAGTGGCGGTGGGATTTTTAAGATGGTGAGTCAACCACACTCATTAAGACATGGGGAGTGGGGGAGGAGTGGTATGAGGACATATTGGGGATAATGGATGTGGATGATGTCATATAGAGGCCATACAAATACTTCCCTACATGGTTGGCGGCAGGCGTGCAATTTTAGGTATGAGGAGGGTAATATGTATAAAGGAAGAAGCCCGAGATGATTGAGGTGGTGTGGTTTACGAGGGTGTTGAAATAGTTTGGAGTAGTACAAGGGATTGCTAAAGTGCCTATCCGATATATGCCTAATGAGACAGAGAAGCATCCGCATGCCCCTATGATGGCGAGACCCACTAATAGAGGAAGGGGAACCCCGTGACGATGATCATGATGTGGGGATAGGAGATGGCTAAGTAGATTGGTGGAAATAATAGTGGGTGGCTAAGGCCACCAAGGATATTGGGTATGTAGGAGAGATTGTGGCGGTACCTATGAGAGAGGAGGAGGCAATGCCTAGAGGAGAGGGTAGAGATGGGGGAGTGGTAGATGAGATAGCTCGCTTACAGGTAGAGTTAGATGTTATGCGGTAGGAGAGGGACGTATCACCACAGGATGTTGTAGGGTTCTGCCAAGAGAGAGACCTTATCATACAATATCAGGATAGATACCATAGGTAGGGGGAGGCCTATAGGTCCAAATTTGGAGATCTTGGATCCATAGTTGCATTGTCAGGGAGTGAGGCACTTGAGGCTTCATAGGGGGCTGGTCATATGGGTCCTCCTAGTATTATATCACTAGAGTAGTGTAAGGAACTAGGTGCAGAGGTGTGGTAATTTGAGAACATTGTTACATCTATACCACCACGATATGTGGCCTATCTAGTAGGGGAGCGGAGACTAGGGAGATCGGTGCATCTAGCGGCATCGGGTAGTATGGTGAATGTGGCATAGTTGAGGCATGCTCGGGGCCCATACGATATACGAGGGAGGTGGAAAGGGGGTGGACAAGCTCTTGGTCGGGAGAGAAGGGTTTGGGACTTAGATTGTTTGATATGCAGTTCACCAGTTAGTGGGTGAACTTTGTACTTAGATTTTGATATGGATTTCAATGTATATATTTTTGAGACAGATTTTGTAAAGGCACATCACGAATGAATGGACACATTTTGATGAGGATATATATATATACATATGATTTTTTCATGGCTTATATGTGTTGTGTGATGATTTATGTGATGGATTTGAATATTTGATTATATTATGGATGTTGATTTAGATGTTGGATGTGATGTGATGTAGATTGATGATGTGATGTTTTGGTTGGATCTTAGATGTATAGTGATTAGATGTTGGCTATGATGTTATGTATGAATTAAATGAATTGATGTGATGATATGATAGATGTTGATTAGGAAATGATGTGATAGATGGTAGATATGAGATTACTTAGATTAGAATAGATGTGATGGATGTACATGTGTGTGTTTGATTTAAATGTAAATGCATTATGTGATGGATGGAAATATGTTTAGATGTAAGATATGAAGTAGCTATAGATGACATTTTGATTTGATGGATTCTAATTTAGACATTGACTAGATGAGCTTAGATGTTTTAGGTATATATGGTGGACAGATGTAGGTTGGATGTGATTGGAAGCATTATGAAGGACCTGGATATGGATGCAAAAGTTAGGATAGGGAATGGGAAAGGGTGTGACTTTGATAGGGTGACCCAAGCATGAGAAAGTACACTTCGTCATAGAGAGGTGTGTACATAGAAATATTATTTTGAACTAGATCAGAGGAAAAGAAAGAGAGGGAACAATGCATACCAATGCACTTATGACCAATGACAAGTGTTAACACATAACTAACGATAATTAGTCACATTTAAGACCCTGAGGGAAAGATGGAAAGTGTGCTTATAAACCCATTGTAGACATGAAAAAGGGATTAAGATGGAGCTTGTATGGAGAAAATAGGTTCTCCTTAGGTGGTAGTCCCAACTCTATGCCCTAACTCTAAAAGATGGCGTAAACTCGATCAATGTGGGAAGTTTGCAGATGATGGGAAAGTTGATTGATGCGGGAAGTTTTATGGGGATGCTTGGTTTTGATATTTTTTCTTTTTCTTTTGAGATTTTAAATAAGGATGATCAATACGGGAAGCCTTCACTATCATGACATAAGGGAATAACCATCCTTTGAGGGAGTGGTCTATGATTAGGATTTTTTCTTTTGATTTTGAATTTTGATTTTTTAGATGACAGGATCTATACTTTTGATAATTTTTACTTTACATGAATAGTTGTCCTTCAAGGAGAAATCTATTTTTGGATAAGATGTTTGTATGCATGATATATAATTAATCTAAGATAATGAAAGAAACTAATAATACCAAATAGATTCATAACTTAGTTAATCAATAACATAAACATCATGATAAAATTAAAAAGGAAAAGCTTAAACTAGTGCATAAAATTTTAAGAACATTAAATGCAAAACCAAGCCTTTGATATTTAGATGTGCTTTATAATTGTAGGTACTCCTTTAGTGAGTCAAACGTAGCTATGTACAATCAAAGAAATTTTTCTTGGAAGAGGAAGAGATCTCACCAATATGGCTTAATTGCCATGTATGGTTCTTCTCTTACTACTCTTTGCCAAGTAGAAGATAGAAATGGTTGCTTGATCAATAATCTTTTCAATATTGAAATGCTCTTATCATATGCTAATGTCTTACAAGTACATGGTGTAAATTTGGACAAGGTGTACTAGGTTCTTTATATAACTTTCCAATTTGGGAGAAGCTTGCAACCTAATGAATGTGGGATAAAGGTAAAGTAGAATTAGAAAGGGATAAGTATGATTAGAAGAGATTAATAAAGGATTAGTAACTCATGGGAGTTGGAGATGATTTAATTAATCAACTAGGATTAATTAAAATACCAAGATAAGCTTGAAAAGCCATTTGGAGGTGATTTAGAAGGAAATTGGTAGAATTTGAAGGGTTTGAGAGAGGAATTAACCAATAAGAAGGTTTATTAGTTAAATACGAGATTTAAAGGCTTAATTAACTAATAATAGTTAATTAATTAATCAAAAGAGGATTATAACTAACAAAGTGTCGTTAATTGCCATGCAGGATGAAGGGAAGGCTAGTTAATTAATGAAGTGTCGTTAATTGACCAAAATGAAGGGGATGTTAGCTAAGTAGTGGTAAATAACTAATTATAATTAAATAATGGGAAACCAGATAATCAATGCAATTATAGTAGTAAAATTGCGTAGTCGGATTTAGGTATCTACATTTTCCCCTCTTTAAGGTGGTGTAATGAAAACGACGCCACTTCAAAGATAGTATACAATTAAATTTTGAAGGAGTAGAAGAAAAATTAGTAGAATGGATGGTGGTGCCCCCTCGAGTGTCAATGGGGTGATAAAGAGGGTGATCGATGCTCAAAAATAAGAAGGAAAGAGAAAGATTCGAACCAAGCCTAGTAGGCCATTGTTCAAATTGATTGATTGGAAAATAAGTCTCGTGTTTCAATGGATGGAAGAAACAAGGGAGGGAGGGGGATAAATATGATCCCTATTGCCCCAGATGTTGTGGAAGAAAATGTTGATAGTAATGGAAAGGGATTCAAACTGGGCTTGGTTGGCCATTGTTAGAATCGACAAAAAGAGGAGGATTTTGTGCCTCAAGTGGAAGAAGCAAGGAGGGGGAAGAATTGGAAAATGATGGGTAGAAATTTAGGTAGAATGGAAAGCGTAACGCTCAAAATTACTAGAACTAGAAAATGAGGATTTTTTTAAACATACATAAAAGCAGTTACAATTTATGATCGCATGATTTATTTAATCAAATTCTTTAAATAAAATTGGTTCTTTTGATCTATCGATAACATCTGTGTAATTCATGTGCAATCGACAAGGGTGTATCCAGATCTCCACGATCTCCCTTCGCCACTACTTCGAGTGACAATGCTTACTAGCATTTTGGCTCAACCTTTTTCAGGTCATGGGAACCATGTGAAAGTCCTTGGGTCTACCACGAAGCTAGTTTTCCAACTTCGTATTTTGGTATCGACCATTTCCTACCTCATGTTCAGTGTTCAACTTCCCATGATCAGGTTATTGGAAATTTTAATTTAATTGGAGGACTAGGTGATCAGACAATGCACATCCATCAATGCATTACTTTGGCCAAAGTTTTCCGCCATGCAGGTTACAGCTAAACTCAAGACAACACACTAGTCTTATGAGTTTAAGTCTTCTGCCACCTCACAACTATCCCTTTCACAGTTATCTAGATCTTATAGTTTGTATTTACTTTATTTCCAATTTAACCTATCTTGTAAGAGTTTATATCGAGATAAATGCCAAAGGCCAACTAGGATCATCATGAGATAAGTACATTCGTTATGCTGAAATGTATCTATTTTAGCATTTTGCATGTACTTATCCCTTAATATGCCTAATGGATCTTTTCATCTATTTATCTTCCCATTTAGTTTCTCTTTTCCTGATGTTTGGTTTTTAACCTTAAATTACCTTTTTATAACGATACTCTTCATCCTCTACACAATAGGCTTTACAATCTTAACATATTAATACCAGTTTCACCGGAAGACCGAATTAAATATATATTAATATATATATTTAATTATTCCTCTCGATTAACTACGCCACTAAATAGCTATTAAATTTAGAAGTTAAAGACAATTGAATGTTACAATAATTGTTCAATTATCGGCTTCATACATTGACAAATATCAAATAAATAAATATAACAATTTATGATAAGTAAGATTTCTCACTTCTAATATTTATCATTTACTCATATTGAGATATTCTTTCATACAAGGTAATCATCTCTTTATTAAAACCATAAATTACATATGTCGTTAAGGTGAATTATATAACTATTACGGTAACTCTCACATAGTGAGGTTTGAATATTAACAATGGGTCCAAGATCCCAATAAATTTAGTTAAAATTCTGGAATATCATCCTTCTACAAATTGAAATTCAAGTATCTCATTTAGATCCATGCTACGATAAAACTTCACAAGACATGAGTTTCCACATATCCAAACGTGATGACTAATTGTCCTGCAAGACTGGAGTAGTGGTATGTTGTCAATTCAAAATGAACTGGCATGAATATTGCCTCCATTTTTGATGCAATTATTTAATAAAATATGAAACGATATACAAGTTATTTTATCAACAAACACATGGTAATACAACGGAGAATGTATTATTACATGTTTTACATCAAGATACAACTATGAATGTACACCAATAGAACAACCAATTTCTATTTCAGCAATCATGTTTCACTCTAATCACAAGGATCAAGACATAATCAAACCATAATCATTCAACATCTCGAATTGATTAAACCACAAGCAAATCATGTTTCACATGGTACAGATTCAACTATTATTTTTCTTACCTTCCAATCAACAAGCAACTTAACAAAACTGTTTGAAATCATCATTTCCAAATACCAATTAGACATATTCCCTCTAGGTAATGAGCAGCTCTATAAAATGCACAATAACTTTATTTCAAACAATCAAAATACATATATATATATATATATATATATATATATATATATATATATATATATATATATATATATATAGGAACAAATCAACTAAACAAAGTGTAAAAACACCTCTATTAAATCATTTTAACATGTTCTTTCAGGTAACCGACATATCAATAAAAAAATTGACCCACATACCACAGGATGATAATTTTGAAGTCTATTTGCATAGAATAACAGCAATAAGTTTCTAACACTTCCAGTAACGAAATCCTTTAAGAAAAACTAAGTCATCTTACATAGACTGTTAACACTAATTTTTTTCAATCCGGTAATAAAATTATACCTACAGGCAAATCGACTTGTACATATCCAATTCAGTTCGTTCCAGCATTAATTTCTTTTCTATTTAGAAATTATTAGAATCCGGAAGCAAATATATCAGGAAAAATGATGAAATATCTGGTAAAAACATTTTTCACACTACCAGAAATCACTTTGCTCATACAAATAAATTATTGTTTGACTGTAATAAAACCCAGAGGCGAAATCGATTTGGGTTTCTAGAAATCAAATTTAAATAGAAAATTAAAAAATTGATTTGGAACACCCATCTGCCTTTTTTCTAGGTTTAGCTAAAACCACACAAAGGAAACTTAAGAGAATACATAATCCATCAATTTCCTTTTTAAATTTCATTTCCAAGCACTTAAATCAGAAGTTGTCCACAAATTCATTTAATTTCCATTTAAAACAGAATGTGTATTTCCTCATTATTTACAAATAATGTTGCAGAGAAGGGAGAAGATATTCATGCCTGAAGTAAACCCAGAATCAGCAACCTCTTACTCTTCCGGCTCCAACAAGTTGAATCCTTCTTTCTTCCAAAACTCACGCAGGTATCCCAAAAGAGAAGAATGAAAACAGACAAAGGAGAAATAAAAGAAAATATAATGAAGAAACTATACTATAATGGAGAATTTTGAGCTTCCCAATGTTGCTTCATGTGTCAATGCATGCCACATACTTGGTGTCAGATGAAGGCGTGTCCCTTTCAAAACTCACAGATTTTAAATATTAAAATATTATTACTATTCTTTTTAACTTTTGATTTACATGCCAAATCCTTTTAGGATTTAAATATATAATTTCACAAATTAATAATGCATTTTTTTATTTTATTTTTAATTGTTACCTAACTTTAATGGTAAAATTAATCATCATAATATAAGTCCACATATTGCCAACAATATGTTATCATAATAATTATTCAAATTCCCATGTTCCATATAAAACATTCAAACAAATGAAAATCACCAAGTCCATAAATAATAATTCGAATATTCTCATAAAGTTGGTTTGATATAGCATTGTCAAATAAAATAGAGGCAGTTATCATCACGGTCATTGCAAAAGTCGAACAAAACAAAAGACAACCAAACCGATTAAAATAAAGTAACCGAATACAAATAACCAAAAGATTCACTATCATTTATGAACCGTTTTACTTATGATTAAGGTCTAATCATGTTTTAGGAAGGATAATCAAGGTGGGTGCGGGGTTATTCGTTCGAAATGTCATGCCCCACAATAGAAGCTGTGGGTCATGATACTGACGAACCAAATGAATTTTACACCCAATGATGATCTCATCTAATCCTGTTTAGACTTAACCGTAGTTAATTTAACTTACAATAAATTTTGGGATGTTACAGAAACAAGCATATACATGGAGAATGGAAAGATCGCAATGTAGCCAATGAACCATCCATTTCGAAGTAACTTTTTATTTGATATAAACATACAACAAAGTGTAAAATGACATGAAGAGCCATAATACTAATTTTTGTTCATTATTAGACCTGAATCAAAGCAAAATACATAAAGTAATGCAAAGACAAGAAAGTAAACAAGATGACCAACAAATAAACAAGCACAAATAAACAATGTTCAAGATAGTGGCACAATTTTTTTGTTATACGGCTTGATTCCCAAATGTTCAAGTTATACGAAAAGGGTTAAAAATGGCACCCCAAGCAAGGATACATGCAAAGGAATAAACAGAGGACATAGAAGTCCCATGAAAAAGCAATCGTGCACTATGAAACTTCCCAAGTAATGATATATGCAAGGAAGACATACATAGCAAGAAAACTAGCTTTGTTAATGGAGGAAGATCAAGATGATCTGCATGTCATGTGCGAGAACAAACAAGCACTAAAGTAAGATGTTTTGTAGGATAGATTTCAATGTGTGAGGATGTTGTGTCTTGTGAATGTGATTAATAAAATGTGGATATTAGAGTAGTTAATATAACTAGGAACAAAAGTAAATAATAGTAAATAAATGCAATGAATAAATATAGAAAGTGACCCAAGAACTAAACTAATGAAAATATGAAACCCTAATTGATAAGTAGGGTTGGAAGGAGTTTATCTAATTTGTAGGTTGATATGGACTATGTCGTAAAATCAACTGAATATTCTAGAAGTAGGAACAAACATGCAAAGGCCCTAAAAGGAAATATCCGAATTTTGTGTGGCTAGATTGGGGTACTGAGAGAGGATCAGGGTGCCTGTGGGAACCCTAGTCTAAGTTCTGGGTGGCCTAGTCTATGCGGGAGGTCCGAGAAACCATTTTGGAGGGTTGGATGATGATCTGAATCCTTCATTATGTGTCGTATGTAATTCCCTCCTTTGTAGCAAATCTCACCAATTATCAATGATGGAGGAGAGACCTACAAGACCCCAAAACAAGCATCAAACCTGTTGGGTTTTAAAATGGTACTTTAACAAAACCACAGTCAAGGGATAGAAAGTCCCTCCTCTTTATGGGAGAGGTTCCCTTATTGAAAGCAAGCAAAGCAAATATTATATACAAATGTACAACTTTCATCTTAAGGTTGGACTTCTGACATCTTGAAATGTTTTTACCAAAATAGCTTATCAATACAAATGAATGGAAGAACTGGAGAAGGGAAAGAGCAAAATATAATAGTACTTTCAGGAAATATAGATAGCAGAGTATAACCTTATATGTACTAAGCAAAGGTGATACATAACAGAATCATTCACATTCATAGCATAAGATATCATTCCATAAACACAAAGTTCTAGAAATCATATCAATAAGAACACAAAGTTTCTTATTACAGAAGATAAATGATCCATCAGACTTCGGGTTAGCAAGAAGAGACAATAGATGAAGATAGAGAGAAAGGGGAAATTCTTCTATATTGATTGCTTTCGATTCTATTTACACTTCAAAAGTATCAGAGTCCAACATTTGTAATGAGCCAAGATCTTACATTTATAGATGAAGCAAAGAGAGGAGAAGAAGAGAAGGAAGAAAATCTGATTTGGAAGCTCAACCACCAACCATTAATGCCCCTGTAAATCTGCCTACAATCTGTCAAATCTGGTTTTGCATGTCTTTGGCATGCTGAAGAAGGAAGGATGGAAGATCAAATCAAATTTGATCTAGTTGAAGCAGTCCAATCACATATTAATGGCATGAAAGATGTTTTCCATATTTTCACCCAAATCAAGATATCTAGTCGGTTCTCCATGTCTTTTTGGCGTGTTGGAGAAGGAAGGATGGAAGATCGGATCAAATCTGATCTGTTTGAAGCAATTAGATCACGTATTAATGGTGTGAAAGATGTTTTCCATATTTCTAACCATCAAATCTGTTGAAAACAATATTTTATGCTTCCATGGCGTAGAGGAGACCAAGATCTTTCCAACAAGTATAAAATTTATCGAATTTTGAGCACTGGAGTGAAAGTTATGCTCATTTGAATATTTGAATCGAATCCGTACAAAAATGGCGAAAATGCAATTTTTGCAAAATGGATCCGCGGGCCTCGAAATTGAAATTGTGCCTTTAGCGCAAAATATGCAAAGTGCAAAATTCTCCCTCAAACCCCGTAGGCCCATAACTTCACTTTTGATATAGGTCTAACACATGGCTTTACCTGAGTGGTAACAGTCGCAACTCACTTTATAATTTTACTTCTTTTGGAAACAAGGCTCAAAATCTCAAAGTTCTCTGCCGACCCACTTCCCCATTTTGACTTTTCAATGCGGGCTCAACATTTGACTTTATCCCTTGGCATGAGCGGGGCCGCGGTTCACTTTATCACTTTACGCCTTTTATGGAAACAAAACCAAAATTCCTAAAGTGTCCCGACAACCCACCTCTCCACTTTGACTTTTCAACGGATATTCAATACATGGCTTTCAACGGAGTTGCGGCTCATTTTGTAACTTTACTCCCTTTGGCAATAAAGGCAAAATCTTCAAAGTGCTCCGACGATCCGCCTTCCCACTTTGACTTTCGATGCGGGCTTAACATTTGAATTTTTCCCTTTTGGAAACAAAACCAAAAATTTCCAAAGTGCCCCGATGACCTGAGACACGTGGAGGGGGTGCACGTTGGAACTACCCCCCAAACTTTGCTTTTGAAAGAGCACCGATTGGACACGTGGAGGATTTTGCAAACTCTAGACTTTTCAATGGTCGGCTATATCCCCTTTTCGCACAGGACATGTGGAGGGTTGGCACTAGCTCAGGGTCTCTCTTTGGGTTGCGCCTTTGAAGTTGCACCGATGAGGCACGTGGAGAGTCTGCGCTCACTTAGGATCCTGCTTTGAACTTGGCCTTTGGAGGTGCACCGTTGGGATGCATAGAGGCTTCTACCGGCTCTTTATACTTAGTGATTCAATGGTTGGATTTGTTTTTGGAATCTAACCACATAGAGGGCCTGTGCATGTTTGGGGTCTCCGTGTTTGTGCACCATACCAAAAGTGCAGAAGAGACATGTGGAGAGTTGGTGCACATTTGGGACCTGCTTTTGGATTCACCCCCTGAAAGAGTGTCGAAGGGACACGTGGGGATTTCCACTGGTTCTCTTTATACTTAGTCGATTCAATGGCGGTTCTACCCTTTTGAATTTTGTTGGACCCTAGACACGTGGAGAGTTGGTGCTTGTTTGGGGAACCGCCTTTGGCTTCGACCCTTGAAGGTGCGCCGATGAGACACATGGCATCATCCACTGGCCTTAGAATTTTCAATGGCTAATTTAAATTTTGAGGCTCTGACCATGTGGAGGGTTGGCACTCATTTGGGGTATGTCCCTTGGGTCTCACTTCTAAAGTTGCGCCGATGAGGCACATGGAGGCTTCCACCGACCCTCTTATACTTAGTTAATTAAACGGTCGGCTCTATCCCTTTTCCGGACCTTGGACATGTGGAGGGCTGGCATAAGTTTGGGGTCTCTCTTTGGGCCGCACCTTTTGAATTTTCACCGATGAGGCACGTGGCACCTTCTGCGGGTCCGTTGCTTTGCCCCGAGTCGACTCGCATGCAAATTCCAAAAACTTCGAGCCCTTTCTTCAATATTTTCTTGCACTCTCTAATCTCCTTTGACATCGTTGGCCTCCTTCGCCAACCCTGCCCCTTCATTATTGGATTTGGAATGTGGGCTCACATGACTGAACCGCCCCTTCCAATTTTCTTTTGTGCAAGGTCATGTTTTATCGATTTTTCCTAGGGGTAAACTTGGGATAACATGCACCAACTTAAAATTTTCTAAACTTGACTTTAAAAATGAGGGGAATTTTGAGGGTGACAACAAAACCCTAAAAATAAAAATGCAATAAAAGGGGTCGACTGTCTTAAGTGGCCAAAATGGTGGACTTACTAATTGAGCATTGCACTACATCTCAAACCTGATGTAGTTCTATGTGTGTGCATGTGTAATCATGCCCTAGGTTTCTCTTGTGTCAGTCGCACTTTGTGAAAGTAGTGAGCAATAACTATGTGTATAAAATGTAATAGAATGGTGGATGGAATAGAATAAACTTCCCTCCTATGATGTATGATGCAGATGAACCAACCTTTGTGCATTTTTATGGAGATAGATGGATGCAAATGAGCTCTAGATGCCTTTGATGGATGCAACTCTAGGTGGATGATAGTAGTGACTAATGTTTGGTTCCTCATTATGGTCTCATAACTTTATATTTATATAGTTATCTTGTTATAATTTTGTAATTAACCTTGAAGAGACCGACCACCAAAAGGATAAGAAGCTCAAATGGCTAGAAAATGCCCAAAAAGTGGTGTAAAAGTGCACAAAAGATCGTGGCGCCCGGCGAGACCAGTGGCACCTATCGATGCCCTAATACTAACACGAGCACCCTAGTCAAGGATAAAATGATGAAAAATGATAAAAATCAATTGGACATGTATGTGTGGAGGTCGGGAATGACGAAAAAAAGTAAACAAAAATGGCCAAAAGACGAGGGTTAATTAGTACTTTCTTCACTCAAAAACCATATGAATAGTAGTATAAGACCGGGACTAAATAATACCCAAAGTGCATGATTTAGTGTCTACATTTTCCCCCACTTTATGTTGGTGAGTGGAAATCTTGGTAACATAAAGTAGATAGAGATGCGTACCTGATGTCTATGTAGAGTGATGTAGAAAACGTGCTAAAGGACTAAAAAAGCATGGAGTGACAAAAAGATGGAGCGTGGAAACTAAAGATGTAAAAGCACAAAAAAGTGATGAGAGTGAACCTAGGGTGGAAACATGTGTGTAGTTATTGCTAGATGTGATGTACATGCATGATGATCGATAAAGTGTGTGATGCCACAAAGTGTTGTTGTTGTTGATGTTTGCTTCTCATCATAGATCGGAACTGCAAGGAGAAGACAATTAATAAGTCAAATACGCATGTATATATGTCAAAAATGCATGTAAAAGACACATGTATATGTAATGAAAAGACTGAAATGAAAGTATGAAAAATGTAAAAGGAACATGTGCACTGATCCGTGATGAGAGAAAGGGTGTAGAAAGAGGATATCCTATCCTAGGTTTTTGGGTGATCAATGTCATAGGCCGAAGAAGTATAGGGAGGAATTCCATTATATCCTCCAATCTTTAACTGCTTCCCTAATAGTGTGTGTGAAGAGATATTTGTACTACCTAGTTTTTTTGGTGATCGATGCCACTAGTCGAAGAAGTATAGGGAGGAATTGTTGTATCCTCCAACCTTTAACTACTCCCTAGAATGCTAAGGACAACCTTGTCCTAAAAAAAATTGTATGGGGTTCGTAGACTGGTCTGAACCCACTCATTGTATATGAAACCCACGGTGTCAAGGGAAAAAAGTGCACTAAATTGAACCGGTGTAGAAGTTTTGTGTAGAATGTAAAACACCAAATGATGCCCCCTCTTTAGGGGTGCATGTGATGTCATTGATAGGAGAATGTGGCCCCAAAAGAGAACTAACCACGTGAACTTTGTAACTATTCCCTACGGTGGGAAGGGAAAGAACTTGGTAGAAACCAAGGCATGCACAAATAAGAGGATAGCCAAAAGACAGGTGTTAGTATGAAAAATAATGCATGTAGAAGACAATGTGTAAGCTACGCAAATAGTGTAAAATCTACCAAGCAAAGTAGTAATGTAAACATGCAAGAAGATAAATTAAGCTACACAAAGCAAACTGAAAACATGGGACATCACTCATAATGTCACAAGACACATAAGGCCATCATGGCCGCATACAACAAACAAGTGTATACACCAAACAAAGGGCAAGGCCCGCATACAAAAACAAGCAATGATAGACAATGTAACAAACAAGAATGGAAGAAAATATCTTGACATAACAAATGTTGTACATGAAGCACTAGTTAGCATTTTAGAAAGATAACCAATATGTCAAAAGCATGTATAACCAAGTAATATAAAGTGCTAAGTACAAAATGAAACAATAGCACCTATGAGAGATGAATGTGGATGCCCCCAGTGACCAATGTAGGAGGGTAGAAGGTGAGCACTCATGTTACATGCAAGAGACATATATCTGCAATCATAACTATAAAAAGGTGTGAATGTGCATGTGTGGATGATAAATATAAATGACATACAAGATATCTATCTAACATGTGTAATAAAATGACCATGAACAAGAAAATGCAAACAAGAGTAAAAGCAACCATGATATGCGGTATATGTTGAGGACGGATGGAATGGAATGCAAAATGGAATGGTAGAGCCACATGCACCCTGAGTGAATGGAAATGTATGCAATGATGTTCATTTAGTTTTCCCCCTCAATAGTCAATAATGAACCATAAACAAGAGTGTGTCATCAGAAATGGTCGAAGTGTGTGTTGTGTCTAACACGTTGTGATGAATATGTATGTATGTATTGATGAGATGCGACCTAGAAATTATGTATGTGTGAATCCTATAGCCGAATTGTATATCATGACAAGAGGAACTTATGAGTGATGATGTAGCCTAAGGCGTATATCACTACCATATGAATAGGGGGAGTGGTGATGTATCCTAAAGTGTATACCACTACAAGATGATAGATTAGGTGACCATTTAGCCTATAGCATATGTCACATCTAGAAATGTTGCATGATGATCATGTAAGTGTGATAAGGTCCATTTGATTTGTAAACCCTCGGCATTTGAATATGGACCTCATAGGGTAATGACTACTGCACGTAGAGGTATATGTGATGATAATAGATGACCATATGATATGTAGTGTGTAGTAATGCAATGTGTGTAGATATCTTAAATGATTGTAATGTAGTATGTAGGTTGAGTAGTATGTAATGTTAGATGCAAGGACAATAGTAGATACATGTATGATGAAGACTAGTAAAATGTACGACATGCAGTGTGTGTAGAAGACAAAACAATGTAGACTAAATACATAATATGTGGTGTAGAATGTGTGATGTGTGAATAAACGTACTAGTGTGTAGTGCATATGGTGTAGTGTGTGGGGTTCATGTGTAGAATTCCCTCAGCAGTCAAGTATGAACCAAAGCACAAGAGTGTTTCATCGGGTAACGATGATGCTAGAATGTGTGATGAGTATGCCTTTGCTAGAAGATTGATGTATGCAGAGATGAGAAAAGTGCTAGTGTTAATATGATGGGGCATAATTTGTAAGATGTGATGCCCCCAAGTGCATGGTAGAGAAAATGACTATGTATCAAAGATCAAGGAGATCATCATTATCGTGGTTGAAACCCACTAGAGCAGCGTCATAGACAAGATAAGTTATAGAATGATGAGGATTGTATAAGGACCCATTGCGGAATAGTGTGTATACATTCATTACATATTCCTCATTAGTAAAGGCTATTGGTGGAAAACCGTGAGCATGCCAATGGGAGATATTTGGAGCATAAGCAGGAGAAGAGTCATTTGGAATAGAGATATTGCCAAAAGGCATAAGAAATGTAAGAAAATAATGATGAGCATCTATCATACCGCCAATATAGTCAAGCCAAGACTTCCCAAGTGTGAGTGGAGAGTCGCGAGGGGTGTGTGCAACAAAGACCGTCAAATGAAAGACAGACTTGTGAGCCATAAGTGGCCATTATGTGAAAATAGCCATGATGAAGATGCGGTGAATGAAAATGTGGTAAGATGTCATTAAGTGTCACGTCAAACCTAACCAAAGCATCACGTGTACAAATAGTATATAAGCAAGTGGAGTCAATTGGGATGTGCTTCCAAAAGGCCATGTTGATAAATAATGTGCATGTAAAAGGAGGTGGTGGCAATGCAAATTGTGTAGTAGGTGATGAAATAACATCTAAAGTGTGAACAGATCCCTGATAAAGTACCATAGCATTGGTAGGAGGGGTCTTAAACCTATATTCACCTGGGCCATCAGCCAAAAATGTGTCTTTGAAGTAAGAATCATCTACGCCAAGAGGTGTAAAATTTAGTTGTCCTAATGCTTCATCAGTGAGTTCGATAGCATTGACTTCGTTGTTAGAGTCCTTAGAATCATCGGTGTTAGCATCCTCATGTTGTGTAGCTTTATCAAGTATATTAGTAGGTGACATAGCAGGTGGAGAAATAGAAGGTATCACGATAGCAAGAGAAGGAATGCTTGATAGGAGATGATATTGTAGGTGAAATAATAGTCATAGTGTGAGTAGAAATAGTTGGAATATTTGCAGTGGTAGAAGAAGGTGGCGATGCACTAGATTAATCAATTTCATATGTGTCACGTCTACTATAAGGAATATGCTACGAAGGTGGAATGGGCATAGCAGTAATAGGGTCTATGCGATAATATTTGAATGGATCTAGATCTGCGGTGATAGTATGTTCATAACCATCATGCAAGAATTTGACACATTAGTGAATAGTAGATGGAAGCTGTCTTCATTGCATGGATCCAAGGTATGCCTAATAAGAGATTGAATTGAAATGAGGCATCTACAACATAGAAATCAATGAAAATGGTCTTAGGCCCCACCTAAATGTGAAACAAGATAGTCTCTAAACATGTATGTGCAAGTGGTAGAATCATAACCTCAAATGAGAGTAGAATTCTTAGAAATTAGATTATCGTTAATACCTAATTGTTTTAAAAGAGAATGAGCACATAGATTGATGGATGAGCCATTATCAATGAGGACTCACTTGATGCAAGTAGTGCTAATGATGGTAGTAATGAGTAAAGGTGCACATGGATTGCTTTTAGCAAAAGGTGATAGATCTTCGTCAGTGAAAGATATAGCATGTGGAAAATTACGAAGAGATTGTATGAGATGTGTAAAGGCTACCATAGAGTTATCAATTTCAATATGAATAGCACAAAGGGTAGCTTCTAATGTGTTATGACAAAGTCTTGTGCATTACACAATAATTTGTAAAGAGAAATCTTGGCGGGCGTATTTTTAAGTTTCTCAATGATGTCATAACCCTTAGAAGTAGTAGGAGGAGGTGCTAAAGTAATGGGTGGAGGGATAGAAGTGGGAAAATCCATAGGAGGATTAAAGTGAGTACGACAAGTAGTAACTAAATTAATGGATGGATCATTCTAAGGTGTGACAAAGTGAGGAGGATGTTGAGTACGCACACGCATAAAATCAATAGCAGTAGTAACTATGCATGAGACCTTAGTTGGTGTAAAGGTAGGATAAGAGGATTGAGCCATAACTTGATAAGAAGATGACATTATCAAAAGGAAGTGTTGGAAACGTCGGGTTCACCAAAATGATTAACTAAATTATGGATGTTGTAGTAGTTAATCTAACTAGGAACAACAATAAATAACAGTAAATAAATGCAAAGAATAAATATAGAAAGTGACCCAAATAACTAAACTAATGAAAATATGAAATCTTGATTGATGAGTATGGTTGGAAGGAGCTTATCTAATTTGGAATTTGATCTAGACTATATCATAAAATCAACTAAATAGTTTAGAAGTAGGAAGGAACATGCAAAGGCCCTAAAAAGGACATTTATAAGTTGTGTGGTTGGACTGGGGCACCTAGGAGAGGATCAGGGTACCTATGGTCACCCTAGTATGAGTGTGGGCACCCTGGTGCAGTGCGGGAGGTCCAAAAACAAGCTTTAGAGGGTCGAGATGATTATCTAAATCCTTCAATGTGTGCTGCATGTAATTCACTTCTCTGTACCGAATGTCACCAATGATCAATGATGGAGGAAAGACTGCAAAAACACATATCAAAACCTAAAAAAGAAAAATGTAAATGAAGGGGTCATAATGTCTCTCGGCGGACACAATGGTGGACTTACTAATCGAGCATTACACTACATCTCGGACTGATGTAGTTTTGTGTGTGTGCATGTGTAATCATGCCCTAGGTTTCTCTTGTGAGAGTCACACTTTGTGAAAGTAGTGAGAAATGAGTATGTGTAGAAAATATAATAGAATGTTGGATGGAATAAAATAAATTTCCCTCCTATGATGTGTGATGCAAATGAATCAACCTTTGTTCCTTTGTGATGGAGCTAAATGGATGCAACTCTAGGTGGATGATAGTAGTGACTAGTGTTTGGTCCCTCATTATGGTCTCACAACTTTATATCTATATGGTTCTCTTGTTCTAATTTCGTAATTAACCCCGAAGAAGGTGAACACCAAAAGATAAGAAGCTAAAACGGCTAGAAAGTGACCAAAAAGTGGTGGGAAAGTGCAAAAGGATCAAGGCACCCTGATTGGGACTAGGGCACCTTTTGGTGCCTCAAGATACTACTGGGTGCCTCATTCAAGGCTAAAATGGTGGGAAATGACAAAAACCAGCTCGGGCATGTATGTAGTGGAGTTCGGGAATGACGACAAAAGTAAATAAAAATGGCCAAAGATGGGGTTAATTAGTACTTTCTTTACTCAAAACCATATGAGTAGTAGTATAAGACCGAAACTAAATAATACCCAAAGTGCATGATTTAGTTTCTAGAGAATTTGATTCAGATGGTTGGATGTTGTTTACCATTTTTTTGGATTTTTGAATGTTTATCAATTTTTTTGGATTTTTGAATGTTTACCAATTTTTTGGTTTTTTTAATTTTAGGGTTTTTAAAAAATTTTCCGAAGCTATGTACATGAAAATGAAGATGCAAATATGCCCCAAAGTGAGAGGTGAGAATGTACAAGGGAAAACTTCATGCATATATACAAGAGGAAGAAAATATGGATCAAGGCCAAGATAGATAGGTTCAACGTGATGATGAACTCAAACCAATGAAGTGATAAGAAGGAGAAAGCATGCCCCTAGTGCAAGCCAAGAAACAAATGATAGAAAGAAGGAAAATATTGTTTATTGAAAGAAGGGACAAAGTTTCCCTCAAACATGGTAAAAAGGAAATCTTATACACATGGATGTTCTGAACAAAGCAAAAGAACAACGAATGTTATGAAAGGATATGGAAAATGTAGCTAGAAGATTGGCGATGAAAAATTGATTAGCCAAAGGCAAAAATCATGAGACAAAATAAGGACTAAAGTAAGAGTTTGAACAAGGTCCAAACAACACCTGGTAACATACTAGTCCTATTTTCTCATCGAGATCCAATGTGTGCACATGGAAATTAATTACCTCTTGAAGTGAATATTTGATAGGTAATAAGTGAAGACACACTAGCCAATGTGTAGGAATGATTTATTTTTATAGGTGATTTGTGAATGGAGGGTGGAAGGAGAGCCATACATTTCTCCGATGCCCACAGGCGCCTATAGCCCCTGACGGAGATATATCGATTCTAGTCGAGTATTTCTCTACTACTATCCAGGCATCCATAGCCCCGATAGAGATATTGGAAATACCCCAAGAGAGAGTTATATATTGATTTATTGTTTTTTTTATTTATTTTTGCTTTCTAAAAAGTATTTAAGCTCTCTCAATTGTTTTGATAATAGGTTGATAAATATTGTTGGCTTGATGTAAGGATGTGGAAGTGGTTGCGATGATGACATTGGCTAGTGTCAAAAAATACGTCTAAAAGTTCTTCACAACAATTTTATTAGATGTAGGAAGTAGTGATAAGATCTCTAAGAGGTCATTCATTCTTTAATTTACTAAGGTGATGAAAGACCAAGGTCAAACAGATACCATATAGATAAATTTCACACAATGAGTGAGAATAAACTAACCAAAAGATCATCGAAGGGATAAAAATGGTGGATGACTTGCAGAGGAATGGAAAGAAAGGGAAGAAAGAACATCCATGTGTATGTAATACCTAATTGCAATGTTTGATCTTTGTACCTTTGATTTTTTTAATGTTTTAATGTTTTTCTCATTTTTATTTTTGAATTGTTTTGATTTTTTAGATTTTTGACGGTTTTGCGAAGGGAAAAATCGTGAAGGGAGAAGACGATGAAGATGAATGATTGGGAAGTTGGGACCAAAAATGTCACTCTGCGTGATAAGATCCAACAACGATGTTTGTGATTTCTTTAATAAGGGAGACTAAGAGTGTTTTCTTATCAAGATTCGTATTATCTTTTATCTCAATGATTATGGTGAGCTCATATTTGATAAGTGACTATAACTTATGTTTCAACATAGATTTTATATGTGGGGGCTTGAATTCCCTATCCATATATTTTTGCACTTTGCACCATACCTAGTATGGGAATTTGTGTGCATTCTTAAATCACGTTTACCAATTGGATTTTTGAGTGTTGGATTTGCGTGGAGCTTCAAAGCTCTTAGGATTTTTTATTTTAGCTTGATGAAGAAATTGTTTATGTTTCATACCAACTAATGCATGATTTGTTTGATCTGAAAAGTGGGAGAAGAAAGTGGATGTTTAGGATTGATGAGAGGAATGTTAGGGATGATGGTGGGCTTGTCACCATTGTTGATAGAAGGATGATATGATGAATGAAGAGGATATGGTCCATGGATCAAGGAAATTCGTTACGAGAATGTGAGCCACGATGGATAGAAGATGAAGGGCTTCTAGGATGTGGCCCAAGGATGGAAGATTAAGGACTACCTAGAGGTGTCCCTAGGATGGAAGAGAATGAGCTACCAAGAGGTCTCCCATAATCGAAGATGGAGGGATACCAGGATGTGGCCCAAGTATAGAATATGGATGGCTATTAGGACGTGGCCCAAGAATAAAGGATAAAGGGCTACCCGAAGGTGACCCACAAATATAAGATGAAGTGCTACTAGGAGGTGGCCCACATATAAAATAATATGATGGGATCCTAGAAGGTGACTCAAGGAGAGATTGTGATTGAGGAATCGTGATATGTAAGGAATGATGGGGTGATGATAGAATATATGATGGACCAAGGATAGACCCGTCTATTTCGTCATGCAATGGGGAATGTGAAGATGGAAGAAGAAGAGGATGATTTTTTTTTATGATCTTAGGATCTTCCTTTGTTTTCTAAGAAAAGGAATCAATGTATTCCCCACAATACGTGAATGCATCGAGGTTAAAAGAGAATCCTTGCTCATGATCCTATAGAGTAATGTCATCATATAGCCCCATGAATTCTCTGATTGCTTCTTCATTCTAAAATAAATCGATTGGTATGGGTTGTTGTTGGTCGATGATAGTAGGTTGATTGGAAGAAGGGGGTTCAATAAGTGTTGAAGATTGAGAAGATGTTTGATGATGGAGATGATGGGAAGGGTTGACCTTATTGTGTCCATAAACGAATTGGATAGTACTTCAAAAAGATAACTTTGCACGTCATTTCTTGTGAATGGTTGACGTGGATGCAAACATGATCTTTAGAAGATTGATGAAGATAGAATAAGGAATGATCAAAATGACCTAGGGGCCAAAGAGGGATTGGATTTTGATTGATATAAGAAGATGACTCAAGAGACAAAGTAGATTTAGATTTGGATGTCTTGCGAGTTGAAGAATATGTGGATTTGGAATAGGTTGGTATTGGTTTTCCTAGAAGACGACATAGTGTAGGTAGACAAAGAGGATCATGTAGAAAGTCAATAGATTATGACGTAGGGGTCAACTTGGATGATTAATTAGA
This sequence comes from Taxus wallichiana var. yunnanensis, assembly GCA_018340775.1. Lineage (NCBI taxonomy): Eukaryota > Viridiplantae > Streptophyta > Pinopsida > Cupressales > Taxaceae > Taxus > Taxus wallichiana. The sequence goes on along the minus strand of CM031242.1, from coordinate 425,555,459 downwards.
GGAATTTTGAGTCGTACATATCTTCAAAGGAGGAAGACATCGTTGAGGTGACTGATAAAAGGGGTCCTGTGGAGAAAGGGAGGACCACAACTCAAGAATCAAATTAGAGGAATGATGGGGAGAATTTTTGTGACACAAATCCTTAGAGGAGGAAAATATTGTTGAGGTGACTGATTATTCCTTAGAATAAATTTGATTGGATGAGGCTCATGAGACTGAGGGGAATCATAATAGTATCATGGATTAGAATAATCATGAGACTGAGGGGAATCAAAAGAATAACATGGATTAGAAGCATCATAATCATACCACCAACTATGAGATTAAGGTGGGGAAAGGGGTAATCGAAATGGGTTCCCTAGTGTGAAGAACCAATCGATATTTAGTCATGGTGGGCATATTTTGGTGTGAATGTTGAAACCTAGGTTCTTTATTGTTGTAAGTGTGAGGAACCATGTGATAGTTAGTCATGGTTGGCATTATTGGGACTAAATGCCTAGACCTAGATTATATGATTTAACTCCTTCAAATGAAAGGAAGTTCCATGTCGATTTAGGTAGCATAATGGCAACCAACTATACATTTTACAAATATGGGGATGTTCGTGTGATTTTATGAAGGAAATCTAAGTAAAATAGACATCATGATGACACAATTTTGATGATCAGCAAGGTTTGGAAAACAAGTTGTAAGTGTGAATAGTCAAACATGGTTGATGAAAGTGTAACAATTGCAAAGGAAATTTTCCTAGATGTGAAGTGTATGATGAAGGTCACCAAGGAAAATCTATGAATTCCTAGAAAAATAAAGGAAATTGTTTCTATTGTTCAAATTTGTCTCAAAGGTTGTTTTTGATAAGATGACAACACAATTTCAATATTTAAATCAAGTTTTTGGACAAACAAGATTTAAGTATTAAAAAGGGTTGAAGTGATTTGAATAGCGTAACAAAAAGGTATACACTTAAAATAAGTTTAATACAAACAAGGTTAAGTTTTGAAAATGAAGGCTACAAATGCGAGTAACGTAACAATACAATTTGGACACTTAAATCAAGTTTTAAGAAAAACAAGATGTAAGTATCAAAAAGGGATTGACACAATGCAAGTAGCGTAACAACAACACCTTCAATACTCAAATCGAGTTTGAAGAAAAACAAGGTCTAAGTATAACAATGAGTTAACACAATGCGAGCAAAGTGTAACAATACAATTTGGACACTTATATCAATTTTTAAGAAAACAAGATGTAAGTATAAAAATGGATTGATATAATGCGAGCAACATAACAACACAAAGTGAGATCAAGGCAATATACCTTCTACAAAGAGATGTCTCAATATGGATTTCAAGACAAGACTACCAAAATATGAGGACGTACCAACACACTTTCAACACTTACATCAAAATCACAATAAGGACAAATGTAAGTGGGTGCAAAAGTGGTGGACACAATTTTGGCAGCACTTTGAGTTGCTTTCTTTTTACCAATAATGCTAAAAAGAGAACAAGATATTTTATGATTGGTGATGAAAGATACATGACGTAACTTTGGCAGAGTTTCACCTTATTTGATAACAAGGTAGAAACTAGGAAAAAAATTTACGTTGTAAGTTTCGTGATGAAATATACGTGGCAAAAACTTTAATGGACTCGTGACTTGTTCAATAAATAAGGTTTTTACTCTAAGAAAGTATTTTATTTGTAAAGGCTCTTTGAAACACTATTGGATAATGAAAATTTGGCCCTAATGCCTAATGGTTACCTAGGACTTTGTTCTCAACACTCGTCAATACTTGTCTAAGAGAGATACGCTTCACTAGATAACTCCTAGATGAAGGACCATTACCCCATGATAAAATTAATAAAAGAGGCCTCATACAAAAACTTGAAGCATTCCTCACGGGCATTTCTAGTCAAGGTAGGTAGTGGGGCACTTCTATTTTGTCAACCGGTTCCATCAAGGTGTTGACTACTTTGGGGTTCATGTGGTAATCCTCATAATGAGTTTTATGGCTTATGCACCAAGATACTTCCCACCGTTTTAATCGAATGGGTTATAACCCTTATCGAACCTGTAATTATAGTGTTTTGAATAAATTGTGTGTTTTTTTATCTTTGATTAAAAATGTGGTTTAGCACACCATTGGCAACCTACAACAAATTGTCATTAGTATTGGTTTTGATTTGATTCTTTGACAAGTGTATGGTCCTGCACTCAAAGGTTTAGTAGTTTTCCATGAAACCCACAATGTTTTAAAAGAGGATCAAGATCACTTTTGGTTCTCAAGATCACCCAAAGGCGCAAGAGAAGAGCATACACGATGTTTGATCCAACTATTAAAGAAGGGAAAACTTTAAACAATGATAATTAAGTGCATTTTGAAAGATTCAATTCCCTTAAAAAATTAAAATGATGAAGTTTCCAAATGAACCAAATGTTAGAAAAGAAGACCAAAGTTGTTTTTGATTCTCAAGATCACCAAAAGGTGCAAGAGAAGAGCATACACAAACTTTGATCTAACTCAAGCAAAATGGAAAAACAACATTCATCAAAACATTTAAACGTGTTAGAAATTGATTTTTAAATAACAACTCAAAAGATTTAAAAATCATTTCTAACAAAAACTCAAAATTTTAGTACTAATTTAGATAAAAACCTGCATGTTAGGATTAAAAACATGTATAAATCTACAGGAAATTAAAAATCAGTTTTGAAATTTTGGAAATTTTGAGAAATTGATTGAAAGGTTGACACAATAGTGCATGCAAAAAAACGTGGTAAAAATGCAACAAAAATGCAGCCCATGAACAACAAAACGTAGCAAAATTATAGCCCGTGAACAACAAAAGCAGAAGAAAAATTGCAACAAAAATTGCAAAGCAAAAACGTAGCATGTGCACATGAAAGTAACAACCAAAAGCTCAATTTTTTCTCAACAAGATCAAATTTTTACATCAATTTACCTCCTAAAAACCTATAAAAAGGACTCAACACTATTAAACATCATCTCCCATGCCCAAGAACAAAAGAATTTCAACAATTTTGAAAGAACTTTGCATGTAAAAAAAGATGTCTAAACTAAGAAAACATAAATAATGTGCATGAGACAAATGAGTGTCCCACCAAGGCGTGCCATATGTATACATGTGATTGAATTAATCTAAGATGATGAAAGGAAACTAACACCAAGTAGATTCCTAACTTATTTAATCAACAACATAAACATCATGATAAAGTTAAAAGGAAAATCTTAAACTAGTGCATAAAATATTAAGAACATTAAATGCAAAACCAATCCTTTGATATTTGGATGTTCTTTGTAATTTTAGGTACTCCTTTAGTGATCCAAATGTAGCTATGTGTGATCAAAAGAAATTCTCCATGGAAGAGGAAGAGATCTCACCAATATGGCTTAATTGCCATGTATGGTTCTTCTCTTACTACTCTTTGCTAAGTAGAAGATAGAAATGGTTGCTTGATTAATAAGCTTTTCAAGATTGAAATGCTCTTATCATATGCTAATGTCTTACAAGGACATGGTGTAAATTTGGACAAGGTGTACTAGGTTCTTTATATAGCTTTCCAATTTGGGAGAAGCTTACAACCTAGTGAATGTGGGATAAAGGTAAAGTAGAATTAGAAAGGGATAAGTATGATTAGAAGAGATTAATAAAGGATTAGCAACTCATGGGAGTTGGAGATGATTTAATTAATCAACTAAGATTAATTAATAGACCAAGATAATCTTAAAAATCCATTTGGAGGTGATTTAGAAGGAAATTGGTATAATTTGAAGGGTTTGAGAGAGGGATTTAACCAATAAGAAGGTTTATTAGTTAAATACAATATTAAAAGGCTTAATTAACTAATAATATTTAATTAATTAATTAAAAGAGGATTATAACTAACGAAGTGTCGTTAATTGGCATCCAGGATGAAGGGAAGGCTAGTTAATTAACGAAGTGTCATTAATTGACCGAAATGAAGGGGAATGTTAGCTAATTAGCGGGAAATCACTAATTATAATGAAATTATGGGAAAGAGGATAATCGGTGCAATTTTAGTAGTAAAATTGCGTAGTTGGATTTAGGTGTCTACAATAGCTTTTGATATGAGCATCTAGAATTTTGACTTTAGGATAGAGTTGGGGATAGCCAAGTAAACCACTAGGGGAGGGGAAGATAATATGTACAAGCGACACTTGGGGAGCTTTAGCATGGTTCCAGTAGGTCTATAAGAGGGTGATGAATGTAGTGATCATGGGGTTCCCAACTAGAAGGATGAACTTGTCCATGAGGAATATGTTGTGAGCAGAGTCGTGGTTCCCATATTTAAGGTCATATATAGGCTAGTGATGGTAGACCACATAATTCCAAATCATTATGATGAGAGATGGAAGGTTTGAGATGGAAATGAGATCTTAGGATGTGACTAGGATCACATTGGTAGGTATGTTGATAGTAGAAAGGTTGAACCGGCAAGGCATTGAGAGGTTATGTTTCGGTCTACCATTGAGAGAGCCTAAGTGATAGGCTCTAGACCCATACTTATACATGATAATTTACGGTCCAATCCAATTGGGAGCCAATTTTCCATGTTTGCTCCTCTCCGGAGTAGTGACATTTTGATTTTATTTTAAGACCAGGTCATTGATGTTAAAGTCGTGTTCCTTGAGATGTTTGTTGTAAGCATGTTTGATGTGCTCTTGATAGGTGTGATGGTGTTAAAGAATGAATAAGAAACGTTCATCTATAAATTCAAGTCGGGCTAGACACTCTTCACAATATACTTTTTCAAAGCTAAAGTCACAAAGAGAGACATGTAATGATGGGATTTGAACTTCAAGAGGAGGAGCGACTTGAGTCATAAACGAGAGAGAAAGGAGTAGTGCCCATAGAGGTGTGGATGTTAATCTGATAGGCCAAAAGGGTGAAGGGGATGTGAAAATGTCAATTACGTCCTAATTTATCGATTGTTTTAGCAAGAATATTACAAAAGAGTTTTATTAGTGGCTTCAGCTTGGTTGTTAGCTTGAAGATAATAAGGAGAAGAGAAGATAAACTTGACATTGAAAGAGTCGCAAATATTCTTAAGGTCTTTGTTTTTAAGGACTTTCCATCGTCCATGATGATTTTATGGGGAACATCAAAGTGACAGACGATGTGCTGATAGAAAAAGTCAACATTATTTTTAGCTTTAGTGGATGTGAGTGGAATGGCTTCCACCTGTTTGGTGAAGTATTCAGTAGAAATGATGATGAAATGATGATGCTAAGAGGAGCGTGGATTGATGAGACCAATGAGTTTGAGGTCCCACTATGAGAAAGGCCACAAATCTTGAGCCGACTACAATGCTTGACTAGGAATACTGATGAGGTTAGAATGTTGATGGAATTTAGCACACTTTTTAACATATTCACAATCAGTCTTTATTGAGAATGGACCAATAATAGCCTAGGTCAAGGAAGTGTTTAGCGATAACCAAACCACTAAAGTGTCCACCAAAAATTACCATTTTCATGGACTTCTTAGATGGCATGGGTAGATTCGTGGGATTTAAGCCATCATAGAAGAATGCCATCAAATCCACGCTTGTAAAGGATGTCACCAAGGATAACATAACGGTTAACAAGTTGAAAACATGACCTCTCGACCATTTTGGATAGGTCGAGAGAATTTTGGATACGGATAGGTAGTCAAATATTTGAGAGTACCGAGATGTTTGATTGATTGGCATCAATAAGATTGATTCTAGAAACTCGTGGAAATGAGACGGTTGATCGAGATGATGAACAACGACCGAGAGTTTGGATTCTTTGATTTTACGTGGGATGAGAGATGTGAGGGATGCCATAGTGTCCGTGAAGCAATTGGATTAGTGAGGGATGGATTATATGGTATACTAATTCAAGGCCTCTAGAAGGAAGTTGATAATACCCTTGTATTTACGAAGGAATTATTTTTGTATTGATAGGCTCCCTTGACTTGATTAATTATGAGTTGAGATTCACTATAGATTTCGAGGATTTGGACACTAAGCATGACAGCAGTTTCAAGGCTCAAGATGAGAGCTTCATACTTAGCCATGTTATTATTACATGCGAAGTTAAGCTTATAAGCAATGGGGATAGGGGTATCCCAAAGAGGAATGATGATAACACCGATGCCTCCCCCTTGCCAACACTTAGATCCATCAAAGAAAAGTGTCATTCGAGGAGAGAAAATTCCTTATTGATGGTTTCATCAGGAAATTGTTCATGAGGAAGATATTTGTTAGGAAGAGGGGCTTCAACGAGCTGATCAATGATGGCCTAGCCCTTAATAGATTTTTACGAGACGAACTCTAGGTCAAACTCAGTTATGAGCATGAGTCGACGCAGTGATGTGGACTTTATGATAAATATTAGAGTGTGTGGTTTTGAGGAGATTAAAGCAATTGACAATGAAGGTTTTTGATTGAGGAGATAATGAAGGAGTTTAGAAGTGGTGAAGAAGAGAGTGCAACACATCTTTTTCAACTTCAGCATAGCGGGTGTTGTAATCAAGGAGAGTGTGGATAATATAATAGATGGATTTCTCTCTACCTTGCTCATCGCGGTGTGCCAACATGGCACCTAGAGCATGATCGGAGGTAGAGATGTAGAGGTAGAAAGGATCCCCCTTGCATGGAGGTGTGAGCATAGGTGGTGATAAAAGATATTTCTTGAGATTTTGAAGGATTTCGATAGTTGGCATCCCAATTGAATTGGGTGTATTTGTAAAGGAGATGATGAAAAGGTTGACAGTGGTCATAAAGATGTGAGATGAAGTGGTGAACGAATTAGACTCGCCCTAAAGCATACAAAGTTGCTTAAGATTGGAAGGAGAGGGCATCTTGAGGATGGCTTTGATTTTGGGGTCAACTTAAATGCTCTGATAGAAATGATGAAGCCAAGGAGTTTTGTACGTATCAGTTCAAACACACACTTGGCGAGATTAAAACAAAGGAAGAACTGAATAAGGCACGTGAAGAGGATTTCAAGGATGGAAAGATGCTCATGTCAACATTTAGATTTTCCTAAGAGGTCATCGACGTAGTCCTCTACGGTTTTATGGATGAGGTCATGGAAGATATAGGTCATAGTGCATTGATAGGTGGCCCCGCATTCTTCAAACTAAAAGGCATGACATGATAGCAGAAGGTTCCCCAAAGGGTGATGAAATAAGTCTTATGTTGGTCTTCTGGTGCAATGAGAATCTGATTGTAACCAAGAAAACCATCCATAAGAGAGAGCATCTCATTGTCGGTTGTTAAGTCAACTAATTGATCAATGTTGGGAAGGGGAAAGTCATCCTTAGGGAAAGCGAGATTTAAATCTCAAAATTCGGTACAGATGCATAGCTTCCGAAGGCTTTGGCAATGGGTACAATGTTTGAAACCCATTGCAGATAGTCAATGGGTTAGATGAAATTAACGGAAATAAGGCGTTATAACTCTTCTTTGACAATGAGGGAAATGTGAGGATCTATGTGACAAAGCTTCGCTTAACCGAGGTTAGCGTTAGGGACAGTTACACTATTATGGATGACGATGGATGGATCAATGCCTTCGCATGTCGAGTGCGACCATGTGAAGTCCTGGATGTGTGCGGATAAGAAAGAGGTAACAACCTTGAGTTCTTGTGAGTCAAGATATTGGCCAATATTGAGGATGTGGGGCTCTTGTGAAGTCCCTACATTGATGTTGATAGTGCATTCATTGAGAAGGGTAGATGCATCATGAGGTAAGGCCTTATAAAGATAATAATCTTTTGTGCCCATGTAGGAAAGGATGGAGTTGTCATCACTGCAATGGATACTATTAATGGTGGGGAATCCTCCTCTACCATGTCAGGGAAGATGAGAGGAAGGGACCTAGTTTCACCCCCATTGTGGTAATTGATTGGTCCTAAGGTGATGGTGGAGACTAAAAAAATTCAGAAGAGATGGACATAGTGTCATCTATGTCCACGGCATTTTCAGATGGAGGATTGGGTGATGAATCGATGTGCATGGGAGATGTAGAAGAAGGCTATGCGAGGGTATCAGTGGGTTGTTCCTTGAAACCCAGTCTGAATTTCTCATGAGGCTCGCAGGATTGGTTAATGACAAGGTCATGCATACCTTGTTCATAACATCCTAGACCGAATCCCTTCCATGTGCAACGGTGGAGGTAGGTATAGGTGAAGGCTTTATTATAGAGGAAATCGAATCCATTGGTGTATGGTTTGGTATGAGGTTGATTGTCGATATGGGATGAAGGGCGATCAATGCCACCATAGATGAGGTTGGTTTTGAGATAAGGTGGACCAAAGGAAATGATAATTAATTAATACATAGGTGCTTTATTGCGTCTACCAATTCATTCGATTAAGGGAGGGAAGAGAATTGAGAGCGAGGAGTTGATACTCCCCAGGATAAACATTACATCACATTGTCAAGAGATTCGTCATTAGGTAGCTTAGATGCAGGTACAAAAGAACTAGTGGATGCTTCAAAGGATGAGTCTTGCTTTGGGATGAGCACATCATTTGGTCGATAAGTCATATGACATGTCTTAAAGGAAAGAAGGTTGGTGGAAAGAGTATGGAATTTTCCTCATGTTCATATTCAATGCAACAAGTGGAGGGTATGGGATGTAATGCATGGCACGAATCGATGGATATCCAAGCAAGACATTGTATTAAAACTCCCCTTCAATGATATAGAATACTTCATGGATGTGTTTGTCACCGATGCAGATAGGGAAGATTCCAAAGTATAAGATCCAATGATGGTTTGTGAAGGTGAAGTTGGATGGTATTTTGGAGGATTTGATTTGAGGGAAGATGATGAAGGTAAGAGAGGAGCGTTGCTCTTATGAGGCTTTGTAGGAGCCTTAGGTTCATATTTCACTTTAGGTATTTGTGATTGATTAAGGAGGTATGGATGATTTAAATGTGGATTTGAAATGGGGGATAGATGATATAGATGTGGATTTTGGGGGAGTGATAGATGTTTTTGATTGAGGTTGAGTATTGATAGTTGTTTTTATGAAGGGTGTGGTCCTAAAATAGAAGGTTTGGGCCCTAAGATAAATGTTTAGATGGTAGGTGACTTGGATTGATGGGGCTTGTTAACTTTTCAAGTTCCCCTTGCCAAGTTTTCCTTCTTTTTGAAATAATTCCTTGAAAAAAATTACTTTTATCAAGTGTTATTTTTTTGTGAAATTATTTGAGAAAATTACCTATGTACTAAATTTTTTATGCATTTCAGATTTTGGGTTTCAGAACCCGATTTGCAATTTGCATGCAAATTGCAAGTCGAGTCCCAAAACCTAACTCCCAACCAAAAGACATTTTGGAACCCAATTTGCAATTTGCATGAAAATTGAAACTTGATTCCCAAAACCTGAAATACAAAGAAACTTAGACTAATCGAGGTTTCGGGTTTGACATAGCAAATTACATGAAATGTGCACATCCACTTCCAAAACCCAAAACTTGATGTAGTGAAAAAAGGGAGCTAAGTGCTGACGTCATTTCAACATATTAAATTCCACATACCTACACGTGTCACGTACGTGGTAATTAATTCACAATTTTCTATTTAAGGTCGAGTTTTCACACATCATTTTCACCTAACATTTTGTACTCTAACTTGTTGACACCTCCTCTACTTCTGACCATACCTATTGTGTTTCTTTTTTATAAATTTTCGTGATTTCTTCTTCAACCCACTTGATATTTTAGTAAGTTTTGATGTTTTATTTGTTTTTCAAGGTTTTTGGGTTGTTATTTTGGGCATTCTTTTTCATCTTTCACTTGACATTATGGGTGTTCTTGGTGTTTTCATTTTTGTTCATTTCTAGGGTTTTCCTCTTTGTGTCTTTGGATTAACTTCTCCTTTTCCCTTCCTCCTTCACTTGTTATGTTTTTGATAAATCTTAGGATTCAGAATCTCAATTACTAGAGAATCAGAGGAGGATTTATCATTAATCGCCAAATCGGAAGTGTCAAACTGAAGAACAATCCTTTACTCTCACCGTGGAACTTTGAGTCAAAATTGCAAGGCTGAAAATAGGCCCCAACCTCCACCATCGGAGGTCAAGGGTCGCAAAGCACATAACAACCTATATTCAGACATTTCGAGAGGTCAAAGCATGAAAATCGGGGTTGATTTCTGTATATCTTCACATCGAAACTTCGAGGTTGCAAAGCAGAGCTCAAGCTCTGATGATGCATTTTGAAGGTTCTTTCTTGCATTTTAAGGGCTAACTTTTGCCCTCAATTTCAGAGAACTTTGTAATTTGGTCATAGACCCTTCCTAAGGAAAATTTTTGAATCATCATCTAAGGGAAAAGGAAAAATGAAGTATAGCTTCCAAGGGGTTGTTCCCCCTTCTAGCATCACATCTAACATTGACAACATTAGAGACACTGACCTTAGCCACATTGATTTTCTAGAGTTTTGGGGTAGGGTTAGAGCTCCATCTAAAAATGATTGGATGAAAAGTATTTATGACAGTGGGATTACATATGTTGCCACTTTTCCACCCTCTATGCAATGTCCTTAATTTGTTACGATAGTTGCGGTGCATTATAACGCAGATTCCTAAATGGTAAGAGATGATGATGGGAAAATTGTAATAAAATGTAATATTGATTACTTTGAAGATTTGTTAAAGCTTCGTGATATTGATGGATACACCTCAATTTCTCCCAGCTCTGCTCTTGAGCATTAGAAAACAAATTTTCAAGCTTGTGCCAAGGTTCTTAGCAAAGACTAAGTCTTCAGTGACCAGATTTCTTAAGACTATTCCTCACTCATATTTTATTCAGGAAGTGAATGACATTATCACATTATTGAGTAGAGTTATAGGGCTCCCATCTTCAAAGGATTTTCAATAATGGATGTACTTGTATATATCTACTATTCCTAAGAATTCTAACCTCATTTGATGGGTGGAGCACATCATTGATGTCATACAGCCCAAATATTAGAAGTACCAACCACTGAAACTTCTATATGACCTCTTATCTGGTATACGTTGTTGCGAGAATGAAAAATTATCTAGGGTTGACACCCACGGGAGTAAGGAATTCATCATAGATTTATGACTTCTACCCCCAATTAATGATGAAGGATCAAGCCATTTCAGGAGGGTGAATGATGCTTTCTATTTCACTCTCATTTGTGTCTTTGACAAGGAGCTCTACAATTAAAGGATATCAGATAGTGTTTGGAATGTAATGAGGACTTAAGTTTTGTTTTCTGAAATTCCCAACGTTCATATATTTTAGAGTAGGAGGATTCGTATATGCTCCTTATAAACTACCAAGGTTTCCCATAGAGAAGTGGGTATTGGTGGAGTTAGTTTGTGATTCTTGCTACATCTCCATAATAGCCAACAAAGTAGGCACAAGGCAAGGGTCCAATTCCCATTAATTTTATGTCGATACACTTGTTTATCCTCACATAAAGAAAAGAATGTTGAAGGTAAAATGTAAAAAATGACAATCAAGACTTATCACCGACAAAATAACTTTGATTATTGGGGTGTAGTCGATGGACTCGGACCAAATGGCATTCATATACCGTGGTTGGAAGATATTTGGATTAACTATAGAGATGAAATTACAATTCAAGAAAGATACTATCAAAGGTTGAGTTTGATGAAGTGACTAGATACAGAATTACAGATATACCAGAAAGTCTCCAAGATGATGGCAATGTCTTAGACCCATTTTATGAAAAAAAAATGTGAAGGATCAACCATTATCGTGGATCAATTAGTCACTTCAAGAGAATACCGGTTCTAAGGAACGTGCGAATCATATTCTCAATCCAACTAACAAGTAGTTGATTTCTTGTGAGTTACACCAAAGATGTCGAAAAATTTAATCTTTGTAGCAACACAAGTACAACCAATGGTGGGCCACTCTACTTCTTCAAAAGAAGGTAAACCTAGACCCAAGCCTCTCAAAATCACCATTGTCTGCAGAGGGTATACTTATTCTTCCAAGGTTCCTTCCACATAAGTTTTTTTTTAAGTTCCCTCCACAAACGTTATTGATCCGAGTGTTTCCCACCATCCACTACTCAAGATTTATAGTCACCATCTCTGCCCCCTCTTCCTCCTTCCCCATTTTCAACGCCTTCATCTCCTCCACTTTTCACTCTTCGTTTGCACGCATCTTCCTTTTCTTATCCTCCCATTTCCTCTACTTTTGTCACCTCATCTCCTACCATGGACCATGTCTTTTCCTCTCTTCCCTCTCTCTCATCTGGGGATGTTTTGGCCCTGGGTTCCCCTCTAATAACTCCCCTTCCTCAAAATTTTCTTTCCACTTTCTCTCAAATCACCCTTCCTATTTCATTAATTCATGCGGCTATCCTTTCCACCCCTTCTTCACTTTTCACCACTTCATTACCACTAGTGATTACTGCAACAACTACAATTTTATCACCCACCTAGTTGACTATAATGATGATAGTACCTATGATATATCTTGAGCAATTGGTTTCTTCTTCTTCTTCTAATCATATATGGCTAAGTAGACAAACCCCAAAGAAGAAGAAGAAGATACCTATGGAGATGATGTTGATCTCAATATCTTGGATCTAACTCCTCAGCGCCAAAAAAGACCAAGGGGTATTTCTCACCTTTCGGTTGATCAAACAGGGAAATATTTGTTGAAATAGTGACCCTAACTCGCTTGTAAGTCAAAAGAAGATATCACAAAAGTAGTAGATTATCAAATTTCTAGGTTTTCTCTAGGAAGGCTACCCACGAGGGTGCCAAACAGATGTCCAAGTTGTTCTCGACAACCTCTTAGATAAATTGATAAGGATAAGATCACTAAGGATGAGCTAAAGAACAAGGTGGAACAATTGACATCCATCCTACACAAGATCATGTAGTCATCCCCTTCAACTACTCTTGTAATATCCACAAGATTTGATGCAAGTTCCTTCTCTACTGTTGAGAAGATTGGACAACAAGGTCAAGCATTCGGGGCTTGGATTGAAAGTTAGATCTAGGAGGGAGAACATGTGACAAAGAATGTTGCCACCTTATATAACGAGCTTGAACTAGAAAAGGATACATTTACTAAGATTCATGGTAATCTCATAGAGGAATTTGATGATTTGGAACTCACATTGGAGGCATGGAAGGAAGTTCAAAGCATCAAATCTGATATACTCTTAGGAGAAGGGATCATTGACGATTCTTCGAAGTTGTTTGAGTATAACGAAGCCATGGAGTTTTGTGTCCGGATGTTGCAAGGGGCCATGTCAAAATTGGTAGAGGCCAGGAATGAGAGTATTGATGGCCTCAATGATATCATAGATGAGTTTGACACCATTCATTGTAGGTTCTTGAATGAAAATCTTGATGTACTTCTAGCAGATCAAATCATTACTAATTTTAAGAGCTTGGTTAAAGAGGACATTGATATAACCAAATCTTTTCCTGGAGTCCATCAACAAACTAGTGGCCTATAAGTTACCTCATTCAAATAGCCAAATAACGAGGTCCTGAATCGCTAGGCATGCGGACCAGATGATAAAGATGTACAAGAAATCATTAAATAATTTCTTGATTACCAACAAACATAGGAAACCAACATGGATCAGGAAAATGGTGGCGTCCGTCCTAGTTAATTATTTCACTTCCATTTTTGCATTATCTCCAGTCATGGTGCACCATTAGACTTACAAGTTTGACTAGGTCAAAGTTGCACAACTACTTTATTATTTTTGTGTAGGAGACCTGTCTTAAAATATGAATGCATCTTATTTTTAGTATGTAATAGTTAAGGAGGGTGGCTATAATTTCTCAACCTTCTTAATCTATAAATAGGAGGATGCATTATGTAGTACAGGACTTTTGATCATTTTCTATAAGGAGGCTCTATTATTTAGAGTACTTGTATACATGCTTAAGCCTTAATATTATAAATAGAAGTGATATTTAGCCTTCTTTTGCTTTAATGTGTTGTGTATTTCAGTGGTTAATTTTATACTTGTGAATGTTTCTTTCCTAGTATTTGATGATCTCTTTTACCTCCATATTAAGTTATTCAATCTTTCCCGTATAGCAAGTTACATGTTGTGATTTATAAAGCTTACTGGTAATAAGTTGTGGAATCAAATTGAATCCCTCTATTATTATTAAGTTTTATTTCATATAAAAACTCTTGTTATAAGAAAAGGTAGAAATTTGTGCAAGTATTATCATTTTGTTAAATATTATGTGCTTGTAGAAGTTGATTGTTTTTCCCTTAAACTATTGGTGCATCACCATTTTCAGTTATTTTCAATTTCCTCTCTTCTTTTTCTCTGAAAAAGTTAGATAGTATAGGTTGTTTTCAGCATCATAGGTTTTGCGGCTTGATCTTATATCAAATGTACATATTTTAGAAGGAAGTTAGCCTTCGCAAGAGGTTCATCCCCAGGAGCCAAGGTCCCACACCTTGGGGATGTTCCTATTTTGCATTGGATCATCTAACAATTCAGCAAGTGCACGATCCAAGTGACAATAATTTTTGCACGCCCGGTGGGATGACAGCTAAGAGTTGGTACTTCTCTTAGCATTTTTACTAACCAAAGGTACCTAGCAACTCCATATCTCTACATTTCGGATCCAATGCATGCACTTATGCGAAGGATTCAAATAAGAGATTCTTCATGGAAAGCAAACTAACGAATTACATAACTCTTTTTGTCCCCTCCAAGGAGAAGAAAAGGAGAGGCATCATCATCTTCTTGCAGATCGCACTCAACACCTTCATTTGGAAGATTTCCTCCACCGAGGAGGGATAAACCACTCTTCTTCATGGTCATAAGAAACCACTTCTTTACCACCTTCAATAGTGGCATCCCTCGGTGCTTACTCAACGTGATGCTATACTCGTAGAAGCTTTGAATTTTTTTGCATTTTTCACTAGTGAAACCAACGTCACCCCTATAGAACACATTCGGGATGTTGTTAACATATGCTTAATCCAAAATATCACAGAGGATAATGTAAAAATTAGGTTTCTTAGCACTTCCTTAAAGGGAAAGGCCATTCAATGATTTTGATGTCTACAACCAAACACTATACACAGTTGGGATGAGTTGGAAGAACAACTTTGTAAACAATTTGAGGATAAGAGCAATCATCTCTCTCATGGAATAGTTGACTACTATCAAGAGATCTCCCCAGAAGTTCATGGAAGATTTCAATTTCCAATTCCAAAAGACATGGAATAGGATTCCACCATTGATCAAGCCTTCCCTGAATAATGTATTTTTGTACTATTTGTAGGCTTTGAATAGTGATGTTGTGGTCATGATCCAATCGATGGGTGGAAGAACTCTGCTTGATTCTTATGATATCGTTATATGAGATGAGAATTGTCTAATCCGAAATGGAAAGATAGCTCTAAGGCCACTAATGCTTCTATTTCTTGAGTTTTCCACTAATCGGATAGTCATTTCTCCCCTCCCTTTAGTGTCAACCAATCATCTCAACCAGTACCTCCTCCCTCAAATGATCTCTATGAGGTCAAAACCTTGCTTCAAAGTTTTGGAAATGAGTTGGTTTCCCTCAAAAGATAGCAATCTCAATACAACTATCCCTATTAAAATCCAAATCAACAAGATTCAACCCAATCATAATCCTTTCCAGATTAATGCCCAAATTCAAAATCATATCACTAATGTCAAGCATTTAAACACTTAAAATCCCCTTGCTATTAGATCTTCCAAAAACATTATTCCAATGCAAAATAATTTTGTTCAAGACTATGAATAGTGTTACCCATGCTCTCATCTAGACAACAAGAAGATGTGTCCCAATGGAGCGCTTAGCCAAGTACTTATGGTTCATAACATATCCACACCCTTTGAACAACAAGTAGAAGCTTCTTCGTAAGAAGACACAATTCAACCATAGACACAAGGAGAGGTAACCTTGTTGAATTAGTAGAAAGAGGGTTTTGTGGATTTAAAGTGGAATCTATAGTAGTAGCATCTAATACTCGATCAAAGAATAGGGAAATAAAAGGGGAACCACTCGAGTTGATCGGGCATCTACTTCTCAACCTCATTCATAGGAAGTTGTAAGTATAGGTACAATGGGTAAATCATCGGAGCCCAAGTTAATCAAGATATGAGGAAGGAAAATTAACCTAGCACCATGACGTCAAATGCCCAACTTCCAAAGGAGGATGTAAAAACACTCAAAGCTTCATCCAAAGTGGGAGGTATTCCTTTCAGCATAGTTGACCAAACAAAAAATACGAACCTCAACATCACTTGTGTGAGGGCATTTTCTATTCCTTCACAAAGAAATATTCTCGTAAGAAGCTTCAAAAGTCTTGCTTTTCCAAGCGAAGAAGCAAAGAAAGGGTCATCTACTTCTACCAGTTTGTGTCAACCTAAAGGGATAAATTCTACTAAATCTCGTAAACCACCGCCTTTTAAAATATCTATTATTATTGGTAAGCATTTGGTGCATAACCACATGTATGATTCCGTCTACTAAGACTCTGTAATGCCTAAACAAATTTGCATGTGTTGGGTATTTAGTATACACCAAGAACTGGAGGAGTTGTTCAATTAGATGGAATTGTTGTCTAAACCATTGGGATGATTAAAGATTTGAACCTTACTATACATGCATGTCCAATTTTATCAAACACACAAGACACATCCGTTATCGATCTTCTTCCCTTCTTCATCATATGCCTCTCTAGAGACTTCAATGCTAAGATGGGCGGGTATTTGTCTCATTGACTAGTCACATGTGCTCCTCAAAACTAGGTATGGGACTAAGGTAACTATAAGGGTTGAGCCAATCTATAAAGATCGCATCGAACCTTATACCCGTAATGTCATCAACATGAATTATACTATGCATGACCAGGAAGAAGACATTGAGGATCATAAAGCCACCACTCATGTTAAAGAATTCCAAATGTCTTGCTTGATGATTGGGGAGATGAACTTCAGTTTGATCCATATTCCCAAGAGTTGGGGACTTACCGTATCCACGAGGAAGGAGCTACCATACTGAATCTTCTCAAATCCCAAGATGATCTCAAAGGATTATGGAAACTCTTCTTCGATGGATCAAGAAGAAAAAATGGTGTAGGTTTTGGCATTATGTTGGTTTCCCCACAAGGTAAGAAATACGTCTTGGCTTTTCTACTTCATTTCATCCGCACTAATAATGTATCTGAATATGAAGCATTGGTGCAAGGAATCCAGTTGGATCAAAAGAGAGGTATCAAGGCATTGGCCATTTTTACCTTGGCATATGGGTCGTCCCTACATTGGGATTAGGTGTTACCCATCCTATTTAAAGGATGTGAGTATCATTATGAGGGAATGTATGTATGATTTGATTCTTCTACTTGGTAGAGGTATATTGGAGGTGTCCCCCTCGAATTGGATTCCCATCTTGGGAGATTGTGAAGTTACTCCTTCCTTAAGGAGCATTGTATGGTGTTGCCCTACCTTAAGGGTATTATTCTCGTATATATTGATATTAGGGCATCTTGGCCCCCATATCTCTTGTGTTGTGTTATCTTCTACAATTTATTGATTTATGATATGCAAGTTTCTTATCGGATGGGCGGGTATTTGTCATTGGTGGTCACATGTGCTCCTCAAAACTAGGTATGGGACTAAGGTAACTATAAGGGTTGAGCCAATCTATAAAGATCGCGTCGAACCTTATACCCGTAGTGTCATCAACATGAATTGTACTATGCATGACCAGGAAGAAGACATTGAGGATCATGAAGCCACCACTCATGTTGAAGAAATTCCAAATGTATTGCTTGATGATTGGGGAGATGAAATTTAGTTTGATCCATATTCCCAAGAGTTGGGAATTTCTGTATCCACGAGGAAGGAGCTACCATCCGAATCTTCTCAAATACCAAGATGATCTCAAAGGATTGTGGAAACTCTTCTTCAATGGATCAAGAAACAAAAATGGTGTAGGTGTTGGCATTACGTTGGTTTCCCCACAAGGTAAGAAATACTTCTTGGCTTTTTGACTTCATTTCATCTGCACTAATAATGTATCCGAACATGAAGCATTGGTGCAAGGAATCCAAAGCTAGATCAAAAGAGAGGTATCAAGGCATTGGCTATTTTTGGAGATAGTGAACTTTTTGTACATCGGGTAAAATCCCGGAGTGTAGAAAAGAAAAAAATGAGATCATGCAAGAATAGGGTATGGGACTTGATCAAAGATTTTGAATCTTTTTAGCATTCATGTAGTTCCTAGGAATCAAAACCAAGATGCGGACGGACTTGCAACAATGGGATCTCAAGTATGATATCCATGTTGATATTATGAAGGAAGGAAAATAATTAAATCAAGTTGGTCATAAGACCAAAAATACTAGATAATGCTAGTAATTGGAAATTTTTTGACAATGACCAACAAATCATTCTCTTTCTTCAAGAAGAGGCTAAGTTTTCATCGAAAAACTAGTCCAAGTTGTAAGAGTCTTATAATGATCAAATTATTCAATTGAAGGGAAATAAGTTGCCAAAAGGGTTGGTCACTCTTGATCTATCTTCAATTCATATGATCAGTTTAAAAAGGAAAAACTAACATGATTATCAAATAAGATGATTTTGAATAGGTACAGGTTGAAGAGGATGGATTTTTGAAGATTGGAAGGATAGACATGTTAGTCAAATGACATGATTTTTTCAATCTTTTCCAAGAGTACAATGAATTTTTTTCTTGGAGTTATGAAGATCTCAAGGGATTTGATCTAGGGTTATCCCAACACACTATTGAACTTGACCCAAATGCTAAGCCAATTAGGAAAAAAAGAGGTCGGTCAATCCTAAAATTGAACCACTGATGAGGAAGGAGCTTTCCAAACTCATCAAGGCTAGTATTATTTTCCCAATCAAGCACTCCTCTTGGGTTTCCAACCTAGTTCCAGTTAGTAATAAGAACAGGAAATCAGACTGTGTGTGGACTTTAAGGATCTCAATCAGGATTCCCTCAAAGATCATTACCCTCTCCCATCTATAAAGTAGATTCTCTAAACAAAGTGGCGGGAGTAGAAAGGTTTTCATTACTCGATGGGTATTCGAGTTATAACTAGAAACTAATCAAGGAATTTGATCAGTTCAAAATGGCTTTCACCACCAAGTGGGGCACGTTTTCCTTTAATAAGATGGCATTTGGATTTTCCAATGTTGGTGCCACTTTCCAACGAGCTATGGATATGACCTTCAAAGGGCTTATAAATGATATGATCCTTTTTATCTAGACGATATAACTGTGTATTCCAAGCATGCACAAGACCATATGGATCATCTGAAGAAAGTTTTTGATAGATACAGGGATTCGGGGTTTCCTTGAACCCAAAAAAATGTATTTTTGTTGTCCACGAGGGAAATTGTTAGGACATATCGTTTCGGCGGAAGGACTTTCAATTGACCTAAAGAGAATACGTGTTATTTTGGCACTTTCTCTTCCAAGCCATAAAAAGGGTCTCCAAAGTTTATTGGGGACTATCAATTTTGTAAGGAGGTTTATACCTCAATTTTCCACTTTGGCCAAGCCACTCACAGCTATGTTTAAAAATAGCATATCATTCAATTGGACTAAAGAGGGTAAGAGTAACTTCAAGGCCATCAAAAAAGTTATTTCCCAAGCCCCTCATTGGTCAATCTTGATTACAAAAAGGACTTCATCCTTTATTCTTTTACAAGATTTGACTAAGCATCATTGATACTCACATTTTAGTTATATTATGTTTGTCAATACAGGGTGGTGTCCATGGCTATTTGTAATAAAGGGAATAATCGGAATCATTTTTAGTACTTATTTAATAGTATAATTAACTAGACACTATACTAAATGTAATCAGAAAATGCAAAGGATTAACAACAAAAGACTATTGAATACAAAATTAAAGGTACTAAAAATAATGCAATGCTGATAATTCAAATTAATGTGAAATATATAAAGGAAATGAACGGTAAATTATCCCTTCTTGTTGGGGAGGAGTGGCCCTTGCTCCTTCCCTTCGATTTGGTTCAATGTTACAAGTCACACAAGTAAATTTTTCCCATGAATCCACACTTTATTGAAAGAAATCTCTTTTACTAAAGTGATTAATTAAATCAAACTCTTAAATCTTAATAAATTTTCTCTTTTATATTAGAGAATTTCTAATCTATCTTGGAGAGAACTAGTTATTTCTAATTAATGACAACTATTTAACTGGAAGATACATATAACAATACTGATTATTTTAGCAATTACAATCATGGAAAGATTAATCTATGATGTGTTTAGATTGAATTAATCTTGTTAACTGCATATGGGGCCCATAATTGACCCCTTTGAGATAGTCAATCACTGCTAGAAGATATTGCAAATCTTGAATTGATTCCTTATAATCATGATGATTATAAATCCATGAGTGTTTGTATGCATTACATCTTCAATCAAGTGGAGTTAATTTGGGATTGCATGGACCTCGTAATATGCATGAAGGTTAAGGTAGTAGTACACATTTCATGATCATGTCATTGTGTTGACTAATGTGTTAGCTATATCAACTCATAGTTCAGCCATCTGAGTAATTTATCTCGTTTACATAAGTCCCTCATTTCAAGTGAACTCGAATTAATAATCTAGATGAGTCTTGCACTCCACAGCGAGTCATGTGCCAGTGCACAAATGAGTCATGCACTAGTCTGTAATTAACTCATGTGATGACTCAAAATATACTTTTCCAAATGCATTGTTGATACTCATAGATGTTCATTCAAGCCATATTTAAAGAATCAATAACAAGATGAAAATAATAAGAATATGCACAACATTTCCTTCCAAAACATAGTAAAGTATTAATTATAAAACGTCAATATTATACATAGTGCAAAATGATATTATAGAAACACATGGTTTCACATGGGATAAAACATGACAAAACAGGGATCATTAGGATTGGAAATCATCTATGGGATTCTCACTCAATAGAATGTTGATTAGATGGATCAACTAATTGTTTTCTTTAGACAATCCCTCAAAGATTATGAACTCAAGTACTTAATTGTAGAGAATAATGTTTTTGATGTTAATAGAGCAATAAATAAATTCAAGTATATGTCATCTAACAACATGATCCAATTGATGGTATTGCATCAACTAAGGACTTTTTGTTGATTAAGGATATAAATGAGAAAAGGGTTAGATGGATTACGAAGATCATGGAGTACGATGTCCATATAAAGGTAACTAAACCGGTCAAAGGGAAAGGCATGTGTCGATTCTCGCTTCTAATTTAGAAGCAAAAGAGGAATTTGATAATGTGTTACACAATCATCATTAAGAAGAGACTTAATATAATTGTAATCAAGTGAGTATCCTCCCAACTGAGACAAAACTCAAAGGAGAAGCTTCAGGATTCAGTCCATCCCTTACGTTCTCATAGATAATGTACTCTTTCAAAGGAATTTAAATGGAGTTCTTCTTAGGTGTATAAGCCCATATCAAGTTGGTAAGCTGCTAGAAGAATTTCATAATGGGTTGTCAAGAGGTCATTACTCAGCAAGGAAAACTTCCACAAAAATCATGAGGGTTGGTTACTATTGGCCTGACCTATTTAAGGATGCCCATATATGGGTAAGGAAATGTAAGGAATGTGCCCTCTTTATGGGGAAGCAAATATTAGTTTCCTTCCACTTCATCCAATTCAGACAGACCAACCTTTCGTGCAATGGGCCTGGATTTTATTGGTATGATAAATCCTCCATCTAGTGATGGTCATAGATGGGTGTTAATTGCAACTAACTATTTCACCCGATGGATGGAGGTGGTAGCATTGAAAGAAGGAAATGAGAATTCCATTTTGGAATTTCTTGAAGGTATCATGACAAGATTTGGTATGCCCTTCACTGTCATTTTAGATAATACCAAGGCATTCATAGGCATGAAGCTCATGATTGGGTCGTGAAAATGGTGTTTATTTAAAAATTCATCAAATTATTACCCGTAAGGTAATGGTTTGGCTGATTCTAGCAATAAGAATATGATATGGATTATCAAGAGGACAATGGCAAGTAACCGGTGAACTTGGAACACACAACTCAATACTTCTCTTTGGGAAGATAGGATTACTCCAAAAGGGCTATTGGAAATTCTACCTTTGTGTTGGTGTATGGGAGGAAGCGAAGCTTTCTTTATCTTTGGAGTTACCATCTCTAGAACTAGCACAACAGTTGGAAATGATGGAAAATGATCCTATGATAGTGTCGTTGTTGAACTTATGGAATTGGAAGAGAAACAAAATCAAGCAATGAAGACTCTTGATTTGTATCAAGCTCAAACGAAAAGGACCTTCGACCAAAAAGCATATGTCATGTTTTTCCAAGAGGGAGACCTAGTTCTTAAATGGTATGCGAACAGGGCTAAGCCAGGGATGCATGCAAAGTTTGATGCCCTTTAGAGTGGTCTCATCTTAATCACTAGTTGCAAAGAGGCAAATTCATTTTTTCTTTCTAGACTCAACAAAGAATTATTGCCTTTCCCATTCAATGGGATACGGCTCAAAGATTTTTATTGAGGTATTTTTCACCTTGTACAGTAGTAGTCTAGTTTCCCTTCCTCCAAGTGCTTTTGCACACTGTCTTTTCTTATTTTGTTTCCTTTTTTGTTTTGGTTTAAATTTGTTTTTCTAGAGGTTTTCAATTTTATTCATGAGGCTTAGGTGACTCATGTGCCCAATGGATTGTTTAAGTCTTCTAGACTAATTCTTAGCAAGAAAGAATTCCTGGAGATTGCCAAAAATGTTAACTTTTCAAGTTCCCTTTGCCAAGTTTGCCTTCTTTTGAAATAATTCCTTGCAAAAAAATTCCTTTAATCAATTGTTATTTTTTCATGAAATTATTAAAGAAAATTACCTATGCACCAAAATTTGTATGCATTTTGGATTTTAGGTTTCAGAACCCGATTTACAATTTGCATGCAAATTGCTTCCCAAAACCCGAAACCTGAAATACAAAGGAAATTAGACTATATCAAAAGTTGGGTTTTAACTTGCAAATTGCAAGCTCAAACCCAAAACCCGACTCCCATCTCCCAAGTGCATTTCAAGTTTCAAAACTCGACTTGCAATTTGCATGTAAATTACAAGTCAAGTCCCAAAAACGACTCTCGACCACCCATGACCTTTTAGGTTTTGTTGGGGTTAGCACACCATTATATGAGATAATATATTTGATCTAAGAATACATGCAAATAAAAGTGGATATTCTACCGGAAGAAATATATAGAACAAGAGACATAAATCAACACCAGATTTAACGTGGTTCACCCCTTGAAATGTGGGCTACGCCCACCAAGAAACAAGCTAATCTATTATCCAAAGTTTTGACAAGATATACAATGAAGATTTACAATCTTCCACACCTCTCAAATGTATAGTACTCTCTTTCACTCAAGCTTTTGCTTCTTCTCCAAGAATTATCTCTCTCACTAACTTTTGCAATTTCTTCTTAATTCTTACTTCTAAACTCAAGAATCTCCCACTTGGAAATTAATTCTTGCACCATACTCGTACAACATCATTCTTGGATCCTTTCTTAGCTTTGTTTCTTCCTCTTCAAGTCTCAAACTCGAAGACCAACAGAAGTGGAGTGTAGCTCCAACTTCTCCTTTGTTAATGGCTTCGTTAGCATATCCGTAGGGTTCTTGCTCATATGAATCTTTTCTAGATTCAATTGCCCATCCTCCAATACTTGTTGTATGAAGTGATACCTCAACTGAATGTGTTTTGTTCTCAAATGAAACGTTGAGTTCTTTGCCAAATGAATTACACTCTAACTATCACTGAATAATTTGCAATCATCTTTCTCCTTTCCCAAATCTTCCATGAACCTACTCATCCATATCATCTCCTTACTAGCCTTTATAGTTGCAACATACTCTGTCTCTATAGTAGACAAATCCATAACCTTCTGCAATCTTGAAATCCAGCTAATTGTCATCCCACCTATTGTGAAAATATATCCAGTAGTGCTCCTCCTACCATCCAGATCTCCAGCCATATCCAAATCAACATAGCCACATAATGAAATATCTGAACCTCCATAGCATAATTACATGTTAGATGTCCCTTTCAAATACTTGAGTATCCATTGGACTGCTTTCCAATGCTCTTTACCTGGATTGGCCATATATCTACTCACAACTCCCACTGCTGTGTAATGTCTAGTCTAGTACAAACCATAAGCATACATGAGACTCCCAACTGCTAAAGCATATGGAACTCATGTCATGTATTTGACCTCCTCATGTGATGAAGGACATTAATCTTTGCTCAATTTGAAGTGTCTAGCCATAGGTGTACTAACATGTTTTGCATTCTACATCTTGAACCTTTCTAACACCCTATAGATATAATCCTCCTGAGACAAATACAATTTCTTGTTTTCTTGTCTCTTTGTATTTAAATGCCAAGTATTCTTTTTGCAGCTCCTAAATCCTTCATATAAAATGTGTGAGCTAGTTATCCCTTAAGCTCACCAATGCGATGCATACTAGATCCTGTAATAAGCATATCATCTGCATACAAATAACAAAATAACATAGCTCAAGCTTTTGAAATAAACACAATGGTCAAATTCACATCTCAAATAACCATGCTCATGCATAAAACTATCAAACCTCGTGTACCATTGCTTTGGAGCTTGCTTGAGCCCTTATAAGCTCTTTTTCAACCTGCACACTAATTTCTCCTTACCCTTGACTTCATACCCAAGCGGTTGTTACATATAAATATCTTCATCTGAATCACCATGAAGGAAAGTTGTCTTCACATCTAGTTGCTCTAAATGCAAATCCTCTACTGCAACTAAACTCAATACAGTATGAATAGAATTCATCTTAACAACAAGAGAAAATATTTCACCAAAGTCAATACCTGCTTTCAGTGTGCAAATCCCTTTACTACAAGCCTTGCCTTATACCTTTTTGTCCACCCTCTTCTTCCTTGATCTTGTAAACCCACTTGTTCTACAATGTCCTCTTACATGTTGGCAATTTAACCAAATCCCAAGTTTGGTTTTATTCAAGGATTTAATCTCCTCATCGATGTCATGCTCCCCCTTTGGGACGTGGGTCTTATCTTACATTGCTTCTTCAAAACTTTCTAGTTCACCATTATCAATCAATAATAAATAAAATAGAGAAAGTGTAAATCTTTCTAGAGGTTTACTTACCCTTTGTGACCTTCTCACAGGAGTTTGGGGTACCGAAGGCTCATTCTGGACCTCTTGGACATTTGTATCCAAATTTGTCAGTGACCAACGCTAGTCACCTATAACCGATGTCGGTTCTAATGACCGATTTCATTTAGCTCTTCAGATGCTCGCTACCGGTTTTGCTAACTAATGTTGGTCAAGGGTCACCGACACGGTTATTATGTAACCCTGTCGGTATTACTTTTAAATCCGAGAGTTCATTTTCATTCACAAACTTCTCAACCGGTTCATCCTTGGGTACAAAAATTTGATCCCTGTACATTCTCTTTTCATTCCATTCAACATCACAAATCCTAATAATTTTAGAATTCTCTAAATCCCAAAAATGGAATCCAAAATCACCATATCCATAACCAATGAAAGTGCATCTCTTGGATTTTACATCCAACTTTTTCTATTTTCCTTATCAACATGCACAAAAGATTCTAAACCAAAAACTTTAAGAAAAGAAAGATCTAGCTCTTTTCGGTCCAAGCTTCCTCTGGTATCCCTCCATTTAGTGAACTTGAAGGTCCATGGTTAATCAAATAAGCGGTTGTATCAATTGCTTCTACCAAAAATTGCAAGGGCAATCGAATGTATCCCCATACTTCTAGCACGTTCCATGATTGTCCTGTTCATTATTTCTATAACACCATTCTCTTTTGGTGTTCTTGGAACCGTTATTTCTCTATGTATCCCATTCACTAAACAATAATCATTAAAAGCCTTGCTATAGTATTCACCACCATTGTCAGATCTAAGGCACTTTAAATTAGAATTTGATTCATTCTCAACAAGGGCTTTTCATGTTTTAAAAGTCTCAAAAATATCATATTTACGTTTAATATAATAAAATCATACCTTTCTTGTAGCATCATCAATTAAAGTAACATAATATTGGGATCCTCCATGAGAAGCTACTTGAGCTGGTCCCCACACATCTGAGTGTACAATCTCCAATTTCTGCTCTTTCTTAGTTGCCCCAACTTTGAGAAATATCACTCTCTTTTGCTTTCCAAAGACACAATGCTCATAGAAATCAAGATCTAAATATTTCAAATCTGATAACTTACCCTTAGCCTTTAATATCTACATTCCTTTTTTACTCATATGGACCAAACAATTATGCCACATGCATGCATCTGAATCAGAAGTAGATAATGCAGAAAAGGAATTAGTAACATAGGTAGATAAATATAACATTCCTACCTTCTTACCTCTTGCCACAACAAAAGAACCCTTGGTGAATTTCCAAGAGTCTCCTGTAAAAAGTAACCATGTAACCAGATTCAACTAGTTGCCCTACGAAATAAGATTCCTTCTAAGGCTTGACACATGCCTCGCATCTTTCAATACCCATGTATTTCCATTACGTAATTTTAGATGAACTTCCCTTTACCAAGTAATACTACAAGGTTCATCATCACCCAAATAAACATGCCCAAAACTTCCCCTGGACATAATTTTTGAAATAACCCTTATTAGGGGTTGTATGGAAAGAAACTCCTGAATCTAAAACCCATGATTCAATTCTATTATCTAAAGAAAGAATAAAAGCATCTTGCATTACTCTCTGCAGCAAAGAAGATTTGCTTCTTTACCTTTGTCTGGTTGTTGGTTCTCTTTATCCTTTGACCAACAATCTTTCTTTACATGTCCTTTCTTTCCACATTTCCAACAAGTAATTCCCTTACCTCTGGATTTAGATCTATTATCCCTTGACTTTGATTTCTCATTACTCTTACTTTTGGATCTCTCATTTGCTCCCCGCTTTCTACATTCAAAGCATTCCTAGATGATGATTCCTCTATACTCTTCCTACGAATTTCTTCATTCAATATTATACTAACCACATAATCAAACTTCAAAATATTATTAGCAAATGTTATATTACTAACAACCATTACCAAGTTATCCCAACTATCAGGCAAAGAACATAAGAATAAAAGTACTTTCACTTCATCATCAAATGGTATATCAACCAATTTTAATTTATCAACAATAGATCAGAAATCATTCAAATGACTAGATGCAGATCCACCTTCATGCATCTTAGAACTAAATAGTTTCTTCATCAAATAAACTTTATTTGAAGTACTATGTTTTTCATATAAATTAGTAAGAGATTTCATTAACCCTACCGTAGAAGTCACTTCTGTAATATTGGAAGCCACGGATGCTGCTAGGCTCAATCTTATAGATCCCAAAGCCTTTATGTCAAGAATCTTCCATTCTTCATCATTCATCTTCGTAGGTCTAGACTTCTCATCCAACGATAAATACAAATCTCTTTGATACAAATAATCCTCAATCTGCATCTTCCATAATTGATAATTTCGGCCATCAAACTTCTCTACCTTGTATTTATTTTCTTTTACCATTGTTGTAGCTCCCACTCAATTAGAAAACCCTCTGTGAGTAAATATGTCAACACACAAAACCCTCAAACAAAGCTCTGATACCATTTGTTGGGGTTAGCACACGGTTGTACTAGATAATATATCGATCCAAGCATACATGCAAATAAAATTGGATATTCTACCAGAAGAAATATACAAAACAAGAGACATAAATCAACACCATATTTAATGTGGTTCACCAAGTGTGGGTTACGTCCACCAAGAAACAAGCTAATCTATTATCCAAAGCTTTCACAAGATATATAATGAAGATTTACAATCTTCCACACCTCTTAGATGTATAGTACTTTCTTTCACTCAAGCTTTTGCTTCTTCTCCAAGAATTCTCTCTCTCACCAACTTTTGCAAGTTCTTCTTAATTCTTGTTAATTATTACTTCTAAACCCTAGCTTTTATGCTTATATAGGTGTTTATAAACTTAGGTCACTTAGCCATGCAATTACAATCAATAGATTCGCTTTAATGCTAAAAATATCTCGAATCCCGAGAGTTAATTAAAACATCCACGCATAAGTAAGTCGATGTAAGTTTGCCATAACCGATGTTGGTTCCTCCTTGCATGACCAATGTCGGTCCTAGGTGACTAATGTTGGTCCCTCCTAACCGATGATGGTTATTGTGTTTTCTAACAAGTTTCACATTGCATGTTAATATGAAGTAATTGAGCTCCACAACTCAACAAGAGTTTTGGAACCTAATTTACAATTTTTAACTCGAGTCCCAAAACATGAAATATAGTATTGAGTGAAGCGGGGTTAACGTGAGCAACTAAGGGAACAAATGAACCAGAGAGGAGGGAACCGGTGAACCAACGACTACAAGAGAACCAGGTCTTCAAGAGAAAGTGAAAGATTCAACGGCTGCGAGGGAACATCAAAAGAAATCTAGTGGCTACGAGGGTCCCATAAGGATGCGAGGGTCCCACACCCTTTCACAGAGGGACCAGTAAGAAGGAAAAGGGACCAAGCAACAGGGCACAAGGGTTTTGAGACAGATAAAGTGTGGGGTTTCAAAGTAGATAAAGGTATAGGCATGGACCCCTCCTTGAGTAGAGGTGTGGAATCTAGGGCACAATCCAACAAGACCAAGTAGGCCCACCAAATAATTTATTCTCTTGTAGCATTTTCTCTCTCTCTCTCTCTCTCTCTCTATATATATATATATATATATATGTCAAAACTGGCCTAAACAAGACATTGCAAACCATGGTCAAACATGAGGGTTTTAAAGGCAACCTAACAACAGGGTCAACGAGGTCTATCATTTTAGAGGCACATTTATCAACATACAAAAAAATTTCAGACATGACAGGAAACTCTCAAACCTATGCAATGGGTACAGACAAAAAGTTGGTCTTTGTGAATGCAAAACAATATAAGGGGATCTTAAGGCGTAGGTAGGCCAAAAAGCTAAGGCAAACTCAAAAGAAAATTTTCACTTTGATTTTACCAAAGACAACAAACAACAAAGGAAACTTTGTTTTCAAAGAACATTGAATAGAAGGAAAACAATCAATGCAGAAGGATGGTAGAGAAGAATCAAAACTGAGAAAATCAAAAAGGATTGTCGCAAACACGGAGGAATGAGAGATAGGGGTGCAAGATCCTAAATATCTCTACAGCCCTACATCTACTCCATTGTTGTGGTCTTCAAAATTGTATGTGAATGAGCTCATGAACATGAAAGAGAGACTTGGCATTTTAGAAAATAAGAGGCTCGCAAGAAGACAGTGAGAGAAAAGAATTTGCAGAATATATATACAAGTTGGAAAGAGAAAATAAAGCTCTCAGAGAGTAAGTACTAAATCTTCAAAACACCATGGAAAGAGGACAGCAGGAGTTATTCATTCTAAAACAAGATCTAGGACATTTGAAAACAACCGTGACAATAAAAACCTTGAAATGGTAAAAGGGAATGAAACAATACAAATAAATGAAATTCAATCAGCAATTGAAAACATGGAAATGAAAGAAAACCAACTAAAGGATCGGATAGAAGAGGCCAAATCTTGGTCACAAGTAGTAAGTGGATCATCAATTGAGCAAAAGAAAATCATAGAGAAACACATCAAAACACAAATAAAAGAAGAAAGGGATAAGCAAGACAAAGCAACAAATTTTATTATCAAAGGTTTGAAAGACTTCGGTGAAAAGGAAAGAACTGACATTCTGGCAAGGGACTTCCTTAAAGACAAGCTGAAGTGGACAGGTTATATACATCAAGCCAACATGATTGGTAGGAGAATAGAAGGAGGAAAGGATCGTCATGTGTGAGTTGTCATGAGAAATGTAGAAGACAAACATGTTATCCTAAAAAGTAGAGGACTTCTTAGAGGCACACATATATATCTAGACGAAGATTTGACATTTTCCCAACAAGAAGATCGAAAGAAGGAATGGGAGAAAGTGAAAAATCAAGAGAGGTAGGAAAATGGGCATGGTTGAGGAATGGGAAATCCCAAATCAGCGATCGAATGTCAAGCAAGAAATAGGGATTCAGGGCCCCACAAGAATCCATGCACATAGTAAGTTGGAATTGTAGGGGTATCCGTGGAGAAGAGGACCCGGATTGGGGCCCATAGCAGAGGGGAAAGATATTATTATTCTTATGGAAACACATGAACACGAGGGCTGCAAAGTCCCAGAATTTGAAGGGTACAAGAAAATTTCAGTTTGGAACAAAGGGAATGAAACAAGTAAAGGTCATGGGGGATCACAGTGTTAATCAAGGAATTATGGCTTGAGATCGTCAAAGTTGAAAAGGAGGATCCAAATAAGCAATACATATGGCTGAAAATATCAGATAATGAGGCAATAATTAGATTGGCCACTTGTTACTTTGCACCGAAAAGTTCAAAGACTTATAAGAGAAGGAATCTAGATAATGAAGACCCATATGCTTTGTTAAAAAGACATTTCGGTATTCAGTACCTCAGGGGAAATAATTTTAATGGGTGACTTTAATGTGAGGACGGAAAAAATCAATCTCTCCAGTTGAACAACGAAGAAGGTGGGGATGACAATCCTTTATGGCTTAATGAAGAAGAGGACCAGCTTTGGGAAAGAATATCACAAGATGGTAATGGAGGGGTGACGCATTTTGGGGTTGAGCTTCTAGGCCTATGCAACTTATACGACATGGTTATTTGTAATGGCATGAGGGCTTGGCCCAGATCAGGCAGTATCACTTGCAAAACATACAATGGTCAAAGTGTAGTGGACTATGTCATTTGCTCCCAAAGCTCTACTTCTCGGTTGCTTGAGTTCGAAATAGGGGATTGTCCTATCAAGCTAAAATCTGATCATAAACCTCTCTTTGTCAAGCTTGGTACCATCTCAAATCAGCACCAAAGAAAACAAGTTCATCACATACAAAAGACAACTCAACAACAAGGAAAAATCATTGTAAATAAAGAAAATCAGGAAATCTTCGTTGTTGCCCTTGAGCAACAATTTCAGATAACAGGAAATGATATAGAGAGCAAGGCAACCAAGGGGACAAATAGTTATGTACGTAGTAATTTGTTGATTCCTTTAATTCACAAGGCATTAAGTGCTTGCAAAAGATCTAAACCTAGAAAGGGAGTTGCAAATACTTTTCCAATGAATCTATGGTATGACAAAGAATGTAAGGTTGCCAAGAGAGCTTTGAAGGAAAGTGAGATGAACAAAGAAAATAAAAAGAAATATGAGAAATTGGTACAATACAAAAAAGAAAGCTATGTGAGTACGAGGAGGAAAGAATTAATTTCTCTTGGAAAGCACAATCCCAAAGGATTTTGGAGGGAGTTGCAACAAAAAAAAACACATAGAAAATAATATCATAGATGCTCAGTGGTTAGAGTATGCAAGGATCCTCTATGAGTAGTCTTAACAGAAGGATACTCCTCCCATAATTAATACTTGACCGAGCTTTTCTTGGTGGAAGACATCAAGCATGGCATCATGAATCTAGCAAGTGGTAAAGCACAGGATATTGATGGGCTATAGGCTGAATTTTTAAAGTGGGGCGTGGAGATCCTCACAACACACATTAGAAAAATATTCAATGAGATCAACCAGAATGGCTTCTCATTAGAGTGGACAACTAATGTTATTATTCCTCTATTTAAAAGCGGTGATATCAATAATCCATCAAACTACCACACCATTATGGTCAATCCTCTCCTTAGTAAACTTTTTGGGGGCATGGTAGAACGTCGAATCAACAGTTGGGCTGAAAGAAAGGGTAAAAGAGCAAAAGGGCAAGCAGGCTTCCGACCTAGACACTCAACCATCAACCATTGCATCACTCTTAGGCACTTGATTGAAAAGGTTTGGGATACCCAAGGCGAGGAAGCTTATTGTTGCTTTGTTGATTTTAAGAAAGCTTTTGACACAGTGCCTAGAGACAAACTTTGGAACATGATGGAGGAACTTGGGATTCCATATGAGTTTAGAGCAACAGTACATAGGCTTTATGAGCAAGTCAGAGGTAAAATCAAAACCAGAGAAGGTATGTCAGAATGTTTTGGCAGTGACATTGGTGTCAAACAAGGTTGTCCTCTCTCTCCCACCTTGTTTGGCTTATACATTGACAAGATTGAAGAATAGTTAAGCAAGACCGAGGGAGGGGGCATATAGTTGGTAGGTTATGTGGTGAAGTTACTCTCATATAACAATTATCTTATTCTAATTTCAAAAATAGGTCAAGGATTAAGGGATCATTTGAAATATTTAGAATTTTTTTGCCAAGAAGTAGGGATGCAAGTGAACATTAGAAAAACCAAAGTAATGATTTTTTCTTTAAAAAGGAAAGAGAAACAATTTAACTTTATTTTTGAGGGGAGCCCATTGAAATTGTAATAGAATACAAATATCTTAGGATTAATTTGCATAACAAGCTTAGTTAGGATACATGTAGAACAAAAAGGATACAAGGGGGTTGGAAAGCATCTTACCTACTTCAAAATAGGTGCAGGACAACTAAACTTTGGGATTGGAAAACTAAGAAAACCCTTTTTGGATTGTTGGTCACCCAGTTGCTCTTTATGGTTGTGAAGTATGGGGAAGTAGCATGTCAAATCATGGATGGAGACAATTAGAAAGAATCCAAAAACATCTAATCACAAGCACTCTTAAAGTCAAGTCAATGAGTCCCTTATGAGATCTTGTTAGTTGAAGCAAACACTTTCCCAATGGAAGCGTCACCATAACTTGGTTGTTAAGTTATCTCGAAAAGGTTGAAACCATGGATAATCATCGCTAGCCCAAAATAGTTGTGGAGGAAAAATTAGAGCATACAAAGAAAACTTGGATGAATAAAAATAACAAATGGATGAACAATGGGTCATCAACTTTCAGGAGTGTCCTAACAACAACAAGGAAATAAAACATTTTGTGATAGAAAAATTTAGGATTGCCATGTGGATAAGGTAGATTGGTCATAAGAAAGCTTATTACATCAAAGAATTTAACCCCACTTGGGAATATCAAGGGTAAAGCAAGGATTCTAGTGGCTCAAATGAGGACCGGATCACATCACCTTCGATGTGAAATCGATAGATGGACTATACCCAAGGAATATTAGGAAAGGAGAACTTGTCTTTTCTGCAACAAAGGGGTGGTTGAGACAAAATGGAACTTCATCGTGGAGTGTTCAACTTATGAGGATATTTGTATTCAATACGAAAATGACTTGAAGGTGGAAAAATTAAATGATTTATTCAAAGAAACAAGGATTGAAAAGATTGCGGGTTTTGTGCTCAAGATCCACAATAGAAGATATGATATTGAAAAGAGTCTAAATTCATCTTAAAGTCTCAGCTTTTGGTCCCATAGACTCTTCAATCTCATGGATGTCATTAAAATCTTTCATTTAAAGTCAAAAGAAACTTATACCAATTCAGATTTCGGGTTTGACATAGAAAATTACATGCAATGTGCACATCCACTTCTAAAAACCGAAACCCGATGCAATGCAAAAAGGGAGCTAAGTTCCAATGCCAAGTTAGCATATTAAATTCCACCTGCCCATATGTATCACATACGCGGTAATTAATTTTCCCTCTTCTATTTAAGGTCGAGTTTTACGCGTCATTTTCACTGACGATGACTTATACTCGACTTGACGATGCCTCCTTTGCTTCCAACTGTACCTCTTGCATTTCTTTTTTAGAATTTTTGTGATTTCTTCTTCAACCCACTTGATATTTTGGTAAAATTTCATGTTTTATTTGTTTTGTAAGGTTTTTGGACTATTATTTTGGGCATTCTTTTTCATCTTTCACATGACATTATGGGTTTTTTTGGTGTTTTAATTTTTGGTTAATCTCTAGGGTTTTTCTCTTTGTTTCTTTGGATTAAGTTCTCCCTTTCCCTTCCTCCTTCACTTGTTGTGTTTTTGATGAAGCTTAGGCTTCAAAATCTCAATTACTTGAGAAGCGGAGGAGGATTTATCATTAATCACCAAATCGGAAGTGTCAAACTATGGAATAGGCCTTCACTCTCGCCACAAAACTTCGAGTTAGAATTGCAAGGCTGCAAAACAAGCCCCAACTTCTGCCATTAGAGGTCAGGGGTTGCAAATCAAATAAAAACCTCCATTTGGACATTTCAGATGTCAAAGCATGTAAAATAGGGGTTGACTTCCATGGATTTTCACATCGGGCTGCAAGGTTGCAAAGTAGAGCTCAATCTCCAACGGTGCATTTCGAGGGTTCTTTACAACATTTCTGGGGCTGACTTCGCCCTCAATTTTAGAGAACTTCGTAAGTTTTTCAGAGACCCTTCCGAGGCAAATATTTGAATCATCATCTAAGGGAAAAGGGAAAATGAAGTATATCTTCCAATGGGTTACTCCCCCTTCCAACATCACATCTTACATTGACAACATTGGAGACACTAACCTCGGCCACATCGATTTGCCAAAGTTTTGGGGTAGGGTTAGAGCTCCATCTAAAAATTCTTGGATGAAAATTATTTATAACATTGGGATTGCATTAGATTCCTCTTTTTCCACCCTCAATGAAGTGTCATGAATTTTTTCTAACAATTGTAGTGCATTACGATGTTGATTCCGAATGTTAAACATGATGATGGGACAATTATAATTAGATTGAATATTGATTACTTTGAATATTTGTTAAAGCTTCCTAATGTCGAAGTATGTGCCTCAATTTATCCCATCTCTACTCTTGGGCATTGGAAAACAAATTTTGAATCTTATGTCAAGGTTCTTAAGAAAATCTATTTAACAAAGCCTAAGTCTTCAGTGACCAAAGTTCCTAAGACTAATCCTCACTTAGATTTTATTTAGGAAATGAATGGCCTTGTCACATTATTGAGTAGAGTTACAGGGCTCCCATCTTCAAAGGATTTTCAGGTTTGGATGTACTTGTATATCTTTACTATTCATAAGAATTCTGATTTCACTTGATGATGTTAGAAGTATCAACCACCATAAACTTCTATATGACCTCTTATTTGGTATATGTTGTTGTGGGAATGAGAAATTATCTAGGATTGACACCCAAGGAGTAAGGAATTCATCACATATTTATGAATTCTATCCCCAATTAACGATGAAAGAAGGATCAAGCCATTTTAGGAGGGTGAATGATGTTTTCTTCTTTTCTCTCATTTGTGTCTTTGACAAGGATCTCTATAATTGAAGGATATTCAATAGTGCTTAGATTGTAGTGAGGACTTGGGGTTATGTTTTCCTATAATTCCTTACATTCACATATCTTAGAGTAGGAGGATTCGAGGCACTTCTTGTAAAGCGCCAATCTTTCCCATAGACAAGTGGGTATTGATGGAGTTAGTTTGATAATTGCTACATCTCCACAAGATCCAACAAAGTAGGCATAAGGCGGGTCCAATTCCCACTAATTTTAGGTTGATACACTTGTATATCCTCATATAAAGAAAAGAATGTTTAAGGTGAAATGCAACAAATGAGGATTAATACTTATTACCCATGAATCAACTTTGATTATTGGGGTATAGTCGGTGGAATCGAGACAAGTGGCGTTCATATACCACAGTTGGAAGATATCTAGATTAACTATAGAGATGAAATTGCAATTCGGGAAAAAGATTATCAAAGGTTAACTCTTGATGAAGTGACTAGATATGAAATTGCGAGACATACGAGAAGATCTTCGATAGGGACAGAGAGGTCTTAGACCAGGTTTATGAACAAACAAATGTGAAGGATAAACCATTGTCGTGGATCAATTGGTCACTTCAAGAGTGTACCATTTTTAAGGAACGTGTGACTCATATTCTCAATCGAACCCACCAGTGGTTGATTTCCTTATGAGTTACACCAAATATGTCAGAACAAGTCACTCACTTTGTAGAAACACAAGTATAACTAGTAGTGGGCCATCCTACTTCAAAAATACGTAAACCCACTCCTAAGCCTCCCAAAATCACCATTGTCTGTAGAGGGTATGTTTCTTCTTCCAAGTTTCCTTCCACGTGAAGTTGATTATTCCAAAGTTCCCTCCACAAAGGTTATTGATCTAAGTGTTTCCCCATAAATCTGCTACTTAAGAGTTGTAGTCACTAGCTTCACCTCTTCTTCCTTCTTCCCCATTTTCAGCTCCTCTATCTCTTCTAACTTTCACTCTTCTTTTTCCCACATCTTCCATTTCTTCTCCTCCCATTTCCCCTACTCCCATCACCTCATCTCTTACCATGGCCCAATTATTTTCTTCTCTTCCCTCCCTCTCATTCAAGGATGCTTTGGACTGGATTCCCCTCTAAAAACTCCCCTTCCTCAACAATTTATTCCCAATTCCTCTCATATCACCCTTATTGTTTCATCCATTCCCATGGTTATCCTTTCCCCCCTTCTTCGCTCATCACCATTGGTGATTACTGCAATAACTATCATTTCATCACCCACCCAGTTGACTACCATGATGATAGTGCTTATGACATCTCTGAGCAATTGGTTTCTTCTTCTTCCACTCTGCATGGCAAAGTAGACAAACCCTAAAACACAAGAAGAATATACCTATCGAGAGATGATGTTGATCTCGATATCTTGGATCGACTCCACGACACCAAGAAAAATACCAAGGGTTGTTTCTCACCTTTTGATCTATCAAACATGGGAAATATTTATTGAAATAGTGACCCTAGCTGTTGGTAAGTTAAAGCAAGATATAACGGTAGTAGACTATAAGATTTCAAGGTTCTCTCTGGGGAAGGATACACAAAAGGGTACCAAACAAGATGTCCAATTTGCTCTCAAAAACCTCCTAGAAAAATTTGATAAGGATAAGATCACCAAGGATGAGCTAAAGAACAAGGTGGAATAATTGACATCCATCCTACACAAGATCACGTAGTTAGCCCCTTCAACTTCTCTTGTAATATCTACAAGATTTGATGCAAGTTCCTTCTCTATAGTTGAGAAGATTGGACAACGAGGTAGAGTAGTTGGGGCTTGGATTGAAATCTAGATCTAGGAGGGAGAACATGTGACAAAGGATGTTGCGACCTTATATAATGAGATTAAACTGGAAAAGGATACATTTATTAAGACACATGGTATTCTTAGAGAGGAATGTGATAATTTGGAACTCATATGGGAGGCATGGAAGGAAGTTTAAAGTGTCAAATCTAATCTACTCATAGGAAAAGGTATCATTGACGATTCTTCTAAGATGTTTGAGTATAATGAAGCCATGGAGTAGGTGTGTGATCCAAGTGACAACGGGGCTTTGAGGGAGGAAGTGCCAACTTCTTATGTGGATGGGAGAGGGACTTCTGAATGGGGAAGCCAAGGTAATTAGATTTTTGATCGAGGGTTTACCCTTGGCGGGGATAACGGTGATTTCAACAGGGGATCTTCAAGGACAAAAATAGGTGCTGAAAGTGTGCGTTTCGTTGAAGATTTGGGGATAGAAGATGGAAGTAGTTTTTGGATAACATGTTTGATGAGTTCGGAAGGATTTATAGATGATTTTGAATATGTTGCTGTAGTAGTGGTGGTAGTTACGGGGAGATGAGGATGGGAGCAAGACAACTTTTGAGTTGTGTTAGGGGAGGATGACTACATAGTAAATGTTTGAAGGGGTGGTGTGGATACGGGAGTAGATTCGAGGCATGGATTCGATCGAAGGTGCAGGTGTAGAAGGGGGTGTAGTCATGGGTGTAGAGGTAGGTGTTGATGTAGGGATAGGTATAAATATGACATATGTGGGTGTAGAAGATATAGATGTGGTAGGTGTAGATTCAAGGGATGTGGATGTAATAGATGTAGATGGGGTGGATGTAGATTCGATAGATGTGGGCATGGGTGTGGTTTTGGTGTTAGATGTTGGTGTTGAAGGATTAAAAGTGGGTAAGGTAGATGGAGGGATAATGGGAACAAATGATGATTTTGATTCTTGATTTAGGCTATTAATCATGTGGTTATTGGGTGCTTGGGATGTGGAAGGATCTGTTTGTTTGTTTGGTGAGTGGTTAGGGAATGGTTGTTTGAAGACGTCCAAAGGTTAGGTTGGGAGGGGTGTTAGGATTATCCAAGTGGAGCTCCCCATAGTCGATAAATCTTTAGACAAGGTCTTTGAATGTGTGACACTTTTTAATGTCATGATCATAGACCTGATGGTGTTTACAATAGTGGTCCTCATGATACCATGTGAGCTTATGATGTGTGTCATCGACGGGATGGATAGGAGGAAGTTGGATGAGACGGAAGTCATGAGCTTATCGAAGATTGAACTATATGATTCCCCAAGGGGGTATAGTTGGGAGTAGGTCAAGGAGCCCTTTGTAGGGGATCAGTATGGGAGGTAGATGCAATAGAAGATCTAACAATGATGGCATTAACAACGTTTTGGATTTTTCAATATGGATGTGTTGGTGATTTCAAGTTTTGGTTTGTTGGATCTAATTTTGACGTGGCCTTGCTCAAGGGTTCAGAGTTCTAGTTTACAAGTCATGGTGAACGCTTCTTTGAAGCTTTGGAAGGATTGGATATTGAGGGTTGATGAGATGTGATTTGCATGGAATCGAGAGAAAATATCGGTTTATTGGAGGGAGAAATATAGTTGATTGATGAGACAACTCCACCTAGCGACGAAGTCTATGATGGATTCTTCATCAAATTTTTAATGACATAAAGGTCTGTGATGGTGATTTTATGTGCAATATTAATGGAGAAATGCTCTAAGAATAATTGCGTGAGTTGGGTGAATGAAAAGAGGGAGTGTTGTGGAATGCCATTGTACCAATCCAAATCGGGACAGGGCAATGACATGGGGAAAGTATGGAGCATGAGGTCTTGATCATGTGCGATGAGGTAGCAGGTGTGTTTGAAGGCATGAAGGTGTTGTTGAGGGTCCTCCTTACTGTTAAATTTTGAAAATTTAGGAGTTCCGGTGTGAAGGATAAGGTTTGACATGAACTTATGGGTGGATGGGCTCATTACAAATTTATTCATAGGTGAATGAGCTTTTGGGACCCAAGGTGGCAGCTTCAAGGTTTTCCAACCTATTTAACAAAGCTTGCATAGGGTCGTGGGATGGATGGGAGATGGATTGGTGAGGTTGTGAATCATAGGATGTGGAAGGGTTGGGTTGAGGATGAGATTGATAGTGTTTGAGGATTAGTAGGTGTCTACGGGGTGGTTGTTAAGGGGAATATAGTTAAATGGTTGTGATTGAATAGGCGGGAAATAAGGTTTTGTTGAGAGATGAGGATATAATGAGATGGATGTGATTGTGTTTTTTAAAAAGTGGGGATGTTAGGTTGGTTCTGCGTGGGATGAGAGGGGATGTAAGTATGATGTGGTTGAGAGTTTTGGGTGAATTGATTAGGAAAGATATGGCGGAGGACATTCTAGAGAGGAGGTTAATGGGCTTGGATTGATTATGAAGGATGGGGCTACGAGGTGATGACATTAGCATGGATTTGGGATGTGGAGATAGTGAAAAAAATTGGTCATGTTATTTAGGTGGAAGAAAGAGAAGTGAGATTCATGTAGAGTTCAATTAGGGCGCTAATAACAATAGTTGATGAAGAGGTGATGGGAATGGAAGAATAGGAGGCGGTGTCGATGTGGGGAAGACCAGGCGGAATAGGAGCCGCCGGTTGAGAGGATTGATGAGTTTCGAGGGTGGAGTGGAAGATCGATGGGAGCTAAGTTCATGTTGTGTCATGGCAAGCTTGTTCATAGCTCTAAGAAAGAAAACATCAAGTTGAGAGGTGAATGCTTGAATGGTTTTATGGTGAGAGTGATAGACATATATATTTGTTCAAGAGGGGTCCGTCAATGGGAAGGTTGGTAGATCTACGCAAAAGGTAATCGTAAAGGAAAATAGGGTTAGTGTCAGGAGTTCATGGAACTCGAGAATTTGCATGGGGCTAATGGGAGGCCAAAAGGTCTCCAAGGAAGCAAATGAGATGAAGGTGTAGCTAGTCTAGAAGGGATTGAATGGTGGTATAAGAAATGATTGGTTTCAACGTGGGAATGAGTCTAGATAGAAAAGAGGTCACTGGAAGGAGCCACATAAATTATGGGTTGGGGAACCGAAGAAGATGTGATGAGAGGAACAAAAGAACCAGTAGCAAGGGCAAATGTTTGTTGGGTGATGTTGTTGGAGGTGGGGATGTTAGACAAGGTAGTTTGTTCCATTTTTATAATTTGAGATCTAGTAAGAATGGGCATGAAATAAACAAGAACCTATGCAAATGTTACTAAGACAAACAAGACAAGCAAGCAGTGTTTTAATTATCTTGTTTATTAGAAGATGTGAAAAAGAAAAAGAAAAGGCTCAAAGGGAACCTAGGAAATGGCTAATCTAAGGTTGGTTTCAAGATGTTTTGGATGGCGTCCTCGATATACGAAGGTACATGAGGCACAAATTTGTGATGACTATTGGTATAAGGCTTGATATAGGGGCCTACCCCGTACTTCACGCAATGTAGCAATAAGGGTGTCAGTGCTTAACAAATATACCGATAGTAAAAAAATTTTATAGCGTGACCGAAGAACAAAGCGACCGCTTTCCTATTGGGTGATGAAATCCCAATAGTTCCACCTGGTAGAAGATGTTTGATATGTGTAAGTTTGATGCATGAATTCAAATGTGTGTGGAGGAGGTGAATGTAGCAAATTACCTCCTACTTAATCTAGATGAGCAAGTAAGAATGAAGGTGTTATTTTTAGGCCCAAAAATGAAATGTGAAGTTCAATGAGAGCACACACAAGAAGATGTAGAAAGGATAAAATAAGGAACAAAAATAAGAATACTTAGATAATGTTATTTTCTTTATTTTATTTTTATTTTAATTTAGCAAGCGCATTGTTGATCAAAGCAAGCAAAACCACCACATACGCAAGCAAGTGAAGCTCCTACCTACGAGGTCTAGTGGAAAGAAAGAAATTGAAATATGAAATGAAATAAAGAAAATAAAAGACTCGCCTTGGAAAGGATGTGTCTCACTAGGCATGCTAGAATGTTTTACAAGATTTTTGCTCTTGTTATAAGTTAATGCAAGGCATACAAGAAACCGAGGAAATCGAAACTATGGGAGAGTTTAAGGCTACCTCCCAATGAAGATTTGGATGATGATGATGAAGGTATGAGCATAAAATAATCTCTCCACCTGCGAGCTTGACGAATTACACAACAAAGAGATGCTAACTTGAAAAATATTAGTAAAAAGGTTGGTTTCCTCACAAGGTCGGTCTCGGAAAGTCACAGCTTCCTACGAGGGATGTCAACCCATGTTAATAAAATGATATGTAAGTGATAGTAAATGAAAGGATGCAAATAACAATCTAAAATAGAGATTTTATATGCTAGAGGTACTTAAATGGTGATATGATAATAAAATATGCTAAAAATAAACCAAACTTGAGTGGGTTGACGGCAACTCGGGTTTAACCAAAGTATAATCGACTTACGATCGGTGCAAGAGATGATTGAAGAATAAGTAGAAATAGAGGTTGAACTTGCTCTATAATGTTGGATCGATGTGGAGATAGTGATGAACAAAGATAATGTAATTGGAAGTAGATTTGATGTAGGAGCTGGTAGGGTTGACAATGATCGTGGCCAATAAGACTATATCGGGGTTGATAAACAAATGTGTCACTAAAAATGAGGGCTCTGGGTAAGGGGAAAGCTATGGAATAGAAACAAATGGTGGTGCGAGATAGAGAACAAGGTTAGCACATGGTGGGTTGACACCAACCAAGATGGGTCGACAAGAATTAGATTAGAATTTAAGATTTAACAAGATGGATTGGATGGAAAATAAGTCATGTAGAGGATATTAAATGGCTAAATGAATGGGCAGAGCTATAGGGAAACCTACAAACATGCAAAATAGAAATAACAAAGAAAAATATATCTCCAAG
The DNA here is from genome assembly GCA_018340775.1 of Taxus wallichiana var. yunnanensis. Classification (NCBI taxonomy): domain Eukaryota; kingdom Viridiplantae; phylum Streptophyta; class Pinopsida; order Cupressales; family Taxaceae; genus Taxus; species Taxus wallichiana. The sequence continues at coordinate 425,513,381 of CM031242.1, read as the reverse complement.
AAAACTTTAAGACATTCGAATCTCCAACGATAACATGCGAAAGAGCATCAAGATTGATTATGGTTGATGACAATAGCTATGCGGAAGAGGAATGAGGCAAAGAAACACACAAGAATACAGAGATCTAAAAAAACAAGTTGTTTTAAAGAAGGGGTCAAGGTGAATAAATAGGGTCGACGATGACCCACATGAGTTGTCGGTGGACCGGAACAGACTACAAATTAGGTCAGATTTGATTTCGAAGATTAGGGTGTTAGAACAACTAAAATGGAGGTGACGGAAAATCTTATGATTGCATAGCTACGTGGGGAGAAATTAGGGGGAGTTAAAAGGGGAAATGAATAAAGGCTAGGTGATAAAATTAAGGGTATCAAATGGGGAGAAATGAATAATAAAATAATATTAATGTTAGGAATGGGGAGGGGTGATTAAAATAATAGATAGGTTTAATGGGTACTTAAACGGGATTAGGAATAATGAAGGGGTAAATAATAATGGGCCTAAGGTAGAAATGAGCATTTCAAATAAGAAGGGATAGAGGATTGTACGAGATGACAATAAAAGAGGAGCAAACACGAGATGGGGGAAAGCGTCTCAAAAGCAAAGTGTCTACAATAACTTTTCCAATTAACTATGTCATGATACGCGTTCTCTTGCCTACAATGTAGAAATAGTCCTCATGGACTCGCACCATCAACCATTGGAATAAATACGCAGGCTTCCTAAAAAATGGCAATTCAAATAGTTGTAATACTCTGACACTCTCTAGGGTCTTATGCACTTTGTCATCCAACACTAATTTCCCTAATTCAGTCCATTGACTTATTTCCCTTAGTATATCATTCTTTATATCAGTCTCATGACATTACGCATGATGATTATATTCACTTATCTTGCATTTCCATAACTTTGATTTAAAGGGTTTACTAACAATCACCTCATGTGGGTATTGCATCTCTCGAGAACCACTCATCCGACACATCTTCCATGTTCTTCTTTCCCTTGGGCTCCATCTTTTCTCGATGCCATTGTTTAAATCTTTAACATTGTAAATTACAAACTTGAAGTCTTGAAACCCACATGCCCTAAATCAAACCTTGTCTTCTCGACTACTTACTTGTTGTCTCCTAGTTACAATTACTCCTCTTTAAGCTTGGTGCTCATCTTTATTCCCTATACCCTAGCTCTGCAACTCCCTTTGATGGCTAACAATTACAATTCCTTCACACTTCCAATTAATCCTAATTTTGTGATTTCCCAATCCTTCTTCATCTCCCACTTTGTTACTTGAACACCACTTCTACCAAGCACAAGGAGCATATGTCCACTGGTCGATGGTTGTTTGGTTGCCTTCATCATCATCTTCATTTGCAAATCACTTCAAATCACACAATTACACTAGTTTGCAAGAGCTCTTAAATCACACGAGTTTTCAATTCACAAGGTGAATTATAACTATCGATTGCTCTTATTTATAGATTTTTTTTTTTTAGCATTTAATATGCTAAGTGTGGTAGGTGATCTTTTTCCTTCTCTTTTTTGTTTTCCCGCTCTTTTCCACAAAGTCTGGACCTTCCACATTTTCCTTTCACGTGCAACATACATAACCTTCTAGCACACAACTACTTCCTTAGATGCGGAATCTCTTGCATGTGTCTTCCTATGCCTACGCAACTACTTTCCCAAGATACATATTCTTTTGTGTGTGCCTTCCCACTTCGCATCTTTCCTTCATTTGTGCCAAATGTCAAGTAGTTTTTTTCTTCTACGCTGCCTACCTCACGTTATCCTACCCATTATTCCACATATTATTTCCAACGAGTTTCCTGAGTACACCAATAAGAAAAACGATCTAACACCATCCCTTCATTTATCATCACTAGAGGTCTATCATTCTTTTGCCTCTCCTACTACCGCACACTAAACGTATGTGTGGTCCTCTGTGCATCATGCCTTAACAAATATATCAACTCTGTGCATGAACGTGTTTATTACAAAACTAAAAGGGAAACCTAATCTAAATGGAATCATTTCCTTATTACAACATAATGAAAGAAGAAGCTTATTTATAGTAGGGGTTCAACCTACTCCCATTAAAGTAACTAGGCAACATAGTGTCATCAAAGCTCCTAATTGACATGCGCCCATTTCCGTAATCTTGGTCACTTTAAATGGTCACAATGCACTCTCAACTTCCATGGGTGGCACACAAACTTTGAGTCATAGAGGAGCACCAATCCCCAATTACAAAAGACTTGTGCATGATTGTTCCTATCATGTCAAGACTTTTGTCTTACCTTTTCTTGCTTCTAGATCCATCGCACAATGTGCATCATTCATCCAATTTTATTAACTTGTTAATGCACTCCTCTATTTCTTATTCATCCAAAAGTTCTCCTACATACACAATGTGTAGGGACAATAACATGAATTCAACAGGTAATATTGCTTTTGTGCCAAACACCAACTGAAAAGGTGTTGCCTTGTTTAACCTCTTATAGGTGGTTTTATACACCCATAAGTACAACTGATATTTTATCATCCCAATCCTTTCTTCCAACATCACAAATCTTAGTCAAGGTCTAGCCCAAGATTTTATTGAATGCTTATGTTGTGCCATTAGCTTATGGGTGATAGGGAGTTGTCTTGTGATGAGCTACCATGAACTATGCTAACAATATTATGATTGTTTCATTAAGAAAATGAGTTCCCTCTATCACTTATAAGGATCAATGGACAACCATACCTGCTAATAATGTTCTCCCATAAGAAACATGTAGTTGTATTAGTAGTACAATCCTTGGTAGGTAGCTTATACCCACCTTGTTAAATAATATGTGCAAGTAATGATGTATCACACTCTTATATGTTGTGTAGCTGGCACAATCTATCCAACAAAATCTATATCCCATTTTTCAAATGGTTCTTCAGATGTTATGGGGCACAAAGGCATCTCATCCCTTTATCCTGGCTTTCCAATCATTTGGTAATGGTCACAAGCCTTAACAAAATCCTTTATATCTTTGTAAAGTGTTTCCCACCATATTCTGTGAGGAGTATCTTGCATGCGGTGGCTTTTCCAAGATAATTCCTCCATACAATGCCACCATGTGCTTCTTCCATTATTATTCTCGGTGCTCATGTTTCAAAACACATATGTACCTCATATTTTCCCATCTTATAAAGATCCCGTAAACCAACCGGTAAGGTGTAAACACATATAACTAGTTGTTTCTTCTCCATGTCTTCATTCCTTGTGGCGCAATACCTATGTGCAAGAATACTACTATATCCTCCAAATATTTAGGTGCATGTTACAACCTAAATAAATGTGCATCTAGTATAGTTTCCTTAATACTCTACGCGTCCTCACTAGAATTGATGCACGAAAGATGGTTTGGTCCCATATTGCTCTTGTTTGTCTTCACTATTACCAAAAATTCAAATTCTTGGAACAAGAGAATCCATCTACATATGTGGCCTTGCAATTTTGGCTTATTGACCAAATATTTCAATGTCATATGATAGTATAAAAAATAAAGGAGTTGTAAGAAGATACTTCTTAAATTTATGAAGCACATACACCATAGACAAAGATCCTTTGCTTTTAGTTGTGTAAATATGTTATGCAAGTGTTAGCTTCCTGCTTGCAAAATAAATGGGATGATCAACATTACTTCTTATCTAGGATGAGCTAGAACTGCTCCAATTGTTGTCCTTAAGGCATCCACGTGAATGAAAAGGTAAACTCCATGAAGGGAAGCAAAGGATAGGCGCAGTTGTAAAATTTTCTTTCAACCACTCAAAAGCTTGTTGTTGTGCATCCCTCCAATAAAATTTCCCTTTAGCCTTTAAAGTAATTCTTCCAATGGCATAGCTATCTTGGCATAACCCTTGATGAATTTCCTATAATATCTGTATGCCCAAGAAATCCATGCACTTCACTTTGGTTAGTTAGCTCTTCTAATCCCAATATAACTGCAATCTTTGATTGGATCAACTAGAAGACCCTCTTTGTAGATATATATGCCCAACAAAGTACCAAACGATGTAACAAAGATGCACTTTTTGATGTTCAAAGATATATTGAGCTACCTACATCATTCAAACATTAGGCAAAGTAGTCATAATGATCCTTAACTAGGCCATACATTGTCCAATCATCTAGATACACTTGTAGAAAGTTATGGATGAAGTCTTCAAAGGCTTGAACAAAATGCAAAAATACTATTGGTGCATTCTTTAGACAAAGGGCATAATTGTGTATGCAAAACAACCCCATTATGTGGAAAAAGTGGTCTTTCCTGATCTTCACGTATAATCCGAACTTGATGATATCCAAAGAAACCATTTGTGAATGAATATATTTCACGCCCGCTACACCCTCAAGAATTTCTTCAGTGAATGGTGTAGGGAAAGGATCAATAACACAATAAGAACCATTTAACACTCATGTAATCCACACAAATCCTTATCCTTCTATATTTCTTTATACTTATGACCATGGGGATGATCCATTTTGATTCTTCAATTGGCTCAATGATACCTACCTTTAACATGTTTTCAATCTCATCCTTCACTTTGATGCATAAGTTTGGATTCATTGTGTAGGTCCTTTTATGCACTGGTCTGCACCTTGTTTGAGTTTTATCTTCATCTCCCCTAGTGATGGATGGACACCCTTTAACTCATGGTATCCCTAAGAAAGAGATCCTAGAAGTCACATAATAACTCCACTATCTTTGCAACTTCTTCTTCCAACTAATAGTCACCAATGATCACCTCCTTAGGCGCCATCTATCCCAATATTCACCTTCTTAATCTTTTGGTAAATGGTATGTGTGCTTCATCTAGGACCTAGACCTCGTGCTCACTCTCTATGTGTTCTATATTAAAATCTTCAACCTCTTCATCATTAATCAGGTATACCAACTTGCCTTTTTCTTTTTCCTTCCACACATGCTCTAAGATATCCTCATCAGTTTCTAACCATGTGTTCATTAACATGCCCATCTAGAATGGTATCTTCATATAACTGAGCCATAAGCTCTTATGATTTTGTGTTATCCCCTAGAGTGATGTGCTTCATCAACTACAAGGCCTTATGCACATAGGAGGGTTAGATGAAAAGTAATTGAAAGTGTGCATCATACTGATGTCATGTCTTGCCAATTGGAAGTCTCTTGCTTCAGCTTACATATATGTATACACACGCGTGCACAACTATGCAAGGTAAAATAAAACTTATGGACCCATAAGGATGGTGGTAACACATCTAGTCCTTTAACCAATTCTTCTCACAAGCCTGTATGTGAGTCTTGGGAGACATTTTCCATTATATGTTGGTATCTTTGAAGGAAGGTTGATCCTAACAAATCATGTTAAGAAGGTAATTCTTATCTCATGCCATTTGAGAAGATTATCCCTATACCCACCACATCATGTTGTTATTCCTCTTCAATGAGTATACCAACATATTCTTTTGTCATCCTTCATCACACAAGTTCTCTTCCATGACACATAAGAATGATTCATATTTTCTTCTCTTATATACCTTGGTAGCGCAGTTCTTCCCAACCACCTAATTGTCTTAGTATGATCATTCCTGTTACGAGCTCTCGACACTCATGACCAACCATCTCTTATGTTATATGGGCCCAATTATCACAAACAATGCTTGTAGTATCATTGATCAATTATTCATCTCCCCATTTGAGCTCTCCCTCCTTTGTTGGCTCAACACACTCTAGATCACACACAATTTGCACATAGATCTGATTCAGATCTTCACTGACAAACTCCATGTGTAGGGTGCAATCCTCATACCATCCATAGGAATCACTATGCACTCATCCTCATTCTCAAAACTAATATAGTACTTATTGAAACACATGTCTATGTTGTTTTCATAACACCATGGACATTTAAGTAATGTAGGAAGTTATATCCCCTACCAACTCTAGAACCTCAAAATCACCCTTGAATTTTTCCCCTTGTATAGTGATGCTTGCACCCTTCAAAACTCCAATGGGAATTTCCCTTGTCTTATTTTCCATATACAACACACTAGAAGAAGGTTGTAGTGGTGGCCTCCCATCCTATTCCATGCATCCAAGGTAAGAAATTTTACCTTTGTGTCTGTATGATAAGGATGTTTACTAACCACCAGCCATCGATAACTGCATCCAAGGTGATTTCCTTATCATATTCATGATGTTGTGGTGGCAGATTTGCATGTAATATATGTCTTTCCTTGTCCTTTCTATGCACAATTTTTTTCTTGCGTAACCATTCTCCTAAAGAGGGGTATGATGTTTTCTTGTCTAAGCATCTGACATACTTCCCTAAGTTCATCAACATCTTTGTTAGGTTTTTCGTATATCACGTGCACTCCCTATCCACACTTCCTATTTTAAGCAATGTATCTCCCCTGTCGATCTTTGATAAGACTCATGGTTTCTTGAAAACTTCCTTATGTTGCCCTACATCATGATACTTGATAGGTTGCACAACCTCTTATCTTTGGATGAGTGGTCTTTTCTTATTCTTCATGTGTGTGAAGCTTTTCACATGTGTGGTAACCAACAAAGGTTCTTTCTTTATAACTATCAGTTCCTTTGGATTCCATTGACATTTTTGCACACTCACACATGTCGATGTGTATCATTGTTGTGCCTCGCTTCTTTCTTATTCTTGCACATGTGCACATATAAGTATAGGAAGTCTTCTACCTTGTGCCCCTTTCCATAGTACATGCAAGACATGTTCTTGGGCACTCCGCATTGATAATGATCAGGTGATTCATAAGTGTAGAAAGTGCCTCAATGAACTTGTCTCTGCGACCACCTCATCCTCTACCATGATATCCTCCCCTATAACTTCAATTGTCATTTTTGTCTAACTCCATTATTTTACCCTTTGTGTGCTTGCAAACTCCCCTCTATGCTAGCTTTACGTAACCCTATTTCACAAACCTCATGGATGTGATCAATCAAATGAAAATTAGATGTATCATGCATGTGTGTGCATCATCACAAATATTGTAATAGAGTGACACATTCTTTATGTAGCACAATGGAGAGTGGACAGTTCTAACATCATGGTATTTATGGCATATCTCACAAGATGCTAGTAGAGTGCACACATTGCCACACGGAAAACTATTATTTGTATGTCCCTCTACCTCACAATTTATACACCAGATACCTCTTCGAGTGTCATGTGTTGAGCTTGCAGATAACTTTTCCAATTACGTGGTCATAGCTATAATCTATGCTTCGAGAAATTGGCTCACTCCAGTATCACACTACCAACTACTTTACATGTAGAGTTGCTTACAAGGCCTCGCGTGGATATGTGAACATTTTATGTGATAACTCCCTCCCGAAAGGTATCAAAATCCACCCACGAACCATTGCACATGTTAACTTTGATGGATATCATATGAGAGATTCGACAACAGAGTCTTGAAGCATGCATCATATTCCCGAACACTTTTAGATAGTCCTTTTTAATCCTTTTAGCATGTTAATGCTTTGTTGCTCGAACTCAAGAATGTGAAATTTAGCCAAGAAGGCATCACGCAAGGTGTCATAGTCCATTTTCGTTTGATGTGGATCATACTTCCTATACCAACTATGTGTGCGTGATCCTGTAGTGTAGTGTAGTTCATGAATTGACTATCCTTTTATCCGAGGCAATGATCCCTTGACTCTCCATAAAAGATCACACTTGTGCACATGTTCAACAACGTCCTTCACTCCTCTATATTCAGTAAGTGGAGTGACATCTTATATAAAGGTATGAGATTGTTGTTGGTGATGGTGGGTTATTGCCCTGTCTAGATTTTCTCCCACTGGGGGAGGATGGATATTGACCCCAAACCTCCACCAAGATTTCCTCCACTTGAGGGAGGACCATAACCTCCCGAACCTCCTATCATTTTGGAGCTCTTGTATGCACTTAGGTGATAGAACTTTTTGTGTGCCAACACTTTGTGATGGTGTTCTTCCTATAGTGATGCTTCTAAAGAGTAGTGTTCAATAGTTTGTCTTGATGTTGTGCCTACATTGTTAATCCCAAATAAATTTTGCTAATGGCTATCAAAGTTTGTTACATGCAACACTAAAGCCGCTATCATATGTGTTGATTTTATTTGTTGTGCCTCCTAAGGTGATCCTAGTATGCATCTACATGTATCTCCATCCCAATGTGGTGATCCCGATTACTTTCTTATTCTTCATCACTATGATGATCCTCTATATGAACTTCCAAATCCTGAGTACCATGCGCAAGGGCTAAGGTTCCGGGTGGTCCAGATGCATGCCAATGGCTCCCAAATATTCACTAGACTCACTTCTTCTAGATGCTGAGGGGGTCCTTCTGCACTTTCCCAATATCATAGGGACATAATCCTACTATCCCTTACTCTCCTAAGGGTTCTCAATACTTCCGCTCGCCCTACTCCTCTTTGTCTCAATGCCTCTTCAACTGCATCTTCTCACATCATCATATATGTGTAGTATTTCTTCTCTCTCTACTTCCATCTAGCTCAACACCATCCTTTCCAATCCCTTCCCTTGCCCTTGCGCACATATGAAGTTTGTTTAGTTAACCATCAATAAGTTCTCAAGTTTGAGTTTAACCATTAAGATTTTGATAGCAAGTGGAAGTGTGTGTAAGTACGATCCTCTAGGCTCACTAAGAAACCTAAACCCATATTCCTTCGGGCAAAAATATGTAGAGATCACATATTCCAAAGTGTAATTCCTCAAAAACCTTCCCACCAATAATCTATCAGTGTGCATCCATGGCGCATCCAAGTCATCCAATGCTTGATACCTACTACGACTCCAGATCTACTTTCATTTGATCTACTTCCTCTGTTTACATGCACATGTTACTAACCACTCATACAATTCTCATGGAAAGAAGTTGAAGAACGTCTCATAAATCTCATCATATAGGTTTTCTTCGACCCATTTGTGTTGATTGAATTTAACACCAATACTATATCTTTTCTACAAACTCGCTTCACCTTTTTATCATGTATCCACCCAATGTTCTCCATTGATAAACAAAACGTCATAAGATCGCCACATCTTGAGATTAAGTAAAGAAGGTCCCAGGTGGAACCAAAATCTCACGTTGTAGTCTAGTTTCAGCGCAACATTGTCGGGTACACTAACACATCACCCAAGTGCAACCTAAGTACTCACCCGAAGCATGTGCAACTCTACTAGGTCCCTCCTCGTGTCTCGACTACCAAGATGTATTCAATATGTTATGGTTAAGCCAACCTCCATTTGAAAACATGACTCATGCACAAGACAAGACTCATCAACAAAAGGACTCCATACTCTATACTCATGACATTACATTGGAATGACCCCTTACATGGATATAAACACCTATATATGTATATAGGTATAGTTATGTGTGTGTGTGTGTGGTGTGTGTGTATAGGGTGGGAACTTGTCCTTCACCACTTACATGTTTTATCTACTCTTAAACTACTCCTATACATAGCTTGCATGCTTTTATAACTCACACTTCCTATAAATATGTGTTTATAGTCTATGGTTCTTCATAAATGACCTGTTTTAAATCTGGAAGTTCCATCTTTATCTTGTGTGTTATAAATAGCCTCTCATTGCATGTGCTATTAATAGTTCTCGATTTCTTCATGCATGGTTTAAGTCTATTCTTAGCCTTGCATGCACTTTATTCATGTTTTTCTCTATTTTTAGCTTGCCTTGACCATCATGCTAACCCATGTTTTTCCTATTTTTATCCTGCCTTGGAAATTTGACTAGCTGTTGGCTTAGTTGTTCTGCGCAACCTTTCACGTGTGCTTCTTCATTTCTCCTATGCATCCTTCGCATAATTTTTCAACCCTTAGAATGGTTTGATCATGCTTCCGCGCGCATCCTTTGACATTCACGCATGTGTCATACTTAGTCAATTTATTGGCCCAACACGGAGAAAAGGGTGGTTCACCCCAATTGGGTGATTACTTTATCATGTGTAACTACATTAAGCGTGGGATTCGGGGGAGTAAGATCAAAACGTGGTGGGTAAGCGGTTGTGATGAGAGCGATCCAAGATTATATATCTATGTAAGTGGGAGTCATATAAGCCGTGTGAAAAGAACACTCAATAGAAGGGAGTTCATTCATACGTGGAGTATTGATGGACTTGGTTAGGGGCATAATATCCCAAACCAACATAGGGGAGTAAACCCTTAGGCTTCAAGTGGAGATCATAGAAGATTGGAGGTAGAAGCATGATTATAAGTAAGATAGTAACACCAATAACACCAATGGCTAATGAGAGGAACATACAAAAATGAACCATAAGGTAGTTAGGGTTCGAACAATAAATATTTGATTGTAATCCAAGTTCATCGAAATGTTTACACCCTTTTTAATTGGCAATAGATTGTATGTTATGTAAATACACGATATTAAAAAGGAATGTAAGGTTAAGAAACTAGGAGCTATTTTTTATAGATAAACGCTTTTGATTGAAGTTATGAACCAAAGTATAATCAACCAATATATATCAATTGAGCTCAATAATTAGCAAACCATGAGCCTCCATACTTAAACACACGTCTAACAAAACACGAGCCGTAATGCATGGACACACCACAAGTGAACCACAAGCTGTCATGCTTGAACACACATCTAGCGCAAGTCTTCTCGATCCGAAACTACCTCGGTGAAACCACTGCCAGCCGCACCACCTTGGACATTACCACCTTGAGCGGGGATTGTGCCTCACCGGGATTTGAATGGGTGGAGTGGAAACAACCATCGACTTAACCTCTCCATCCAAACCCCATCGACAAAACTAAGAGCTATTATGATTAATTAGCTTCCAACATTGATTACATAACATCGAATAACGTATTGATTCTTGCATTGGATCCTTATGCTTCTCATGTTATATATTTAATGCATTGAGCTTCCACTTGGCTCGTTGGTCCATCACATGCCTATCTTGAGCATTATAATATTGATTTACTCTTGTAGATTCTTGACCTTAAAGCTAGATGCTTCTTTTCTTCCATTTCTTCAACTCAAATTTCCCTTGCTAGATTTCACACAACTTGGAATTCCTTGACCACACTACTACTTGGTTCAAGCTCTTTGATCCACACTCAACTTAGGTCTTCTAAAATGTTCTTGATATCGACTTTCACCATTTCGTAGTACATATCCACTCCATCTTTCATTTTTTATTATTCTTTGACCAATCAAACATCCTTTAATTTTGTGAATCACTCGGGGGTTTGATGTTTTTAGACTTGCTTTGTTTCTCAAATGTTCTTCACCTCTTCAAACACCATTTCTCTTCACCTTACGCTATCTACTTGAAATCATGTATGCAACTAGGTCATGCATGAATGGAGCAATAGAAAAATAGTGGAGTATTTGGCCTAATCCATGATAAAACCTTAGAGGATAAGTATTTGGCCTAATCCATGATAAAACCTTGGAGGATTTGGCCTAGCTTGTGTTCAACTATTCCTCCATAGTCATCTTTTCCAACGAATCTTCAAAGTACACATCGCGTTGTTGAAAATGGTTAAATTTGGTGATCATGCATAATACTCATAAAATCATGTTTCGGGGATGAAGAATTTATTTTGCAATATCCGAGGGATATCATCGCAAAACATATTATTTCCATGGGCCATCGATATTGACCGGTGATTAGGTGGTAGTAAATGATGAATTTGAGATTACTTTCGCAATGTGGTTCGACAAGATAACGACCCTCCTCATTTACATGTATAAAAGTAATTAAAAATTAAATACTAATTGACATTTCTTTGGTTTTCTTCATAGATTGAAGCCCTTGAAATGGTTATTATGCTAGTAAAGATAATGTATCCCACTAAACTATTATGAGGCTTTATGTTGTTTGTTATTTTACTTGAAACAATCCATGTCAATGTAATATATTTAACTTGCTTTCATAAATAACTTATAATACTTGCTAGAAAAATAGCATAGCTACAACAATAATTTGTTTTGGCTAAATTATAATGTGTGGAGTGAAAAAAATTAAAGAAACGTGAGAGAATAATAATAGAATTTACAATAGCCCCTAGGGTTGGCTCAAGTGGGTAGGACCAATGACTTAAGTCACCCAGGTCTTGAGTTCACTTCCTTATTAAAATTGTGATGTATGACATGAAGCATTTGTGCATCGCTTGAGGTTACAAGGGCTCGCCCGTAGTTTAAAGCTAGTGATGGTAAGTTTGCCCTAGAATGTGCTAATTTTAATCGTTAGGTCATCAATTCCTCAAATAAAAAATAATAATAGGATTTATAATATTTATAAATGTTAAATTATTAGCGTGTCATTATGATTTTTCGGTAATGGGATGTACGTATTTATTGACAAGCAATCAAATTGGCTATATATAAGTCCCTCTTTTATTTATCCCCATTCAATTGTATTTTTCAGTGGAATGACCACATAAAATAAAAAAAAGGTAAAATAAATTAATTCAGTACTTGCTAAGATCTGTGTGAAAATAAAACCATATGAATAGAATAAATATCCTAGACAATTAATAAAGTGAATTATATTTCTTATTTGAAAATGCAAGAAGGAAAATAAGAGATTAACAAATGTGTGACACCAAATTACAACATTCAAAACTCCAAATATAGTTATAATCGTTCGTCATTCTTAGAAAAAGTTAGATTTAGAGAAATATATTGAAAATTACACATTATATCTTGTTGTATCTTTTTTTTCATGGAATTAAATTTCTTTGTATATCATGTCCTTATATTTTGGGTTGTATTTTTGTGGTTGTATTTAGAAATAGGAACATTTTTAGTTAGGAACTATATTTTCTCGTAATCAATATAATATGCCAATACTTGTAATATAAAATAAAGAGTCCCTAATGTTCTTTGACAAATTCCTTCCTAGCACAAGTTGAGCTTTTTGTTTTCTTCATCTCTTCTTATTTGTTTGTAATGAACAACTTTGTTGACAATCACAACAAGAAAATGTTGAAGTCATTGAATGCCCCTTTTGCATGCTGCACATCTTGAATATACAAGACGAAAATCTCAAAACGACCACGATGATGACTAGTTACAATAAAACTTCTTTACATAGATCGAAAGGTTATGCTTAGTGCTAACTTGTGGATTGTAACTAGGTTTGTCAAGCCATATCTTTTGTCTATAACACGTGTGCAAAACCACCAAACCTACCATCCTTTGTGGTTATCCATTGGACAAATACATAGGTCTTCATTGGGATGTGTACACCCTTCATGTCCTTGTCTCCTCTATCTCTCGAGGGAACCACAACCACTTTCTCGTTAAATAGCTTGGGCTCTAATAATATTCACAAAACATAGGGCCTTACTGTAGAGACTAACTATTGATATCAAAGGGACTGAAAGACAAAGACTTACTTTCACAACTATCTTGATAGTTTGAACCCTCCACGTCTTGCATATATGATATATCTCTCCATTTCTCCTTCCATAAATTCTCCAAAATGAGTCTTGGCCTATATGTTCGCATCAAGAAAAAGAGGAGTGACTTTATTAGATGCACCTTTTCCACCCCGGTTGAAAATTCAACAATAGTCACAACCAACTCCCATCATCCATTCCACACCTCTTCTTCCACTCTCTTCCCTCTCTTCGTACGACCTTTTCTCTTCCTTTTTCTATGCTCCTTCTTTGTATTGAATTTTAAAAATATAAAGTGCTTCAATTGTAAGATTCTTCTTTTCTCCTTAGCTAGACATATATATACGTTTCTCTTTAGTTAGACATCTTTCTCCATAATCCTTAGCTTGCACAACATGCATATATCTTCTCCTTTATCGTTTAATATTTTCTCCAAATTGACTCTTGCCCCATTTGATCAAACAATGATAAAAAAGGAAGAGAGACTGCGTTAGATGTACCATCCCCTCAAATTGAACTCTTACCTTGATCGCAAACCTTTTTTGAGATGCTTTCTACCCCTTCTCCTTCAATTCTCCCACTACACCATTCTAATCTACCTTTTCCTTGAGTATTAACATAGCCATTGCACCTTTTGTGCAATTACTAGTATAGTTAAATTGATTGAAAATAGATAAATAAACAAATATATAATTCTTTTAATAACATCGAGGCAACCAAAATAGTGTGCGAGACACCAAGAACAACAAAGTATAATGAAGAAGAAGAAGATATTTTAACGTCCACGAGGCTACCAAAAACAACCTATAGGACAACACATCTTGTTAAAGATCTTTCTGGCATTCGGATTCCCTATTATTGAGTTTGATAATCAGCTCTCTTATTTTTTCAACCATATTCTCGTTGAAAATATTTTGAAAGGATGCAGCCACCACGCTAGCAAACCACCCCATGCATTACACTCGAACACGAAATATTTCTATCCAACTCTCAACCCATGCCTCTTTAGGTCTTTTCCATCTTCCTTTAGCTAAGAACATCCGCAAAGCTGACTTTGCCGACTCTTCGGCAATAAATTAACAGGCAAAGCTTGTTTAAGGAATCTCTTAATTTAGAAATGGCTCATTTCGTACTTCCATCGATCGCCGATACTTATTTCGGAAGTTAGAGAGACCTGAAAGTTTTTGTCTTGGATGATTGAGAAGAGTTGAGGAGAAACAAGAATTTGATGGCAGGAAAATTTGCAGGAGTGGCAGCAATAAAATGGCTGAGGAGATGCAGATATTATCCACTTCCTACAACACGCTTTTATGGAAACAGTAGCTCCAGCAGCCCCTCTGCCGACAGTACCGCCACTGATATGATTAATTATGCTCGCCTTCATTCACGGTCTCAAAATGGTATGTTTCTCTTTTTATCGGAATTGGAAGGAGAGTAAGATACATTCTATCCTAACTCCGTTGCCACATATTATTATTCGTATTTAGAGTCATTTTGGGGTTTTTGTGGGGTTTTTTTCTAGATTGAAACTCATAAAATGATTTTTGCCTTTTTATTATCTTTCCTAACAATTTGCATAGCCCAGCCTAATTGTTCCATTACAGAATTGTTTTTCTCTACTGAAATTTGGCGACGAACGTTAGTTTAGTCCAGGGCTTCTATTTGTTGTCAACTTGCCTGTTGTTTTTTAAATCAGGAAAAGGAAACAGATTGTGTTTTTTCATTGTCTAGGGCTTCAATTAAGCGGTTTTTAATGAGGCAAAGAATATAGTGGGTTTTATTTCATTGTCTGGGGTTTCTATTTTTAACCGTTGTTTCTTTAATCAGGCAAAGTAAACAGTTTGTGTGCTGCTGCACATGCTTTGGATGCCAGATTTATTGGGGAGTCACTTTGTGTGATTCCAACATGTGATCAGGCACTGACAGAGCAGCATACTTTTTCCCTGCCTAAATAACCGTTAAACCACAGCCTTCAGTCTAGGAAATAGTTTGTGTTAACTCCAGCTAATGGAACAGAAATTGGCAGAGTGACAGTAGATTCTAGAGCATGGCCGCTGTAAGCTGGCAGACAATAACTATAACACGTAACTGTAAAGCTGCCATACCCTGAGAGCCAGATGCATGAAACAGACCAACATCATGACCCAATAGACCAACTTATACAAACTAACTGATCCAAGCATGCTTAATTCATAAGACCAAACAAACCAAAATAGGCTTATCAGAACTTTGGTGGGTTTAGGCTCATTGCTTGTTAAAAACAATGGAGCCTGTCACTCATGGAGCCTAGTGCCTTTGATGGATCCTTGGCAGAACTTGAACTTGCAGACCTATATCTTTCAGTGCTTTCAGGGTCACCTTATGGTACCGTTATGATCGTAGACTGATCACTGCTGGAACCGAAGACGAACCTGCTGAAAACAAATTGACAGTGTTATGAACAAAGGCTAAAAAAGAAAGTTGATATAAATCTGAAACTATTGAAAATTTGAAATTGCTAGGACCTAAATCTGAAAATTTGGTAAAATAGAAATAGGTAAGAGGCTAGAGGATGAAAAACTTAAAACAGTGGATTTTCTTATAATCACTGTTCGTCTTCCATACTAACAAAAGCATAGAGGTGCTTGTGTGCTTTGTGGGTCCCCTTGACTTGTAATTAGTAACAACTAACAGGGGTGAAAGGTCTTTATAGTAATAACTATTTGGGGAAATAGTCATTGTGGTGATGTCTTCAGTATGAAAATACTCCACATCGTGAAAAATCCCACAAAAGTAAATCATCTAAACAATACTACACGACTGAAGCATATTGCGATGTAATAATTGTTTAGTGTCGTGATGTAATAACCAGTGTCACATGGATCTGCAATTTTCGGGCACAAAGTTCAAAATTGCTGAAAGTTATTGGAGGGCATAAAAATTGTGAATATTCATCAATATTCGGGTCAAAAAATCCCTAAAAGCTCACCCTGGTTGAAGGAGAGTGGTCAAATCCTGAAGGAGTATCAAGGGCCTGTATGTCAAGGGCCTGCCGTGGATGTCGAGCCATTCAAAACGGCAATACAGTCTGCTCTAAATAGCACTCATCTTTGTCCGAATTTCATGTGAATTACAGCTTGCAACTCCAAAGCCCAATGCAGTCCACTGTGCAACACTCCAAATGCCGCCCACTGCCATTCAATAGGCTGCTCAGGAGGAGCCTGCGACGCCAACAGGAATGTTAAAACATGCTTTGTAAATTTGTAATTGTAATGTGTCAATTGAATTTAGCCTTTAGGTTTAGGTTTTTAAATCTTTTAATTTTTTTGTTTTTAGTTAGTTTTTATTTATTTATAACTTTTCGACTACTATAAACTATAATTTTTAATAGAACACTATAATATATAATACACACAATTTAATACACGACTACTATAATATATAAATTTTAATGACAACTTATACACAATTAAATAGTATATAATAAAATTTTATACACAATGAGAGTTGTGTACTACATAAATTTTTATAGTAGTTTGTATTTTATTAATATATGAGAGTTTTTTTAATTAAAATTTTAATTTAATTATTTAGATTTCTATTTTTAATATTTAAAAAAATCATTAACAATTATAAAGTTTAAGATATTAAGTAAAATATAAAATTAAATTAGTAGTAGTCAAATTTAATCATATTTTTTTCGAATTTTATCATTGCTGAACTTAATCCGAATTTTACCTCGCCAAATTCGAACTCAAATACAAACCTTGTGACTTAGGTAATAACCATGTGCATATCATCATACGGTGTCATTTGAAGCAATATATCTGAAATCTGCATAAATGTGTTAGAAAAACCCATAATATGCCCCACCTTTTGAGATAAGGGATGCTGCAAAGAATAACTTAGCTCAAAAGAGAAAGTGTTAGTCGTGTAAAAGCATAGTAGCAACATGATCAATGATGTTTACCAACATTAGTGTATCAACTAACATGGTAAAATGTGTATATGTCATAAGATAAAAACAGTTGGTTAGCACAAGTATTGTATAGCATTCATGAGATAATTCAATGTGATATCCAACAATGTGTATGATCATAGGAGTAAACATGTCATGATATCGTCCATGATAGATTTAGCAAATCAAGCACAAACAATGTGTAGAAGTCATAAGATAATAACAGTGTAAGCTCAATAATGTGTATACATCATCAAAAGAATGAAACATATCATGAAAGTGTTATAGCAAGATTAAACAAGATAACATAACAATTATAGGATGACTAGCATGGTAACAACACATGACCCAATGCCTATTGGATCCATAGTGACCTAGGACATGACATGACGCAACATGACATGACAAGCCCATCATAAGGAGACATGATTGACACGACGTGATAGACTTGACCAGTGTTAGTAGTGTTAGATTCTAGTTCGTGTGTGCAAGAACAAACATGTAACAAGCAATGATATAAAGCAAGTGTTTAACAAACAATAATAAACATCGTGTAGGAAGCAAGGAAAGAAACAACTAACGTGCACAAAACAATGTGCAATAAACATTATAATAATCATGTAATCTAAAATCAATGTGCATAGAGCAATGTGTAACAAGCAATGTCATAATCATGTAATCTAGCAATCAATGTGCATGAAGGATTGTGTAATAAGCAATGATCTATCAATCAAGGTGCTAAAAACCAATGTGTAAGAAGTGAAGTTAACTAGCAGTAGTTGTAGTGTAAATCAGCCATAGGGCCCAGAGGCAAAAATGCAATTAAGCAACATGTTTCATGCAAGAGTGTCCATAATCCATGTGTGTCAATCAATGTGTACAAAACACACTTTGTGTAGCAAAGCAATGCGTGTCTAATGGTAGTAAGACAAGCTTAGTAAGCAGCGTGTCCTAAGATGTTCAATCTTGTCAAAGATGTAGCAAGTAATGTGTCGTAGGATGTTTGTTCCTTTCTAAGGATATAGAAAGTGTGTATCGTAGGACATAGGAGGGGTAGTATGCCCCCAATGTAGATGAGTATAAAGCAAGCAAGTAATAGAAATCGTGCATGGACGTCCATAGTATATGAGTCAACAGAGCATAGAGCATACAAGTGTATCAAGCAAACACAACATAGAGCACACACGTGTACAAAACAAACAAAGTATATAACATACATACAAGGGCAAACACAACAAAGAACATACAATTGCACAAAACAGTAAGAGAAAATAGTATAGGAACTCAAACGAGTGTCTAAAGCAAGTAAGGTAGACAATATCATATAGTAATCACAAAAGTGCACAAAATAGTCAATGTCAATAAATGCCATGCAACTTTTAATGAATATAACATGCAAATGCATGAAGCGGTGGAGTGGAGCGTGACTAATCAATGATCTAAGCAAGTAGTTTTGTGTAAATAAGTGGTGCAAAGTGTGAGCAAACAATAGATATAGCCATGTGAAGCTTGAGCCAATAATAATAAACTAGTAAAAGTAGTAAAGCAAGTAAGCATGGATCATAGCTTAGTCCGTGTCTAGACGTAAACAATATGATCATCAAATAAAGCATGGTAAAGCATGTGTCATATGTAGCAAAAATGTATAATGCATGCAATGGAGTAGTGTAGAGAGATGTGATTGTGATAACTTAGTTGTATAGATGCCCTCGGTGTAGGTATGCCCCCAATGTGGTAGGCATCCTTCAAGATATAAGACCGTAAGAAGTTGTAAGGTGCTAAAGATGTAAGATGCCACTTGGCGTGGATACTTTCTTTAAGTGGGTAATGTGTATAATGTCCACGGGTTTTGAATGCACGGTGTGTTCGTGAAGTGCAAGTGTTAGATTAGTGTAGAGTGCTAAATCCGAATGATCAAAAGACTTAAAGCTAGGTAAGGAGTGTGCATGTCACATGTAGGTCCTGATTTTGTATTTTCGTAATGTTGTATTGTTTTTGTGTTTCGGAATATGATGCGTGGAATGTAAATGCAAGACTAAAGGTCCTTGGGTGTTGGCTAGGAAATAGTGAGAAAAGTGATGTTGGGTCTTGGGTAAGTATTGTTCTTAACAATCACATCTGCCTATTGAGAATGTGCTACATCGTTGGGTAGTGATGGGGTTGTAGGCAAATTGTTCCCTCAACAATCACGTTGGACCCATGAGAAATGTGTTGCACTTCGGAGGAGTGATGGGGTCTTATGAAACTTATTCCCTTAACAATTACATTGGACCTGCGAATTGTGTTGCATCGTCGGGTAATGCCATAGTTAAGAACTAAGGGAGAAGGTGTCAAAAAATTGATAGGAGTGCTATAAAGTGTGTGTGTGGGCGAAGCATGATATTCGTGATTGAAGCTAACCAATAATCGTGTTGATGTGATAACCTTCCATGTTGTGGTAAGTGTGAAGAAGTTGTGTCCGATGATGGATAATGCTCTTCTAAATTGATGATGGAACCATATACATTGTGAAACCAACTACCATCACCCTTAATGGCGTAATGTGAATCTATACTTGGGTCACTAGCAATTGTAGTAATCGTAGGCTCTTGGTGTGAGTGAGAGTGCATCGGTGTCTCGTGAGAGTCATGCTTGCATGGCTGCTGTTGAACTATTGTAGTCGCACATGGTTAGATAACACAATGTGTAGAGGGAGGAGTATGAGTCATAGTGTGCTGATCCCGATGCTCTACAAAATGTTGTGGAATATGTCAAGGTAAACGATCAATACTTGGTCGAATATGCTATAATGGTGGTGTCTCACTATGAGGCATAGATCGTGTAGTAGGTATTGAAAGAGGTTATGGAGTAGAGTGAATATGATACTCATGACATGCTAGGGATAGTCACTACCATGTTGTTGTGTATAAACTTCAAGCATCTACGTCTTTATTGAGGATATGACACGCATATCCCCGATCCAAGGGCATTAGAGTAACATATTGACTATTTCGTTGGAAGAAACTTCAAGGAACCATGTCGCTATCTCTTAAATCCAACCTGTACCAGTAAAACTATTTCTCCAAGTGTTTGTCATCATTTACTATCAAAGCGCTAAATGTAATGTCACCTCTTTCCAAATGATTCATATTGGAGACCTTTGGTCCTTTTTGTCTACCCGACGGCCAAAGGGTGAATTAAAGGGTGACTAAGTCTTATTTATTTTATTATTATGTGCAAATGATAAAATATAAAATTATAAAATGCACATGTAATAAAGTAATAAGGCTTAACATTAAAAT
Source organism: Taxus wallichiana var. yunnanensis (assembly GCA_018340775.1). Lineage (NCBI taxonomy): Eukaryota > Viridiplantae > Streptophyta > Pinopsida > Cupressales > Taxaceae > Taxus > Taxus wallichiana. Next base: position 425,492,707 of record CM031242.1, on the reverse strand, counting down.
AAAAGTAAAAAGTGCCAATGTAAAAATACAGTTAATTTTAATTGTAAGGGTGAATTAAAGGGTGACTAAGTCTTATTTATTTTATTATTATGTGCGAATGATAAAATATAAAATTATAAAATGCACATGTAATAAAGTAATAAGGCTTAACATTAAAATAAAAGTAAAAAGTGCCAATGTAAAAATACAATTAATTTTAATTGTATTTAGGAGAAAATGCGACTTGCTTGTGGGGGTAAAAAAATAGAAAAGTGTGACAATTGGCCCATAAGAAAAATGCGACCAACTTAGGGAGAATCAAGCAATGTCATTGGATGTTTTTGGAGGCTGATTTGGGTCACTTCTCTTTTATATGGGGAAGTCGACTTGCTAGAGGGATATCCAGATTTTTATTATCATATTTTCATTGCAAAGAGCTTCCAGCTTTTGTAAAAATTCCAAGGACGAAAACCCTTGAGAATTTATCTCTTGTGGACGAAAACCCCAAGGGATTGGGAGGAGATTTCACTCAGGAATTTCCAGCGAGCTAATTCAGATTTTCAGTCAAGTTTCCAACAGTATTTGGTGTTCTTTTGGTAATCAATTTGCAGCAGTTGGATCGACCCAGTCTAGGGGCTGTTTGGGCATATTCCAGAGGTATTTTCCTTTGAAAATTATTGTCAAACATTTCTATATTTTTATAAATAAAAGAGCTGCAATTTTATAATTTTCTGAGCATTTTTAGAGGGTTTTCCAGCCAGTTTACAATCAGATTTCAGATCTGCAATTCTGAGTTGTTTGTATGCAAATAAATCTGATTTCTATCATATTTTGGCCTCTAAAATTATTAGAAATTGATTGGGAAAGAAAATATAAATTTTTGGTGTTATTTGCATTGAGTTTCATCCAAAACCCTAGTCGCTTTGGCTGTAGAAAAACCAGCTTTGCCCTAGATTGATCTCCGAGGGTTTCAACAGCCCTAATTTGTCATTTGCAATCCATAAAAATCTGATTTGGGAAGAAGAAAATTATTGGGGATCTTTCAGTGGTATCAGAGCAATGTTCCTCCCACCTGGAGGGCTTTTGATTTGATGCAGCCTAGAGAAGTTGGGCCACACAGGTATTATACAAGGAGACAAGCACGTCTTCTAGCAGGTTTGGATACAGGGAGTAGTGCTGAAACCATGGACAAGAGAGATGGATCACGTAGCCCTCCCCGACATGAGCCAGTTGACCCAGATCGTGAGCTTTTCAAGGGTATGATTGATTCTCATCATGAGATGATACAGACCATGCGGCAGATGATGCAGAGGATGGACATGGGTAGGCCAAGAGACATACATGATAGGAGGGATAGGTCTATATCAGTAGCCAGCAATCACAGGAGACACAGCAGATCACCTACGGAGGTTGGTAGTGTGAGGGATTCCCCTCACCGTGAGAGGAGACGTACACATACAGAGGAGAGGAGATCTACTAGGACTGCGGATAGACCTATGCAGCCTAGCTTCCTACCTAGAGATGAGCCACCAGTGGTTGAGGATCCACTTGAGGGTACAGTTTTTCAGGATAATGTGATGGCAGCCCATGATGAGTGGAGAGCCTTACCACAGGAGGTACGGGATGCCTTTCCCCTTCGCCAAATCTTGTGTTCGAGAGGATAGATAGCTTTAGAGCTAGGCAGTACAAAGGCCTATGACACAACAAGAATAGGGAATTGAAGCAGGCCACCAACAAGGTGACCCTTTCCACATTTGATGGTAGTGGAAAGATCAGTGCCAGAGCATGGATTCACAAGCTTGACACATACCTCACTCTTAAGCCTATGCAGGAACAAGAGGCTATCCAGTTTGCCACATTGCACCTTGAGGGAGTAGTGTATGATTGGTGGCACCATGGACTAGTCACGCAGAATCATGATCTTTTGCGATCATACAAGGAGTTTAGTGAGAGGTTGATTGCAAGATTTGATTGCAAGGATGTGGAGCTTTATTACAGGGACTTGGCACAACTTTGACATAATGGGCATGTTGATACATACATCAACGAATTTCAGCGTATAGCAGTGATGGTGCTAGAGATGCCTGAGAGACGTGTGGTGATGCTATTTATTGAGGGACTTCATGACAGGTTGAGGGGATTGGTCAAGGCCCTTAAGCCTAGGACATTACATGATGCCATTTAGACGGCATTGGACTTGGAGACATCCCCCGCTTCTTACCGGCCAAGTAAGAAGCCTTCTACAAGTTCCAAACCTTTTCAGCATTCCACTAGTCAGCGGAAGAGTATTCCCCCTCCTAAGATGGATCAGGAGACTCGTAACGAGTTGAGGAGGAAGAAGCTCTATTTTCATTGTAAGGATCATTGGGAGCCTGGACATAATTGCCTTGGGAAAGGCAAGGTGCACCTCATCGAGGTAATTTCAGATGTGGAGTCTTCACCAGATGCAGATACAGAGGACAACGATAGTGATCATGGTGCACATGAGGAGCAACCCCAAATAGAGCTTGGAGAGGGAGAGACACCAGGTTTAGGTACTATTGCATCACTTTCTGGAGTCCCTAGGTACCATCCCTTTCGATTGAAAGGAGTACTTAAGGGTCAGCGGGTTGTTTGTTTGATAGATAGTGGCGCTACACACAACTTCCTTGATGAGGGGTTTGTGATGAAGCGTGGATTATAGGTTGAGGATTTTGAGGGGTTCAGCGTACGAGTGGCAGATGGCTTTGCTTTGAGTTGCACTAGGAGGATCCCAACTTAGCATCCAGCTAGGAGACTATACATTGACAGATGATTTTTATGTAGTTGGCCTTGGAGAGATTGATGCAGTTTTGGGTATCCAGTGGTTATAGTCCCTTGGGAGATATGTGTAGGATTTCAGACGGATGGAGTTAGAGTTTATGGCAGACGGGAAGAAGATTGTGCTTAGGGCTCTTTCAGATGGTGGGCCTAGAGTTGTTTCAGCGCATAGGATGGAGTCTTTCATCAGGCATAGAGAGGTTGCATGGGCAGCCCAATGTTTCATTTCATCCAAATCTTCTTCAGATAGTGGACAACATCTGCATGTAGATATTCAGGCAGTAGTGGATAAGCATGGGCCAGTTTTCGGTGACATTCCTCCAGGTAGACCACCAGACAGGGGATTTGAGCATGTCATAGAGTTAGAGGAGGGTGCCAAGCCCATGATCACTACACCTTATCGTCATCCTAAGAAATTTAAGGATGAGATAGAGAGGACCATCAGAGAGCTTTTAGATATGGGGCATATCCGTCCTAGTTCTAGCCCATTTGCTTCTTCAGTGGTGTTGGTGAAGGATAGGACTATGAGGATGTGCATTGACTACCATGCTCTCAATAAAAAGACAATCAAAAATAGGTATCCCATTCCTCATTGATGAGCTTTTGGATGAGTTGCATGGGGCTATTTACTTTTCGAAGATTGATCTTGATCGGGATACCATCAAATTCGTGTTCGGGAGGAGGACATCCACAAGACAACTTTCAGATGTCACTATGGGCACTATGAGTTTTGGTGATGCCATTTGGTCTCACTAATGCACCTGCCACATTTCAGTCATGCATGAACCATCTCTTCAACAGTAGTTGAGGAAGTTCGTGCTAGTATTCTTTGATGATATCTTGATTTACAACAGGACATGGGAGGATCACTTGGGGCATCTTGATGAGGTACTTAGCATCATGGAGACCCAATCTCTATTTGCTAAGATGTCCAAATGTGAGTTTGGACTTACAAAGATTTGTATCTTGGGCATGTCATTGGGGCCAATGGGGTCAAGGTTCACCAGGAGAAGATACAAAGCTATGCAGGATTGGCCACCACCTAGGAACGTTTCGGAGCTGCGGGGATTCCTAGGATTGTGTGGATATTACAGGAGATTTGTGAGGGGCTATTCTGATATTGCAGCACCATTGATGGATCTCACACGGAAGGGAGCATTCAGATGGACAGATGAGGCACATGTGATATTTGAGAGGCTCAAGGTGGTGATGAGCACTTGTCCAGTTTTGGCACTTCCGGATTTCTCCCGGCCATTCATTTTGGAGTGTGATGCTTCGGGTACAGGTATTGGAGTAGTTTTGATGCAGGACCGTCATCCCATTGCCTATGAGAGTAGGAAGCTGAGGGAGAATGAGAGGTTGTACTCCACCTACGATAAGGAGATGCTCGCCATCATGCATGCATTGGTGAAGTTCAAACAGTATTTGGTAGGAGGGAAGTTTGTGGTTAGGACCGACCACAATAGTTTGAGGTACTTTTTGGAGCAGAAAGAGAGCTCAACGAAGAGAAGTGGGTCAACAAAATTCAGGCTTATGATTTCGACATTGAATATGTCAAGGGAAGAAGAATGTAGTGGCTGATGCACTTTTGAGGAAGCCACATATTGTTGTCCTATGTTCCTTGAGTGAGATTTCTGCAGATTGGAAGTCTCAACTGTTGGTTGAGTATTCCAAGAATTCATTGGCATGTGAGATTATGGATGGCAAGATTCAGGATGAGTGATACTAGGTAAAATCTGATTTGATTTATTATAAGGGTAGAATTTATTTAGTTCCTGAATCTAAGCTCAAGGGTAAGATTCTACATGCCCTCCATGATGCACCATTAGCAGGACATCCAAGTTATTTTAAAACATACAGGCAAGTTAGAGAGAGATTCTCTTGGAAGGGTCTCAAGGAGGATGTTCTACGGCATGTTCGTGAGTGTGTGACTTGTCAGTAGAACAAGTCCGAGCATACTTTCCCTACAGGTTTATTGCAGCCCTTGCCCATTCCAGAGTAGAAATGGGAGAGCATATCGATGGATTTCATTACAGGACTTCCAGTTGTATAGGGGCATGATCGCATTTATGCGGTAGTTGATAGGTTGACCAAGTATGGGCACTTCTTTGTTGTTCCTACCAGCTTTAAGGCACCACATGTGGCTGATTTGTTCTTTTGAGAGGTTTTCAGATTGCATGGGCTTCCAAAGAACATTGTCAGTGATCGGGATAGTAGATTTTTGAGTACATTTTGGCAGGAGCTTTTCAGGTTGGCAGGTACAGAGTTGACTCCGAGCACGAGTTATCACCCTCAGATAGACGGGCAGATGGAGATTGTGAATAAGTGGATAGAGGGGTACCTTCGCAACTATGTTTCAGGGCAGCAAAAGGCTTGGGTGAGACGGCTATATTTGTGCGAGTATTGTTATAATACTACATACCATATGTCCATTGGTATGACCCCCTTCCGAGCTCTATATGGTTATGATGCGACATCTTTTGTGGATTTGGCGTTTGGAGATAGTAGAGCCCCAAAGGCTCGGGAGAGTTTACAGGACAACCAAGACATCCTTAGAGCACTCAAGGATAATATGCAGCATGCCCAGGATCAACAGAAGATGTATGCGGATCGACACAGGACAGAGCGGTCATTTGAGGTAGGGGACATGGTATTTCTACGACTTCAGCCATATAGACAAAGCACTCTCAAGAAGAGTGGAGCAGAAAAGCTTAAGCCCGATTCTATGGTCCATACAGGGTGGTGAGGAGAGTTGGTGAGGTAGCCTATGAGTTGGAGTTACCTTCTGAAAGTAAGATACACAATGTTTTTCATGTGTCTTGCTTGAAGAAGGCCTTGGGACAGCACGTGGTTCCTTCTGCAGAGTTACCACCATTGGATGATGAGGGGAGGTTGGATTTGGTCCCTGAGGAGCTTCTGGATTGGAGGGAGAGGAGGTTGCGGAGTAAGGTGATTCGAGAGTACTTGGTTCGTTGGAAAGACTTACCATTGGAGGATGCCACATGGGAAGGGTGAGTCTATACTTCAACATCCAACTTTGCAGCAGTTGTTTGTGGGCAAGCAACTCGGGGAGGGAGGACTGTAATGTCCCCTCTTTCCGAATGATTCATATTGGAGACCTTTGGCCCCTTTTGTCTACCCGACGGCCAAAGGGTGAATTAAAGGGTGACTAAGTCTTATTTATTTTATTATTATGTGCAAATGATAAAATATAAAATTATAAAATGCACATGTAATAAAGTAATAAGGTTTAACATTAAAATAAAAGTAAAAAGTGCCAATGTAAAAATACAATTAATTTTAATTGTATTTAGGAGAAAATGTGACTTGCTTGTGGGGGCAAAAAATATGCGAGTGTGACTTGTGGGGCCCATAAGAAAAATGAGACCAGCTTGGGGAGAATCAAGCAATGTCATTGGATGTTTTTGGAGGTTGATTTGGGTCACTTATCTTTTATATGGGGAAGTCGACTTGCTAGAGGGATATCCAAATTTTTATTATCATATTTTCATTGCAAAGAGCTTCCAAGCTAAAAAATTTGTGAGAAAAATTCCAGGACAAAAACCCTTGAGAATTTATCTCTTGCGGACGAAAACCCCAAGGGATTGGGAGAAGATTTCACTCAGGAATTTCCAGCGAGCTAATTCAGGTTTTCAGTCAAGTTTCCAGCAGTATTTGGTGTTCCTTTGGTAATCAATTTGCAGCAATTGGATCGACCCAGTCTAAGGGCTGTTTGGGCATATTCCAGAGGTATTTTCCTTTGAAAATTGTTGTCAAACATCTCTATATTTTTATAAATAAAGGAGCTGCAATTTTATAATTTTCTGAGCATTTTTAGAGGGTTTTCCAGCCAGTTTACAATCAGATTTCAGATCTGCAATTCTGAGTTGTTTGTATGCAAATAAATCTGATTTCTATCATATTTTGGCCTCTAAAATTATTAGAAATTGATTGGGAAAGAAAACATAAATTTTGGTGTTGTTTGCATTGAGTTTCATCCAAAACCCTAGTCGCTTTGGCTGTAGAAAAATCAGCTTTGCCCTAGATTGATCTCCGAGGGTTTCAACAGCCCTAATTTGTCATTTGCAATCCATTAAAAATCTGATTTGGGAAGAAGAAAATTATTGGGGATCTTTCACTAAACTGGCTCAGTAGTGCCTATAAGGCCTCATATAGTATAGCCAAGAGATGTAAGAAGTGCCATCACACAAAGATTGTGGCTAGATCCGTTGTCTATCATAACACTTTGAGTAGGCTGTGAATTGACATATGCACAAATGAACAAAGGTTTAGATGTTTCATCCTCATCAAGATGAATCTCTAAATTGGAGAATATAGTAGGAGGTATAGTGGATTGTGTACTATGTGTAGCAACACCGATACTATCAATCGGGTGGGCATTACTCACATAGGTTGATGGAGGAGCTACCACGTGATAAACCATGTGAACTTCATTTGTCTTATTTGTTTCAACAAGATTAGGTAATGGATCAGTGAACAAATGTATGTGTTAATTAGGATGAACAACCATTGTGTTGGCGGGCGGCTGAAGTTCTTGTAGAGAAATGGTGTTGTTCTTGAGAAGCTCTTGGATTTACTTTCGTAGTCCAAAACATTGATTCATAGAATATCCACAACATTGATGATAGTGCAAGCATTGCGGTCATCAAACCTAGACCCTTGTAGCTTGGTTGTGTCAATAATAGTAGTTGGATTAGATTACACTCGACTAGTTTGCATAAGATGATTTGAGGAGGTTGCGGCAAATGATTGTAATGTTGTGTAGAAGTAGTCATAATAGTTATTGCAGGAGTAGGTTGTGCAACAGTAACAACTTCAGCTTTCTTAGTCTCAATTGGATTACCCTTGTATGGGGTTTTGATGAAATTTATTTTTGCTAGATGATTGCGTGATGTCATAAGTCAACATATTAGCTGCCACGAGCTTGGTCTCATATACTTCACTGTTTGAGAGAGGTCCTCAAAAGATGTGCAATTATGAAAGATGACTTGTTTGCGAAGCTTGGGAATTAGACTAGAATTGAATTCTTTGATCAAATCATTTTCATTGATGTGTTTAGGTCCATGTGAAAGTAAGGTGTTGCAGCGTAATATATAATCCACCATCCTTTCATGTGATTGTTACTTGACTTGCATAATTTGTTCATAGGATAAACTGCTCAGTATTGTTTGAAAAATGTGCAAGGAAACTATCAGCTAGAGCTTGGAATGTCTGTATGGATCCCAAAGGAAGTGTATAAAACCAAACAAGTGCATATTCCTTGAGGTTACGCAAAAAGAACTTGGTAAGGTATCATCATGCATATAATCCATAGAAGAGGCCATGAATGCATGAAGGTGGTATTCAGGATCAGTCTTGCTATTGTAAAAGGAAAGCTTCGGTGGAGTAAATTCAGGAGGTAATGGATAGTTAAGAACTTTAGATGTTAATTGGTTGTTGAGTAACTCAATGGAGCTTGTAGTGATTTGTGATTGGGTTTGCGATAAGAGAGCTATTTGTGCTTGCATAGCCTGTAATTGTTGAAGAAAAAATGAAGAACATCAGCCATATAAGAAGGGGTACGTCCTTGTGTAGGAGCCATATGATGTGTATATGTAGTAGCTTGAGGAGCCAGGTGTGATTCCCCCATAGTTGGCGTATTAGGCGTGTAAAGGTGGATTGGATGCTCAAGGAGTAGCACCTAAAAGGGAAGGAGATCTTGTAGATGGTGGATTTGTAGCATTTGAAGGTGCACCTTAGGTTTCCCCTGCCTTAACTTTTTCGAGTCTTGTCATCTATATTTGGGCAGCATGTAACAAATGAGGTACTTGATTGGGATTATCCCTTATAGATTGTAGTAATTTGTCCCCGAAGCATGTCTAGAAAGGAGAGCATTGACCATTATGATAGTGTGTAGGACACAAAGGCAAATTAGGTTTTGAAGAAACCCTTAAAGAAGTGTGAAACCAATCAGATTTGAAGAAATATGAAACCTTTGGGGTGAGGTACAAGGCCCTATGATTGCATGTAATTAAAATAAGCAGGTTCAACAAAATGTAATGTTAGTATTAGGTTTTTTCTTATTAAAGCATCAAACAATTGTGTAAAGATGAAATAAGATCAATTATAGTAAAATACAACAAACATTCAAATCCTAAATCATGTCCAAATTATAACAAGAAATTGTGATAGCATAGATGAGCTAAGGAAAGTACAAGTAAGGTTAGAGAGGATTTGCCCTGATTTTGGATTGAGATGCGATGACAATGATCTCAAGTTGTGTTGAAAATCTGGGAGTTTGAGTGCAAGACGAAGTTTCCTGTTGTAGACAATGTCTCCGGGCGACTTTGTTCTGCATGGATGATTTTATCCTTTGTGGCTTTGATATGGATCTCGCTTCTGGCACTGAGTTCCTCTGTGTTTGTAGCTTCTTCTTTGTGATTGAATCTCGCAATTGCCATTGTGCAACTGATTAGGACTGATTCTTCTTTTTTGCTAGGGGACCTAAAAAAGGGGTTAGCACTTTTGGATTGCATGGCACCCACCATGCCCACGTAGCAATACTCCGAAGAGTTATCAAACTCTCGTAGTTCTCCACCCGATTTTTGTATGAAAGATGTATATCGCAATGTGTTTGGCAATGAAGACCCTAAATAAGACCTCCAACACTTGACAATGATCTTTGGTGTGTGAGATGTAGCTTTGCAAATTGGCCTAGGGCAGTTGCATGTGATGTATGCAGACCTAGAGTTGGCTGAATATGCTTGAGAGATTGATATAGCAATTGGGTGCTTTGTTGTGATCTCCTAGGTAGCCCAAAGATGTGAGATGTGAGGCCCTTCAAATGGGTTATGTGAATGTGCTTTTATAGGTGATTGTTGTGACAAGATTTTCTGCTCAAATGACACATGACCGACTAGGCTAACTTGTGCATTTGAAAATGTGACTGTTAGAGCTTTGGAGGACGAAATTGGTGGCTCGGGACAAAGTTGGCCAAATGACTTTTCTGTGATGGCCGACTTCATTTAGGCGCAGAGCAAAATTCAAACTGTCAGTTGGAAATGGTGGCTAGATGTCCGAAGGTGTGTTGTATTTTTCGAGAATGAGCTTTTGACTAGTCAATGACGGACTATAAAGTGTGATCTAGTGGCTGGTAGTGCTAGTTGAGCAGGGGATGTGTAGGAATTAGTCAATTTAGTGCACAATGATTTATTGGCTGAGATAAATGTCAAGGATTAATTGCCAAATACCATAAGTCCAGATTTAGGTATCTCCAGATGCTGGATCCTTCCATGGATAGTACCTTATTCCTTAAATTCTTTCCTTGAGTTGCCAGAATGTGTTCTGGAGTCAAAACATGTCCATTATCAAGGGAAGCAAAGTGTTTGAAGTTTGACATTTTTCAGTATTACGTCTTTTAATGAAATGATTTTTAAGATCCATGATATGCATGTCATAGAGCGTGTCTATGAGACCAGCACATATTCTTTGTGCACTGTGTGTTGGCAGCAAGGCACCAAACGGTGCTAGTGCCATACAGGATTTACACACCCTGCCCCCTTCAGATTTGCACCATTTTGGCCAAGAAGTTTGCTGATCTCAAGTATCCTTCTAAACATTTGTTCAAAATCTATGTTTGCCCATTTGTTCAAGGGTGGTAGCTAGTGCTCGGGATCAAGGTTTCCCAAACACATGTAAACAATTCCTTTAAAACATTAGTCATAAATATTGGATCTTAATCACTAATAATTAATAATGTTTTTGGAAGACCATGCAACCTATAATATGTTCTATTTACAGTGTAATTTGTGAAGCTTTTTCAATGACTGCAACATCCGTGGAAATAAATTGTCAACCAATCAGCCACTACAAAAACTGATGTTTTTCTTTGTGCCTGTGGTAGACCTGCAATGAAGTCCATGCCAACGAATTTCCACTTTTGGTAAGGAATGGGCAAGGGCTGAAAAAAATTGAAATTCTTACATCTTATTTGGATTTCAGTCTCTTCCAAAATTTTTACTTCTGTTTCTGGAATAGGTCTCAAAAGAGCCAATATGATCAGCAACAGGTGAGGAACGACATTCTTACTGTTTTGGACAGTAGTTTTGGTGACTAGCAATTGTAGCTTTTACTGAAACTAGTGCAAACAATTTAGAGAACAATAAGTGAAATCCCTTCCATCAAGGTCGGTTATTGCTTAGTTAAGGTATTCCACCTCTGCACCATAGGGTACTATGCAGTTAAAAATATATGGAATATACAAGCAAACTGCTATACCTGTCAAGGAGGTTACTCTTGTCTTGTTGCTTGTAGGCATGCTTCTGAGCTCATAGCTGTTGCCCAGATGCCAAATAATTTTATGGGATTGAACTCCTATGATGAACAGTTTATATAGAATTGGCTCAAAACAAGTAATTCTGTATGGTTCTAGCTAATACTGTACCTGTGTTATCTAGAGTACGGAATAAGTGTTATCTTAAAGTTTGTAGCTTGACATGTGGTTATAATTTCTACATGCTTGATTTCTAGTTGGATTTGTTTTCCAATTCTGACTTTATTTAAAGAAGGAGAATTTCTACCAAGACCACACCAATTTAGATTTAGAGGTGGCTTGCTAGTGAGACAGAAGCATGAAACATCTATATGCATTTGATCACTTGCTTAAATGACAGTATATGCAGATGAATAATTTTAATTTTGTGTAGGGAAAAATTCAATTCATTTTATCTTTATATACAACGAAGGAATGAATGTTTAACTGAATGATTTTATTTTTATATATTTTACAATTTTCAGTTGAAGTTCCCATATAACAGAACACTATGGCTGATTTGTTGCTGATTTTTTGTGTAATTCTTAGTACACGAAGCTAGTCTTTATTGATTGAAGCTTCTACTGATACCCTGCTTTTGTCTGTAAAGCCACATCATTTCAAGAGGCATTGCGTGTGTTAGAGCAAGGGCTCTCAATATTCCAGGAGCTGACACATCAACTTCCAACGCTGCAGGGAGGTTGTTACTTGCAATGGGAACAATGTATACGGATAGGTGGTATGCTTGAAACTGGCCTTTAGAGACTTATGTTTTCTCCATTCTGAAGGCTTTAATCTATGCATCCTGGCTGAAAGAAACCTGGTAGAGTCATTAAATTTTATTCTAACAGTATGCTGAGTCATGATAAAATTTTAAAACTTTCACAATAACAGCTGATATGGCTAGTTTGACATACTTTTAAAGTCTTTCCTTTCATTCTAAGAGTGCAGTGGTTAGATGAATTAATACATCCTTATTTCTGCATCTCATCCTTTAACTAGGCTTTAGTATCATTGAAAATAATCAGCCCATTGCCAAATGCAATTTCTATAGGCCAATGGTTGAATAATTCTTATTGGAAATCTATGCACAAGGCCTAAAAATCAATAGTACTAATTTTTTGTTAATGCTATCTTAAGCAAGATTTGTTTATTGGTTTGTCTGAAAACCATTCTAAGAGCGACACTTGACAGCTATGTTTGATCCAGGAGGATCTATTGACAGTGGTTGACATGGTACCACCAATTCTATCTTCATAGCTTGTGTTATAGGTGATCCACTTCAATGGACTGCTGTACTCCATGCTTCATCCATTGGTTTGTGGTACCTACAAGACCATCAGTTCATCTCCAACACATGCCGCATACATTTCAACGGTATTGTAGCTCAATCTGTGTAGATCAGACCCTGTGCTACTTGTGCGTGTGCCAAACCTCTTGCAGTAAGTACCATCGTCTTCGACAGGTTCTGATACATCTCCATGCCAAACTACAAAGAATAACACATTGCAGGGTATCGCGTGGTGCTGATAGTTGCTGCCTCCATCCCAACAGATGTGGAGTGCATGTTCTTCAAAGGTGTAGTTGGTGTGGGGTTCACGGGCAGCGCCCCTTTCATTGGACAACACCTTGTGCCAAAATTTTGATAATCACATTGATGTCGTTCAATGTAACTCTGGCCCACACCATGTGGCACTCCCAAGGCTGACATCATGCTCGAGCGTTTATCAGCACAGCACCCACCTTTCAGTCAAGCCACAACAGTCAGAAGGTGAAGTCACACATGGAGCCCCAAATTGGTTCAACTCCACAGCGGTTCTCTTTGCCTTCGTGACCATATAATATATGTATACACATCTGTAGCTTTAGATGGCAATGACAGTAGAAGATAGAAAACCATACATCTTTCTCAAGAGTATGCCATTTACATGATGCATAGATAAATAAACACATTTACTGTTCAAGTTCTGTTATCTCTCTTGATTCTTTGCATAATTCTAAATAGATTTTGCATACACCTATAACACACCTAAAATCTCCATTTAGAGTGTCATCCACCGAGTCACCTCCTGGGCTTCGGATCATTGATATCATAGCAGTTCATCATCTTGAATGACCCATTGAACAAGGTCGGAGTTTTGAGCCTCAGCATCAAACCATGAGATCCATTAGACTATCTCTCATGTCGTTCTAAAAAAGTTTACATGACAAAGGACAATCAAGCACAAGATGAGCTACATGTGACGATGAAGGATGAATTCGCAAAAGCACTCATAGAACAAAAGGGATTTCAGCCCGACCAGTTTGTAGAAGTTCTTGGATGGGCAATTCCATCAACCCAATCATCAAGTAAAACTTTGGTGGTCGAGTCTCCCCAAGTTTCAAGTAGATCTAGACGTTCTTGTGTTTGGAGAAAAAATAATTATAGATGCGGTAGATAACTCGTTAAATTCTTATATTTCTATGAATGGCTTTCCTTACGAAGAGAAAATCAAGATTGCACTTTTGAAAGTCTCTATGGGAACAAGTCTAGAAAGAAGGAAAGTTTGAGCTAACCTGGGACACATTCTGGAAAGCCTTCAAGGATGAATACTATCTTAAGGATCTTGAGGATGTATATGATGATTGCTGCATTCAGTGGCAACAATTGTGGCAAGGACATGGCCATTCAATCCAAGGGTATATCGATGCCTTTTATGACTTGTATGTAAAATTGGGCCCATTTGAGTATCGGGAGCATAGAGTTCTCAAGTATCGTAGCAGCCTACGACATTCATTTAGTTGAAATTGAAGGTGACTAAGATCGAGATGATGAGAGAAGTCTATCGCTATGAGACAACCGTTAAGTAGTCTAAGATGAAGGGCAAGCGGGACACATTGTATGCACCAAAGAAACAACCTTCTTTAGACAAAAAGCCACATCAGTCCAAGTCAGGTAAATGGTGTGATAAGCACAAAAACAAAGCCACTTCAACGCAGAGTACTGTGCTCTAAAGAAGTTTCTTCGTTGCTAGAAACAAAGGATTATGAAGTCAAGCCTTCTAATGGAGTCATTGATGCAGATCCAAATGTTCTAAGAGCCACTGCACAAGCGACATCAATTGCGCAAGATGCCTATTCCATATGCACAAATGTGGGTGCAAGGGCACCCCTTGCATCTTCTGTTTAATGCTGGGAGCATGAAGAACCTCATATCCGAAGAAAACATCAAATGGTTGAATCTTCAACCATGCCTCATCCGCAACCTTACGAATTGGGAGGGTTCAATTCCTACAACACTAGAGGTATATGTGTCACTCTCCAATATCCATCCTTTTAAAGAAAAGTTAGTCTGTGATGTAGCCTATGCCTAGTTGTCAGTGAATGTACAACGCCAATCCTTGTAGCATAGTATTAGTGGGTAGTAAGAGATATTGGATAATTAAAGTGATTCCATGCTCTAATTATGTCACACCAACTCCTAAGAATATTGTGACATACAACTATGCTTATTCGTCATTCAAAATTTCATCCCTATTGACGCCTTTTTACGACCTCAACGAGCGAAGACATGTCAAATTCTGGAACCATGTATACACAAAATTGTTGTGTGCTAGTGTATAGAGTCACCAAAGCATGTTAACTCTGACAACAAGTCAAATGGTTCACCAGGTATCAACTAGAATCCAAGGTGCCACACCTGCTTCCTACACGCAATGTAATCGAGACTATTGCTTTATAAGGAGGGGTGTGCAGAACGTACAGCCCACATCAACTTCCATTATGCACCAGTACTCTCAAACTAATGGTATTGAATAGGGATCCTTCCATTGAACATACATCCCACATCAACTTCCATTATGCAAGAGTACTGACAAACTAAAGGTATTGAAAGTTCATTTAATATCATCAGGAGAGCCCAGGGTCCGATCATAGCATCACAATTGATTTCCTAATCAATTCTTCTGAATGGCATGATGATTAACATCAAAACCCCATATTAGATGGACTTCAGATTGACTACTGTTGTTCTATTTGTATTATAACTATTACTTTTTGCATGCTAATTTAGAAAATAATAAGGTTATCTGCTCAATTATTGCTTCTTAGTGCTCGAGGTTCTTATCCAACACCCCGGGGCTAATGCTACTCAAGACTGTATAATGTTCAAGGAATAAAATCAAGATAAATGATTGATAATTGATAATAGTCATCATCAAGACCAAACTCAGAACTGAAAAACACACAGTCACCACTATGGGATTGGGTTTATTATCTTTAACCTTATTCCACACCATTCATTTGACTACTGTCCTTTTGTGGAATCAAGGATTTTGTCCTAACCTTGGAGCTGAATCATACCCTGCTTCCCAGCTCTCACATGGGGAACAGAACTATGAAATGCCACATAGATCAGTTGTCACTCATCATAACAAGCTCACTGACAACGTCTAATATGATTTTCAAATTTCCATACAGCAAACTAAGACATGGTTTCTAGTCTTCTCATCACCCATACACTAGTTATCAGATAGTCTTAAGTAGAGGCACATGGTAGAGTTTATTGATTCACACCATTTTCTTACAGAAAACCATTTGACTAAACTACAGAGAAAATACAATGCTCAGAAAATTTTTATCTCCTGTTTGGGCCAATTCGAAAATCCCTATGCCGAGGGTTGATTGTACCAATGGTCACACACTTTGAACAGTGAGTGGCCATAGTTACAAGCTCCCTTACATATTTTCCCACAATAAATAACAGGTATCTATCAACATGGAAACTATTAATCATTGGCTTGTCAAGCAAAATCCTGACAAATATATCAATCCCATATTACATAACAATTTGCATTTTAATGAATGGGAGTTCATTGTGGAATGCCAATTGTTTATCAACACAACTAACACTCAGCCCGACAATCATTTATGGGGTAAAATCAGGGCAGCGGCCATTTTATCAAAATTATTCTATGTCGCAAGGCAGTTTCAAGACACAAGTCCACAATTCATAAAAGTACTTTGTTCGCATTGTAGAAGATAGAGGTACTCAAAAGATAGAGGTACACAGGCTTTGTTTATATTTGTAAATGCATTTGATGTTTTTGGGTGATTGTTATGTTTTCTATTATAAATTTTGTTTTGCATACTTGGTTTATTATAATTCAATTATGCTCTTATACCTTATGTTTTGCAATAACTTAAAACAACATGTATGAAATCAAATAATATGCCCATTTATTTGTGTTTATGGATGCTTTTGAGTAAGAATATTGAAATAATAAGAGGAGAAAAAAAAGCTGGAATACTTGTGTTTACGTTGGAGGATAAAGATTCGATGGTACATATGCTTTGGACAAAATCCCCAAAATGTAACCACTGAAGGCTCTTTCTGTGTTACAAGCAAGTAGATCCGATGTACCACTGGAATAGAAGTAGTTCATAGAGGTCTAATGTTTGTAATTTCGTAATCATGGAAACATACAAAAAAACCTCACTTAGACACTCATCTAGATGGAATGTTGTTTACAACTTGTTCTTTTACTGCTTATGATTTGTGTCTCACAGATGTTTCATTTGGTCTCATTCTGATTATAAACTAACTCTTATCTTGAGAACAATATATAATGCAAAATATCACAATGAATTTGCAGCAGTCTCAAAATATTTCTGATTTGTATATCTTGAATGTCTGATTAACATGTGTGTTTAGTACAGAGGAGATTTTAAAGGTGCTGTTGAAAGACTAAGCCAAGTTTCTGAGATGACATTTTCATCCTTAGAAGTAAGAGGTAAGCTATCGTTCGGAACTAGGAAGCAACTATTGGTTGTGAATGAATATTGTAATTTTCTAGGAAAAATAATATATGTATTAATGCAGAAGAATCTTAAATTAAATTATTTAATCAGTTTACGGATTTCAAAATTGTTAACAAAGGCTCTTGTAATATGATGTCTCTTCTTTTCTGAAAAGAATTTAAATTGTAACTCTGTTTTTTAAAGTTTCGTATTATGCGAAAAGTGAATGATATGACTTGAAAGTAGTGCTAAATGCTTTCCTTTTTTATAGAAAAATTAAAAAATGTTTCATGTAGAGAAGACAAGAAACTGCCACAGTCCATAACATAATACAAGAGACTTTTGGAATGGCCCGTGTAGTGAGAAACTCACCAAAAACTTAATGTTTCAGATCCACACATTGGCCCATCGTCAGGAGAACAAGCAATGAAGCATGATGTGAGCATTGCAATCTAGGGCTCCTGATAGGGATAACCCTAACAATGCACCCATTAGTGGCCCATATCCCTAATAATTAATTCCAAGCATCCTTCCCTATATGCAAAGAGAAGAAAGAATACAGAAGGCAAACTGCGCTGTCCAAATGATACAGGCAGAGGTTTATTTATTGAGAGAGAGGTGGTTGAACAGTTACCAACCGAACAACTACATAACTGTTTATACATTCTATATAATGTGTTATATTTTAACACCCCCTCTTAATGACTAAACCGGAAACAAGACAAAGTTTGTCCCGAAATTTTACAAATTTCCTAAAGCCCATATGTTTAGTCATTACATTTACAGACTGTGCCATAAGTTGTACTTTAAAATCAGCAGTCCTTAACTGTGATGCAGTTGTCGAATGAAGACGAACCGCAAAACAAAAATCTGGTCCCATGAACAAAAGATATGGCAAGTGGTCCACTGGTTCTCTGTTTCGTGATTCATTGACCAGTGATGAATCACCAATGGCTGAGAGTGTCAGCCCCATCTCCAGAGTGCTGAAATTAGAACCTCGAAGATGTGGATTGAAAAATCTATTCCAGGCTTGTGTAGCCTGCTGGAGTCTGTACAAAGACTCAATTATCCTGTAATCGAAGTCACCTCGATCACGTCCTTGCACCACCATGTAGTGCTCATCCAACTTTTTCAAGAAGAGAAATGTGACCATCTGTGCAGTAGGAGTTAGAACCAACTCCGCAATAGTAGGAGAAATAACCATCTCCGTCTCAGCAGTGGTCTCCGTCTCAATAGGAGAAATAACCATCTCCATCACAGCAGTGGTAGGAGTGAGAACCAACTCCTCCGTCTTATCTATTTGCTCATCTATCCCCCTCTGTTGGGAAAGATCGTTCACAACACAATGAGCAAACTGGTCATGCTCTATTGTCCTTCGAGCAAGAACCTCTGAGTGAGTGGCTGGGCATGCCATCTCACCATGCACCGTCAATGCATTTGGAATAGTGGAGTCTCCGTCCACAACAAATTGTTCTTTAGAATGAGGAAATCCATCCTCCCAAGGCATGTCCGCCTCCGTACACCTAGTATAGTGGATATTCCCTCCACAATAGGGGCATGTAGGTTGACTGTATCCAAGTCAACAGATTTGTGAGGAATGGCTTCCTCCCAAGGTATTACAACCTCCTGCACATCCTGAATGGTGGAGCTGTCCTCCACTCGTGCATTCATGTTGATCGCAGCCGGATCAACAAGCCGATACTGACCACTTTCCCCAATACCAAGGACAATCATCCGTCTCTGTTTCACATCGAGACAACACACTTCTTTCCACGAAATCCACGAAATATTGGGATTTTCAGTCAATTGACGAATAGATAGAAGATTCTTTTGTAAAGAAGGTACATATCTAACATTCCATACCAACAATTTATGAGCATTATTCAATACAATGCATATATCTCCTATCCCTTCTACTGTAAGTGATTCTCCATCAGCTAGTACTACTGATTCAAAACATATATTTGCGTAGTAAATGAAACATACTAGTCCTACGACATGAAAGTGTGTGCAGGCGCTTTTGAGTCAATGATCCAACAACTGGTACCACTGTCATTCGAGCATGATGTCGTAAGACAATAAAGAGCATACCCGTCATCCGAATCCCGTTCTTCTGCAACTGCTGCCACATGTTCCTCATTACATGGCTTTTTGTTCTGCTTCGAAAGATCATACATCCGCTTCCGGCAATCCTTCTTGAGGTGCCCAACCTTGTGACAGTAATAACATGTGACCTGATACCGAGTGGAAGATTCACCAGATTGACGTTTCCACTTTCCCTTTGACTGAGTGACAAGAGCACTCTCTGCATGGTCACAATTAGATTCTGCCTGAAGTTGTCTCCGTTCCTTTTGCAACAGGTAGGAACTCACCTTGTCAAACGTGAGTGTTTGACTTTCAGCCATTAAATGGAGTGCCTCCACAAATGACTCATACGAAGAAGGTAAGTTGTTCAAAACCAGAGCCACCATATCATCGTCGTCCACCTTTTTATTGATGGAAGATAATTGGTCTCGGAGATCTTTCATCCGAAGTAGGTGCTCAGACAATGATCCACCTTCTTGTAACTTTACGGAAAAGAGCATATTTTTTAGGTATAAAACCCGACTCTTTTCTGACGTCTGATATTTATCCCTCAGACTGGTCCACAACGTGCTTGCCACAGTGGCATTCCGCACTTCCGGTATCAAATCATCCGACACCGATAACTTGAGAAGCAATAACGCTTCCTTATGACGTTTGTCATAATCCTCGAAGTTCGTCGCTGGTCGACTTTCATCACCCTTGATTATTTTATCACAATCACGAAACTCCGCGACTGTTAAAATCTTATGACTCCATACATTAAAATTAGAGCCTGTTAATTTTTGTGTCTCGGCAACGTCAAGTGTGATATATTTGCCATTTTATTATTCCAAAGTAACGGAAAATAATAAAATAATAATTTTGCCTCACACTTAATAAAATACCTTTTTCCAGCAAATATATTTATTTTAATTTCTCCAAGCATATAATATGAGATTAATTTCTCCACCAAATCGTATGAAATAAACTATGCAAATATGTGGTTGTGGGGAAAATATCTTATGTGGCAGGAAAATATTAAAACACAACACCAAATAGTTTTATAAAAATAAAACTCTCCATGACTTTGCTGTTCGCAAGTTTTACCTCTGCCACGATTTTGCAGGTTTGATTATTTTTCTGGCCCAGCGATTCCAGCGACCATGATTTGTGACCAACAATGCCCATGTTTTTTGCAACTCCCAGCGATTCCAGCGACCACGATTTTTGACCACCAACGATGCCCACGAAAATCAGTAAGAAGTGCCCTCGTGTAACCACAACCCTTCAGACCCTTCGTGAAACAGGCTTTCTTTGTCCTCGCGACTGGTTCAACTTTGCCCACGACAACACAAATTTTCTCTGCCCTCGTCGTATTTGCTTGCGACTGTATTTCCGTCGAAAAAACGTGACTTTGTGATACGAAAAACGTGACTGTTTTTTTTGCGACTGTGTTGTGTCTTCTTTCACACGATTTGCGATTGCTGTTGTGCTGGTGCCCACGATATTGGTGAAAATGGCCACGATTTTTGCGGTTCTGCCCTCGTGCTTCCAACGTTTTTCTTTCACGATTTTACGAAAAACGTATTTTCTTCAACGACGATCCACGACTCTGCCAAATTCGTGCCTTTTAGGGCTTCCCTCTGCCCTGGATCTCCACGATTCTGCCTTGCGTCGACCGTACTTTTCGTCGACCTCTCCTCTCACCAATCGCGATTTTGGGTTTCACGAAAAATGACTGGACTTCAAACTTCTTCTCTACAGTTCGTACCCATGTCGGGGCTTCCTCGAACCTCATGCAACACTCCCGTGCTCGTCCAAGAGCTTCCTCGGGCAAGTCGCTCTGATACCAATGTTAGAATATGCAAAGAGAAGAAAGAATACAGAAGGCAAACTGCACTGTCCAAATGATACAGGCAGAGGTTTATTTATTGAGAGAGAGGTGGTTGAACAGTTACCAACCGAACAACTACATAACTGTTTTTACATTCTATATAATGTGTTATATTTTAACAAATGTAAGCCTGATGCCTGCACTATGCTTCTCCAAGCTAGCTTTCACCATCCTACCTGTTTCCCCTATGAGTCCTTGTCACACTCTACACATTCAATCTGATAAACACGGCTTCTAGTCCTAGGGTCAACCTTATCCTTAGTTGAATCTAGCACCCTTCTCTATGTTGTGGAGTAATTAATGTAAGCCCGCATAGGAGAATTAGCTCAAAGGTAAAAACGGGAGTATTAATTCCACGCTTACGTATGCTACATAAATTAATCAATGTAAATATACCTAGGAATGTGATAATTGATTACCCAGCAACGATCAAAACATATCAACCAATTAATTAATTAAATAATCAATTAGCCAATTAGAGCAATTAATTGAATTAATTAGTCAATACCCAAGGAATTGGTGAGTTTCTGGACAAGTGGGCCCCAATTATGGTTTAACATTAAGTCATCATCTCTATTGAAGGTATTTCCATTTCATGCAATCTCTAATGCTTCATCAATCTCCCTTTTTGGTACAATTCTTCTCATCAAAGATAACTCTGACCTTTTCTGTACAAATGTGGTGCTTGCTTTTATTTGAGTGCTTGGCCTAGGCTGATTTTGGGGATTTATTCAATGTGATGTTTGTGTTATGCTCCCCCATTCTAGCTTTCGCCATCCTTTCCATTTCCTTTATGTAGATCTTGACACAGTCTCGACATTCAGTTCAATAAACTCCACTTCTAGCCCTAGGGTCCACCTTATACTTAGCTCAACCTAGTAAGATATTGTGTGGAATCTGTGGGATGGAAACTGAACCAATGCCATGTCTCTTGAGAAATCTTGCTGATCTGTGTGACACACCCTCCACTTAAGGCATGAAAACTCTATTTTAGTTGTCCCTCTCTTGGGTGTTAATGTTTTTAGCTTTCCAAATGGCTCTAAAAATCTACTTTCTATTGTATCCATTCAGAGGAAAAACCTCCCATAAGTGAGCTAACTCTTGATCCAAGTGCTTCCCATATGCGAACCTGATGGGCCTCGCAACTAGAGTTGTGAGGATACCTCCTATGAAAGGTGGTGTATAAATTTGCATGAAATGTACCTTTCTGTGCGTATCTTTTCCATGCACCTTCGTTGCCAATGAGCAATCTACTTTTTTGATAAGAAGAATAGCCAAGAATGAATGCTGCCCATACTGTTCCACCTCCATGGTGAACTTAATGTTGGGACACTAATTGTTTAACTGTTCCAAAAACCCAGTAGTTCTCCTCTCATACTGCCAACTCAAGCCAGTGTCATTCATGTACCTTTTTACCATCTCAGGGTGAGCTTTCTTGCCTCCAAAACTTTCCTCAGGTTGCTTGTGTCCATGGCCTCCTGCCACCCTCTCCTCCTCATCCAACCTCCATCAGAATTTTCGAAACTGCTGTTTCTCTTGAATTTGAACATATTTGTAAAGAAGACCTGATAAACTTCCTAAATCAAAGTGCCAAAAGAGCCATTACCTAACCAAAATTCCCCATCAAAAAGGAAAATGGATGATACCTCAAATTAGAAACCCCTCCAAAAGTCTCCTTCTATGTAAAAGAGACGGAACACTGCCTGTGGTCACTAAAAGAAAAGTACTTAATCTGCAGATATATGAGAGTTTTTCCAGAACCTAAAACTCTTACATGGGCTATTGACAACTGACCACAACTTTTTCTGTTGAAATCAGAAATACTGATGATGCTTTAAGGATATTTCATGGCATTTGGACCAGATCTTCCAAGGCGGGCCATGATTTATGAGGAAATAAGGTCTCTTTATGAAGCATTGGGCCCTTGCTTTTAATCCGACGGAAGACTTTTGTACAGCAGTCCCAGTTGGGGTGCATTTCCCCTGCTTCCAAGTTAGTTTTGGCAAGATAAAATCCCGCAAAAGATTGGGAAAGCCCTAGGGGCATACATTACAGCTTTGGAGTTTATGAGAAACTCTGGTGTGCTTAACTATGTGAGATTTGTGTCAATTTGGAAATTGATAAATCACTGCTAGATTGTTCAAACTCAGATACATGAGGAATAGAAGAGGAACAACACATTGTTATATCTTTTTGATGTCTGATCTGTCATGAACATGGACATTTGGCACAAGGTTGCCTCACCAAGAAGTTGAAGAATTGACCAAGGAATTCGAAGAGAATATGCATCGTGCAACCGACCAAATAATTAATACGGAGAAGGATCAACTTAACAATCTGCAAAAACAACTACTCAAACAGTAGCACAAAGCTTTTCTCTAATGAAAGTATCTGGAACACTTAACAAAAACAAACTTGGCAGGCATATTCAAGAAAAGAAGCAAAAGACAACAACTAAAACAGTAGCACAAAGCTCTTCACTAATTGCACTAGACAAGAACAAATTCCAGCAGGCTTATGCAAGGAAAGAAGCCAAAAACAACTCAAAGTTCAAACAGTAGCACAAAACTCTTCTCTAATTGAAGTCTCTGGACCATCAAGCAAGAAATTTTTTCAGTGGGCGTATGCAATAAAAGATTGATCTTCTCTGCATAGATCAAATCAGGTCCTATAAGAGGATCCCTTTGCAATCCTAGCAAATCCTGAGAGGGAAGATGGAGTTTGTTCCAAATTATCAAGGGACAACCATCCACCAACTGCCAGAGAGAAGTCAGCGTCCACTCAATTCACAGTGAAAAAGGTAAATACCCCTCAAAAATCACTTTCTCTGCCAAAGACAATTCTTCGACTCAAATCAAAGTAAAAATTAATAAGGACACAACCTTAAAAGGACCTTACCTCAAAAAAATGTTATAATTTGGGGACCGAAGCTCTTGGCTATAAGTATGAAAAAAGGAAGCCTTCTTCCTTGTGAAGACATAATAGAGGAATCTTATATCTCTCCCACCATCAATATAGAGTTGGAGATGACTGTCATGGAGTCTCAGACAGAAGAATCTCTGCATACCCCAGGGACGGCAGAGCTAAACCCCAACACTTCCTCCCAGATGTGGGTTCTCTCTTGGAATATTAGAGGTTTAGGCGTACCCAGTAAATTCCGATTTCTGAGAAATAAGGTGAAAACAAAAGGGAAAGACATGATCCTTCTGCAATAGATTTGCAAATCTGGAGCACAAAAGGACAAAGCTTTTGGAATCTGAAGCAGCTAACAAACCCTTATAGTGCTATTGCCTGAACCATGATCCAATGGGATTCTTCCGGTATGTTCATCAAATACTCAGCAATTTCCTTGGGGCATATAGGCAGTCTTATACTCAAATGAATTGCAAATTTAGTGAGGGATTATCAAAATTTACATTCCCCATACAACTCTCTCAATGGATATCTACTTTCAATACTAAGAGTCTTATTCTTATGGGTGACTTCAATACTATAAGAGATTTGTATGAAAAAGAAGGATCAGGATTAAACCAAAGATTGACTGATGCTCTCTCAAGCTTGGCATTTCTCAACTCCACCGTGGACCTTGACTTTGCTCAAGGGCTCCACACATGGTACAATAGCACACATGGTACAATAGATGGAATGGGTGAATTATATAGTAGAGAAACTGGATAGAATAATAGTAGATTTGTGGTATCAACCTTCCGAACAAATGCAGGCTAGAGTCAGTGAGGCTACTCTTTCAGGCCATTGACCGATTACACTCTTCCTGGCAATCTATGCAAACAATAATGCAAAATCGCACTTCAAATTTGAAAAACTGTGGCCTATGTCACCCACAACTAAATAACAATATTGCTAAGTGGTGGGAAGAAGCTAATACTATGCAAGGATTTGCAATGTACAGATTTATGGGCAAACTCATTAAACAATAACTGAAAATTTGGAACAAATCAGTTTTGGTGCTATATTCCAAAGGCTTTTGATATAAATTCTTCTAGAGGTTGGCCAGAAACACTTTGGCCTGGGAAATTAATTGCAAGCCTCATTCAGATCAAAGCCACCTGCCACACCAAGAAGATCTCGATCCTTAAGTTATGTGAGGGGCCACTAATTGGGCAGGACCATACTGACTCCGATTCTTGTGCAAAAGTATCCCTGACAAGGTCTTGATTAATTTTAATCAAAAATTGCACTCAGGCAGGACCATACTGACTCCGATTCTTGTGCAAAAGTATCCCTGACAAGGTCTTGATTAATTTTAATCAAAACTTGCACACAAATCATAGGTACCATATCCGACTGGATCTGCACAAAATCTGACTGGATCCATATTTTCAGGCGGCTCAGATAAATTCAATCTGGGCCGGCCCTGTTTTTTTCTTTTTTCTTAAAAGATTTTTGCAATTAGAAACACACCCAACACCCATTTATATTATTTAATATTAAATATATTAACATTTTATACTATGGTATTAATATTTTCCCCTGTATTTGTGAATTTTTATTTTTTTAATAAAATTTATAAACTATGCTCATATATAATATGTATATATTCTGCATCGAATTTTTCCGAACTTTTTCAAGAGTTCCGGATTTTTGGATTCTCTTGCCCTCCCAAATGGATCCGGATTTCTAACTTAGTAACTATGACTCATATACGCCGCTAGCAGTCACAATCATCCTATATAATATGTACATATTCTGCATCGAATTTTACCGAAATTTTACAAGAGTTCCAGATTTTCGGATTCTCTTGCCCTCCCAAATGGATCCAGATTTCCTAACTTGGTAACTATGACTCATATACACCGCTAGCAGTCACAGTCATCCTATTACTGTCACAGTCTGTACAGGTGACATGTACATATTTGAGAAATATAATGCACGTTGTACAAAACCAGTACCATTATTGAAAACTTAAAAGCATTTTTGTGTAGTTGATACATCTACATGTTTATTTAGTGGTTCTTAATGTTGTGCATAAAGTGCAGAGCTATCAAAAATAAGATCACATTGTTCAATATAATACTTTTGTATTTCTAAGAATCGGCAACCATATCCACACGGAATGGCAACAAATAGCACAATTAATGGCTTCTTGTCATTATGCCAGTGAGGCTTCTCCAAGTTCTTATCACAATTAACATTTTTATAAGGAGAGCTTCCAGAAATTATTCTCAATCATACTGATTATCACATTCAATGTATATGTATTTCTGATTACCAGACATTTTGTTTGGTTGTGAAAAAGCCTTGCACTTATTAATGTCAGAATGTTGATTGATTGTCCGACTGTGTAGACTCAACAGGCCACCATTTACATTATGATTTGTTTTTTGTAAAGAATGAACCTAAGCCTCTTAAGATCTTTGTTCTTCTCCTAATGTAGAGCTATTGTTTTCCTTAGCATGAACATCCGTTTCCGTACATTCAACACAACTATCAGTAGGACCATTATCCCCAAAATATTGTTTCTCCTGTGTCTTCTTAGCACCCCACTTGAATAAATGTCAGTAATTGCTCATCGAATACCTGTCTTGAGGAAGTTTTGTTTTCTCCTCCATCTTCTCCTTTCTGGGTGATGCATTGGTAGCATATGTGCTACCCTCGAATCAACCCTGTATGGCCCCAAACAGATATTTGAGACTACCTTACCTTTTGGGCTTACAGTAGCACAACCATTTCCATTGATATCCTTTGTTGATGATTGACATCTATGGATTTTTCTAATGTTGCAACCAAATAGTCTCATTCAGTTCTCCTCCTTAACTAAACGTATTGCAGGGTTTTGTTATTTCCTGAAAGGGTGAACCATCAAATCTTGGCCAGTAAGAGCCTAATAGTTTTTATTGTCACACATTCCATGGTTCATGACCAATCTACCTCTGCTAGAGATAACTAAAGCTGAAATTCATGGTGGTCATATGTATAAAGAGCTGATTTAACTTGATCTATATTGACAGAAGTCGCCTTTCCCGACACATGTTCTAACCTGAAAACATCATAAGAAAGTGAAGGTTCTTTTTGTATATGGCAAAACTGAAGGGAAACAATTGGAGGGAGATCTACCATATTGTATACAACGAGAAAAAGACTATAGGCAAATGTGGGATTGATTTATCCAAAAGTAAGCATAAAGATATTTCTACTTTATTTTATCATAAAATTGATGGTGATTTCCAATCAGGTTAAGCAAATTTCCAAAAGGTTAGATCTAATGAAATTTCAATTTCATCAACCATTTAAGAAATTCTGAGGATATGTTAATTAAATTCTTGAATTCTTCCATATGTCAGAAGGCATTGGATACATTGCTAACCCTTTCCTGTAAAAAAATTGCCAGTAGTGTCCATGTCATCCACCAGTAGCAAAGCCACATGGAGGCCCTTAAAAATGCGCGGTGTAGATGGCCAACAACCTCTGATTCCATCAACAGAAACTAGATGCAGTAGAGAAGCGTCTGCTCTCTAAAAACACCAAGAGGAGGCTTGCCAAGATCCTCATTGAGCAGAGTTATCCCAGAGGGGTAGGCTGTGGATGCTTTGAGCTCAGTGGAGCCCAATATAAGAGGAGATGGATGGGTTAATCCAATTTACATGCTCCAAGCTACCATACCTGTGACTCCAGCCTGGCACAACTGTCCTCAGGAAGAGGCAAGACCTCAAAACCTTTTCAATATCTCCTTCCCTTTCAGGGAGAAACAATTAAAGTTATATTTTCTCTTGTGAAATACAATATCTGTGTGCAAAATCTTTCTGCTTGTTCCACAAGAATGAAAAGTTTTTTGTATACACTAATGAATGCTCAATCTTCAGATGTAAATAATCAGAATAGTATGCTGAGGCTAGATTATATGATAGGCATAATTACTGTTATTAGTTTCTTAGTTTATATGGGCCATAGCGATCAGTGTTAGTCTCCTGTTTTATGGCCAACAGCTGGAATTTCTTGCATGTCTGTAAACTTTCATGAAATGCTCTTTCCCATGAACCAATGCTCCGGGCAACAGTGTTTGTAAATATTTCTCTTATCACTACAATATTGGCCTTTTTATTATAATTCTTTTCCTGTTTTAATGGTGGTAAAATGCCAATCAACCAAAGGTTTTGAATGATGGATTGATGATAACACTTTAATTGAAATTTTAATTTTAGAATATTACCATATCCTATTGGTATAAAGACTTGAAGTGTACCCTGTGAATGAAGCCTGCCTTGTGATTTCGTTAATACCTTTTAACTTTTTAAGGATTGCATAGTTTTTGAACTTCATACAAGACTTTTATCCATTACCTTCATAATAAACTTGTTTGATTCATGCAAGAGTTAGCAAAACTCTTTAAGATTCTTATTCATTGTTGACCATCTTTTTGTACCATTAGCAAGTTTTTATCACTCTTGACCTATGTTTTGGCTTGTATTTAACTAATATTGCTTGTCATGTTAACTATAATTTTATTTTGCCATATGTAGCTGTGCTTACTTGATGTTGTCCCTCATTGCAGTTGCAGCTTTGGAAGCGCTAATAGGTCTACACTTGAGAATGCATCAGGTTTGACCATCAATTAAGTTGCTTTAAATTTCCATTTAGGAAAATTCTTTTTGAATTATGCTTTCATATTATGAATTATGCTTTTTTAGATAGATGATTTCATATTTGAATTTTAGTATATAGGTGAAAGACACCCTTTGTTTGGCTTCCACAAACATTTCATTGCTATCATGCATGCAATGAAGGTGTGAATTTTAGTTAGACATGATTTGATTTGATTAACTGTGTCTCAAACTCTTGAAAGAAAGCTTATATAGACAATAACGAACAAGGACCCACTTATAACTTATGATGCCATTGTTAAGTTTTAGTTAGACATGATTTGATTTTATTAACTGTCTCAGAAAGAAAGCTTATATAGACATTAAGGAACAAGGTCCCTCTTAGAACTTAATAGGCCATCGTTAAAGACTGTTATATCAACGTAACTGGCCGATACATCATAGAAGCATCAATTTGAAAGGAAAGATTTTGAATTAACTAAAATTTCAATTTTGAATGCAAGAATGAAACATATTCCATGTTGAAGTTGGCGTGGAGACCTTTCCAACATTGTGTAACATGAGTAGATTTAGTGTGAAGGCTCTTGGAAAAAACAAAACAGTCTAGAAAGATTTTAAACTAATGTTTAGTATCGAAAACTTATTTAATAATGTAACTTGTTTAATAGTTACTATTAGGGTCCTACTAACACTGGCATCTATACAATTTCTAGGATTGTCTATATAAGTAGTCCTTGTCTGCAATCCACATATTCTCTCATTAATCCTGATGATGGATCGTGGAGTGTGATCCAAAATTTTGTGAAAAAGTGTCCTACACATTTTTTTCAAAAGCCTTCACAGTAATCTTATGGACAGTGGACACGATATGTCTTTAAATGCCTATCTTTGGTCAAAAATATATATCCTTGCTGATATGGATGGCTTGGCATTCAATACCAGCATTTAGTGAGGTAAAATAATTACTAGGCTGATTGGTGAATTCAAATTCACAACAAATATATGTACATATGAGTAAATGAAAGCCGTGAATACATCCTTCAGTCACTGTCTTTCGTTGGCCTGTGCTGACCTTAGAGATAAAAATGGATTTAAGGACTGCCCATACATTTGTAACGACCCCCTTACTTAATATGGAAATATGCACTTTTTAAATTTTTTTATGTAAGTATACACGATTACCCCATCATCATACTTGAACTTCATAATCAGATTTGTTTATTAACTCATTATAGTCCATAAAGTGATAGTTCATCAAGCCCAATATTAATCCCTTCATTCAACATTTGCATACTTAATCAAGTAATCATTTCAATCTCATTCTTGCACAAATATTTATAAATCAATCTAAAATTCACCATTTCGCATAGTTAAAAAGGATAGCCACTTGTTGCTTTACATCCATAATAGAATAAGAAGTTTCCAAAGAAAATAAATACATAATTTCAGTTTGCAACAACAATATAAATAGGACAATAGGCTTGTCCAATGGCCTAGAAATAATGCCCATTAACTATTAACAACTCTGTGGTCTCTGTGTCTCTGACGTAGAATTAGTGCCACTAAGAGAGAATATCATCGAGGCATTTTTATCCTCCAACCACAGAGCATGAGGGATCCCCCTTCACCTCCCTAACCGGGTGGTGGCCCTACCCTTCAATGAAGGGAGTAGATAAAGGCATTTATCCCTGTACAAATCAGACAAGAGAATCATGTCCATACACCAAACTGCTACCACTTCTACTCGCAATCAACCGGGTACACTAGCTACCTCCACTAACAATTGGTTTCCGACAACATGCAATCCTAGGTTAGCATGAATAGATAGTGATAACAATAATCACACTACTTTGGTCCAAGCATTCTCAAATACACTTGGTAGTTTGGCATAACACAACGCGACTACATATCACTTTGCTCCGATGAGAAGAGAGTAGCCTCAATTAAGGGCAGCGACCCTACTTGACCCTAACCTCGGCTGCAAGGGCTAAAGGAAGAATCACACCAAAAAACCATACAAGGGAGTGCATGTGGGCATGTAACTTTGTAGTCTCCGTGTGCTGATGTAGAATTAGTGCCGCTGAGGGAGAATATCATCGAGGCATTTTATCCTCCAATCACGAGCATGAGGGATCCCCTTCACCTCTCTAACCGGGTGGTGGCCCTACCCTTCAATGAAGATAGTAGATAAAGGCATTTATCCCTGTACAAATCAGACTAGAGAATCATATGCATACAACAAACTGCTACCACTACTACTCGCAAATCAACCCAGTACACTAGCTACCTCCACTAATAATTGGTTTCCGACAAAGCATGCAATCCTAGGTAAGCCTGAACAGACAGTGATAACAACAATCACACTACTTTGGTCCAAGCATTCTCAACTACACTTGGTAGTTTGGCATAACACAACACTACATATCATTCTGCTCCGAGTAGAAGAGAGTGGCCTCAAGTAAGGGCAAAAACCCCACCCGACCCTAACCTCGTCTCCAAGGGCTAAAGGAAGAATCACACTAAAAACCATACAAGGGAGTGCATGTGGGCATGAGTTCAACATGAATGCCATCATGCATTCCTATGTACAACCCTTACAATTTCTCTACTTCATCATGCAATGTAATACCAAAAAGAGTATTCGAGAGATTGACAAAATCATAATTAATTAACAGATATTCAAAAATCTTCCTTAAAAATTCATTTCACATGTAGGCCAGTAAAATTCAGATTTACTTCCGTAATCCTCTAGGGTTTGAGTTTACAACAAAAGTTTTTGGTCCATCCACTCTTGAGAAATCTTTTACAATTTTTTTATAATAACCAACCAACCCCATGAAGCTTCTTACCTTATGAACGTTCTTAGGTGTTGGCCACTCAATATTGGCTTTGATTTTCGATGGGTCAACTTATATCCCATCTTTGTTTATGATGTGCCCAAGGTACCGCACTTCTCTTACCATACGATTTTCTTTTTCTCAACACTTCTAACACTATTCTCAAGTGTCCATTGTGTTCCTCTATGTTATTCGAATAAATTAGAATGTCGTCAAACAAAACTAGAACAAATTTGTCTAAGTATTTTTGAAAAATATTATTCATAAGGTTTGTAAATGCAACGGGTGCATTAGTGAGTCCAAAAGGTAAAATAGTAAACTCATAATGCCCATATCTTGTTCGAACGCTGTCTTATGAATGTCTTCATCCTTTATCCTTAGCCGATGATAACCAGATCGTAAATAGATCTTTGAATAAACAAACACATTTCTTATTTGATCGAAGAGGTCATCAATCCTTGACAAAGGATATCTATCCTTTATTGTTGTCTTGTTAAGCATGCGATAATCAATGCATAGTCTTAACGTTTCATCTTTCTTCTTAATGAAAATGACCGGTGCTCCCCAAGGAGACACACTAGGTCGAATCAGTCCTTTAGACAAAAGTTCGTGAAGTTGTGCTTTCAGTTCAACTAACTCTGTTGTCATTTTGTATGGTGCTTTTGATATCGGTTCAATTCTAGGTTTGATGTCAATGGTAAAGTCAAACTCATGTTTAGGAGGAAGTCTAGGCAATTCCTCAGGAAAGACATCCTTGTACTCTGTAACAACTAAAAATCCTCTTAGAAAGTCTTACCTTCCTCACTAAAATCAAATTTTTTATTGCATACAACATGCAACCTTTGTTTTTAGCTTTCTTAAGTTGCATTACAAAAATTTGTCTTACTTTGAAACCTCTTTTTATGTTCGAATACTAGCTTTTTCTTCATGTCATCTAGACATTCTATTCGTTCTCCGAAATAGTCTACCACCGCCTCGTGTTTGGACAACCAATTCACTCCTATAATAATGTCATAAGACCCTAAAGGAGTTATGTAGAGGTCAAGTTCACTGGTAAAACTAGGTAATTCCAACATGTTGCATCAAACAAATATTGGTCTACCGTATGAATAACATCATTCCCATATTATACAGTCCATGTATTTTCCATATATTCAACTTTCTTAGATAGTTTTCCATCTAACTTACTAGAAATAAAACACTCGATTGCACCAGGTGTCAAATAAAATAGTAACATGAAGTCCGTAGATCTTACTTGACACTTCTATAGGAGTAGTCTGTTTCTCGGTTTGGCGGTTAGCCACTGCAGCATGAATCCTTTCACTCTCGATTGTTCCCTTGATTCCTTTGGGGACAATTGTTAACATAGTGGTCACCACCACATTTAAAACACCTCAGCAAATGACCCTTTCTTTTTAAATTTGTTTTCATTAACTTTCTGACAACACCGTTTCGCCCATTTCTCCTTGTATTGTAGCAAGTTTTAGCATTGTTATAATGTTTTTGCGATCTTCATTTTTCTTTGCCTTCCTTTTTACACAATGTTTTTCTAGGAGCTAATGGTGAAGGTGAGCTGACGCTCTTCTTACGCTTTTCCTCTCTATGAGTTGAAATTGCTTCATAGTTTCGTTTCTTGCAGATGGCTTTTTCAAACATCTTGCTTCCATAGTAGATGGTCCATGTACATCTACTTCCCTATATTTGCGTTTAACCCCATGATAAATTTACGAATTCCGAATTTTTCATCTTTCTGGTATTGAGGTATGTATTTTAGAAACTTAGTGAAACACTCCTAGTACTCTACCACGCTCGGTTTACTCCGAATTAAATTCGAAACTCGGACATTTTCTTGCCAAAGTACAACTAAGGCGATCGACATTGACAGAGGTAAACCTTAAAGGCGATCCCAAGTGATGTTGGCAGTATCAACTCCCAACTCCATCTTGCGGTTATCCCACCACGAAGATGCTTCATTGGAGAGTTGGAAAGCACCCCAAATTGCCTTGGTTTCTTCGAAAAGTCCCTTATTTCGAAATACTTTTCCATCTCGCTCAACCAATTCTCAGCTCCATCCCCAAAATTGTTCCATAAAACTTGGGTGGGCTGATCCGTTTAATATCCCTTGACAGTTCAACAGCTAAGCGGACTTTTTTATTCCCTTGCCGATTTTCAGCATTAGGCTGCTCTAGTTGTTCTTCCTCATTTGCTATAGGTTGTTTTACCTTAGGTTCTTCCTCTTCATTCTCACCCACAACCTGCTACTCCAAGGTAGCTACCCGGTTTCGGGTGTCTTGAAGGACTGCTAGGATTTCATCTAGCTTTTGAGCTGTTGTAATTTTAGCCTTATTGTTTGCTCTCTGTCCTAACCATCGTATCTTGTTAATAAGGATAAGATGTCTTGTTATCATTATGAACCCATTAATTCCAAGAGTTGATAAACTTTCCACTATGATACCAAAATGTAACACCCATGTTATGATTCATCCAAATTAAGGGAATTTAAAAAAACAAATCCTTTTAGCATAATTAATGCCTTCAAAGATTTTCAGCTTACGTAAACTAATTATTCCAGCATTATTAAATGTTTACAATCCATCTTGATAACATACATTAACCATGTGTAGCTGTAAGGGTCAACTAGATCTTCTTGATCTCCTTAAATTCACTCTACCCGAGTGTGTATAACTTGTATACTTTTGGTTAAACCTTTTATAGGTTATGAAAACTTGCATCTACTCAAGTGACACTCAGTAAAAGAAAGATATCCGGTTCGACACATTGATGATCGGGAAAATGGTGAACATACAATGTAATCAACATTTACATTGTTATGGCCATAGTTTTGAAGCATTGTTTTGCAAGTTAGTTCGAGACTACTGCACACTAGTTTGCAAAACTTGTCTCCATCACCACACAACCGTCTCAATATAGTTATCTGGATTTCATTTCGTTGTTTAAGAAATTAAGTTTTAGTTTTGAAGAAGTAGAGTCCATGACTCACCCTACTAATCGAAAGGATCCTATCAATTCCACCTTAGGATCCCTATGGGAAAGATAGTGACCACATAATGATTTTCATCATTACGTCCTCACTACCCTTCTTGTAGCCATCCTAAGTTGGCACGGGTAGGATACTATCGAAAGGACGATGGGACATAGCACTTATGCTTCATTTACACTCAATGTTATCCATGAAAGATAAAGTAATTAAGTTCATCTTTACAACATGTTATAATGTATCGTTACATGATATTAGTTTCTCGAAAGAGAGTAATAGTAACTCTACGAGTTACTATCTTTCATTAGTTCCTCTTATCGAACTAACACAACGTAGTATTTGTCATTAAGTATAGGTTTACTAATCATGTCTCGCATTGAGTTGATCCATTCATTACTCGTTAAGGATAGTCCTTAATCTCATAAGTTTATCAATTAATATGAATAGTCCATTTTATTTCATAAGGTACAATAATAACTTTACTTTGTTTTCATTATATAGTTGTCCTTATTGTTCTATGTTCGTCATTCAACATATTTGTTCATCTCAAAGAATCAATAAAATCAGTAATAATTGCATATCATAAGTTTAATCATCCTTATTTATACTCAGCTGTAAAACAACATATAAATACTTTCATATCCATCAAAACAAGTTACAAAACAGCCAAGTATTATATTCAAACTTAATAAGGATAATCCATTATTTTCATAAATAATGATATACAATTCATCATGATAGTACATTAGGCAAAATGTCCATTAATCAACTTGCGAAGATGATTCATTCGCGTTAACAAATAAATACAACAATCCTTATCGGATTTTAAACAAATATCACATGACGTAATCATGCGTAAACAATCCAATCAGTCACTTCATGAATGTCATTCCTTCTGCAAACTGTAGGAGAGAGAAAATGTATATATGGGTCAGTTCAAAGAATTGACATGAGTTTACTAACTCATATTCTTGTTGTATTTAAATGAAATAATAGAATAAGTTAAGGTTAACTTATCTGAAAACAAATAAACTTCCTAGTTTATTAATTAAATATCTATATCATGCACAAATGAAATGATACTTCATATTATAAGGTATGTTTACAACAGTACATTAAATCAACTGATAAACATATCTTCTAGACTGTTAATGTAACATACAATTACAATTAATTATTACAATAATCAAGAATAGAATTTACATCTGCATCCTTCGATTCCATTCATATTTTGGGTTGCATACATGTATACATTCTTCAAGAATAATATCAACAATGTAACCTTCTTCTATGTTTAACTGTTATGTTCTAGTGATTGATCATAATCTAACCCATTATTTATTTCAGTCGATGATCTATACAGTATATGCATATCAATTTCTTACTCAATAATTTAAATTCCCGTAATGAATACAAAGGAAATCAAACAACATCAAAGCTTTACAAGAAAATCATACAATACCACATACTTGCCCCGCTTTCATTCTTTTAAGCAATAAATGAAACATTCCTTCTCACGAGGAACTAATCATTGTTAACAATAAAGTTCATCACCAAATTTAATATCAAACACTTTATTATACTAATAGTATCTTTTCCTCAGTGGTTATCTTCACCAACCAACAGTCAAGAGAGAAAGAGAGTGTTTTGCAGTCTATGTTTAAGAAACTTAGTAATGGCCATAGCATCAAGTTATGATTGAACTAATATACACTCACACAATCCTGCCCATTATTAACTAAATGGAATAATGTCTACAATATCAAGAAGGGTTGTGTTCACAATATATCACACCCCAAAACCGATGCAACATATAGGTTAAAAGTAGATAACAACATACTCAATGACGAGTTCAACAATCTCACCCAACAAACCCACAGTGATCTAATACCCACAAACATTCAAGCTTGTTTCAAGCTGAAGGAAAATGGTGTTATCAACCAAATACCAAAGGAGGAATCATAACCCAGTCCACAAAAATAGTACAACTGCTTTAAGAGAGCTTAAAAGATTTTAACCATTTAATAAAATCACAATGGCGAGCTCAAAATGAGCTAGAAAACTTAATACAACAAAGCCCTTAAAGGGTTCATTATTACCAAATTTCAAGGCCAAAAACAAATTAAACTCCAACCATTAGTGGATATTCATAATAACAACAATAACAAACTTGCTTAGAGCTGCAAATACACAAAATGACCAACTAAACAAACAATCCCTAAGATCCAACATAACCTAGTTCACATTAGCAAGAAAAATCTCATATGTTTTTATTACAAGCATACCTAGAATGCCAAAACGAATACCCATAATGTTCCAGATTTCTTTTCCAAACATAGGTTCTCCAAATCCAAAATTATATATTAAAAAGAAGAACAACAAAACTCTTAATGAGCTAATTAAGATATACAAATCTGAATGCATATTCCTCAAATTCCAAACAAGGTAACATACCCAGAAACCCATTTCGTTTCCCACTTTTATCCTTGTTTCCATTTCAAACTTTTATGATAACAACGAAGAAATAGTTCCAGATTTAAAAACAACAAATCTTCAACCATTTGCTTGTAAGACAAATCAATTATTAGCAAGCTCTAACGAGCTTTAATAAAAAATAATCTTTCCAGATTTTTAGCAAACAAAAGGAGAACGGATTTTATCAATAATGCCTCCATTTCTAGATTTATAAACTGATTGAAAAACCAAAAACATATTCCCAAAATTTCATATTAAAAACAACAAGAACAGGAGAGAGAAAACCCATGCCTTGGTTCGCCCTTGTTCTCTTCCAAACTTTCCCTTGAAATCTGCAACTTGAATGCCCACAAAAACTCCACAAAATATTGAAACAAAGCTTTTAAATACAACCACACCATTAAAAATAGCTTCGTTTTTGCATGCACAATTCAAAAACGGATTTCCGAAATACCTCCATAAAAGCTCCATGTAGAGTCCAAAGACCAAAACCAAACAACAAGCAAAAATGCGAATGGGGGTGCTTTGCATGTTTTAGCTTCTTAAGGAAGCTACCGGTTCCCAAGGAACCATATTTCCTTTATTACCATTAAAATTGCCAAGTGCATACATGAGTGGCCACTAAACCCAAAACCTTGCATGCCAAGTTCTATGCCATATGGTCCATGACCAAACAAAACTTTAAACAATAAACAATCACCTTGTTATATGCCACGTGGTCATTGACCAATCTTCAAACAATCAAACATTAATCAATTTCTTGTCAAATGGTCTAGAACATTGTTCATCATTAACAATGCTAGGGGTTGATGACCATAGTTTTAACACCAACAATAAACAATGCAATGTGGTCTAAGACCATTGTTTAAACATTAAACATTAACAATGGAATGTGACAAACCTTCCAAAACATGAAACGACATTCCTTCGAAAACTTAACAATGTCTTTACCTTAAATATTACAAATTACCTTAAACAATGTAGACAGGTGGTGGAGTTCAAACAGGACCAACATCATACAACGATGCAAACCAGAAGGTGGTCCTCGATAACAAATCCTTCAACGTTAAAAGATATATGCATGCTTATGTATACACATATTTTTATTTATTAAATTAATATTTATGATTAAATAAATCATTATCCATAAATCACTAGATTAATTATCGATATCAATTTACCGCTTGTCGCATCAACGTGACTTTTGTCAACCAAAGATCCTTACGACAAAAATGCATTAAGTTCGGGTGTGACATCGAAGAGATAGCAAATGCATATTATAACTGACTTGCTTTCACAAGATGAATTTAGTGGTGAATCTGATGATGATGATA
This sequence comes from Taxus wallichiana var. yunnanensis, assembly GCA_018340775.1. Lineage (NCBI taxonomy): Eukaryota > Viridiplantae > Streptophyta > Pinopsida > Cupressales > Taxaceae > Taxus > Taxus wallichiana. The sequence continues at coordinate 425,454,679 of CM031242.1, read as the reverse complement.
TTGGGCCATCTCAGCCAAGTGCTCTTGATGATTTTGAGTTTTTTTCAAATTGTGATTTCATGTGTGTAATGTTCTATTTTAATGAACTTATCATGATGTGTAATGCCCTTTCTAGGATGAGCTGAAAGAAAAGAGAAATGGCACCAACCCAAATCACAATAAAGTTTAAACTGAAATTTATAACAAGCTATAGCAGTCTGAAATCTTATGACAACAAGAAAGAAATTGCAATTATTCACTTCCAATACCACTTTTACACCATCCAAAGCATGTAGGGAACAATAATAATTATTTAGAGCAAGTACAAACCAAGAAATGAATTTTTAGAACCCTAGCTGAAGTATAATAATTAATTTTGTGACAGCAACAAACCCACTTACAAAAATGGCCGGAAATAATGATTCCTAGGCCCAAAATTCAATCCATAAAGTGTAATCAACCTTTTAAATTAGGAACAATCCAAATATCAACAAAAAGGAATGTTGTGCCCTAGATACCACCAAAACCTTCCACCATGCAAGTCACCACCCTAGGAGAGGGTTTACAATGGGCTGGAAATGGCGTGTTCCAAGGAAAATCTGAATGTAATCACCAAGTGTGACCTCCGTGTGAGATCACCAATGAAGGAATGAGGGGTTTCGTCCTCAAACCAAGTGCAAAGAGGGTTTCCGTCCTCAATTGCAAGAGAGAGAAAGTAGTTTCGTGCTCCAACTCCAAGAAAATGAATTCCAAAGCAAGCATATCCTTTTTCCATCCAAGCAACCCCTTTAAATAGCTAGAGGTGGCGCCAAAACCCAAATAGAATCCTCCCAAAGAGGACCACCTTGGAGACATAAGGTATGTCCACAACTTGTTCACCTTCCTTTTAATGAAATGCCCCCGAGGGCCCAGACCCACATACATATGTAGTGGAAACGGGTACAGAAATGTGTGGGAAATGTATCAGAAATGGCAGACAGCAGGATGCGGCCAGGAAATGGCATGAAAACTGCTCTTCCATTTCTATACTGTTTCTGGTGCTACATGCATTTTAAAATGCCAAAAAAACACTTAAAAAAAGAGCCTAGTAGGAGTGGAGCTGCTGGTGGCATTCACGGCACTGATTTTGAGGAAAATCTAGATGATATATTCTAGAATCTAGATTATAATCATGTACATATGAAAATTTAAGCATGTTGAATGTTTTGAACTTCCATGAATACAATATATTTTAAGCACTTTATCTTTTATGATCTAAAAATGTATATTATGCATTTTTTATGTATATTTATATTTTTTTAATAATATACTGTAGGGATGTTTCGTGCCGTTTCTTTCCCAAGGGTTTTTAAAATTGGCATTACCTCATTACGGACCCGTACTCATACCCGTACCCGTTTCCGTTTCCTGGCAATGCAGGTTAAATCTGATCAATTTCATTTAGGTCAATCTAGAAGAATTCCCCATATGAGAAATTCAAATTCGAAGGTTAACTGAACATCATTCTATTGCTCAGCAGGTAGTCCCAAACTGGCTTCTAGCAATACTGCTAAAATAAATTTATATATGCTCCTTTGTTTCAGGATGTTACAGCATCTCAATTTGGGGATACGTGTTTGCATTTACTAGAGAATGCAGAGGCTAAAATGGATGAAGAAACCTTGCAAGCACTCAAGATGCGGACAAAAGCTGTTAAGGGATTAGTTGAACTCGCCCGTGGACATGTTGATTCAGGTTATCTTTTCTAAATAAAATCTTATCTTTCTGAAATATTTCTAGTAGTGTTGATGGTTTGAGATGCTTTATACTTTCTTTGGTTTGATTTTAATTTTCTTGGTTTCCCATGCATTCTAGTTAGTCATATATTGAATGATGGCTTTGTATGTGATGTTCTTGGCAGCCGAGTCATGCTTTCTAGGATTCCACGCAGACAATATAAGAAAAAGCAAAAATGGACTGGGTAATTATATTCTATGCTATGAGGATCTTGGTCTTTAATGCCTGGGACATTGTAATTGGTCTTTGCCGTGATCAAATCTGTAAACCAGAGTTTACTCACTACATAATGAAATAATACATAACATGAAGGATTTCCCTTATAGCAGTTTTGCTTTTCAGGTGCAGTTGCATTATCATATGCGGAATTTGTTCATGTGACTGGAAATCTTGCATTGGCAAAACAGATGTATGAGTTGGCAATAGAACTCTCTGGAACTAAAGACAGTCATGATATGCAAGTTCCAGCTGCTGCTGCAATGGTCTCTGAAGATGTCCAGTTGGGAGCTGCCTTTGGCTTAGGACAGCTTGCCATACATACTGGGTATGTTTTCTTTTAAAAAAATCTGAGGGGTTCTTAAATGTTGTTTTCCTTCGATTAGAATTTATTATGCCACCAGGCCTTTTACAATGGCAGCAAGGGGTGGGATCGAATGGTGTGACTGTAAATTTTATGCTTTATATTACATTTGACTTCCATTTAACCATCACTTGATTTTTTTTTTCATCTTTTAGAAGTCGATCGAAGAATAGTAATATCTTGACCATATGGTAGAGTTTGAGGCCCTTTTTGGAAAGATTTTTTTGTCACCAACAAGTGGAAAATATGAAGAGAATGTAATAAAATTATTAATCAATGTGGTATGTGTAAAATCCAAAATAAAAGCCTTGAAATTGATATCTATCAACATTTTTCAAATAGATGTATTTAAGATATTTGTACTAGTTGCATTCTGTTTATCTGTTATAGGACAAGTTGAAGCTTTGTGATGAGTTGCTTTCCGCTAGTCATTCAGCCAATCCTTTCATTTATGTTAGTTATGTCTAATTAGTGTGCCTAATTGGTCCTCTTTAAGTTGAGTACAGCACACGTGAACTAATAACTGTATTATAGAAAATAAAGACACTATTCACAAAAAGTAACATTGCATAGACTAGGAATATCATTGTTAGTCATATATGCAACATACCTAGGCCTTACTCATGGATCAATATATCCGAGTGTATCAACCAAACTATTCAATATGTTTTAGAAGCTGAAGGAGGCCATGCACACCACTCTAGTGTTGGCTACCCCATATTTAAGTAGATCAAGTTTTTGGATAAAAACTGTGTCAAGCTTTTTTGCATCAATGTTTCGGATCACAGTCCTTGATCCATCATTAAGATGTGAGAAAATCTATGCCAGGATCATAGACTCACACTTCTGATATATATGAGATGAGTCAAGTGCGTTGTTGACATTGTATAGACCTTGAGCAAAGGAAAGGGCATTAATTGTCAAAACCATCCGTCATAGCAAATATATTGAATAGACGTATTAAATGTATTACTTATCACCTTATATTAAACTAATTACCCCCATGATTAAATGTTTAAAGTTATTTGTTTTAGTTGATTAATTTCTAATTAAATTTATAATTATCTTCACACACTTTCTAGATTTCATATTTTGAATTTGAAATTTAATTTAATCCTGATTTTCTATTTTTAATTTTTTGATATCCTAATAATTAATTTTAGATTTCTATTTATTTATATTTATATGTTTGGTGTGTTTTTAATTAAAATAACTACCATTTCAATATAAATCTTTGTAATTTTAATTAATCTCCATTTACTTTTTAATTTTATTTTAATTTATAATTGATATTTTACTTTATAATTTATAATTTTTAACCTCTATTTTTTAATTTTAACTTAAGCTGATTTTTAATTTTTTAATTTTTAATTTTAGTATTTTGTTTTAATCTTATGATTATTTTAATTTCATTCATTTATTGCAATTTTAATTTTAATTTTAATTTAATGGTAATTGATAACCCATATTTTTCGAAAACCTTCATTGTTGAATGTGATGCATCAAGGTATGGAATGGGGAATACTCATGCAAGCATGATGACCCATTGCATTTGAGATTTGCCAACCGCCCATACATAACATAACACACGTTCTTTGTATTTGAGACATTTAATTCCTAAATTGAGACGCACAAATTCATTTATGGAAATCGTGTTCGGGTTTGGGTGAAGAAAAATTAAAGAAAAAGTTATTGTTGCTCTTTTCCTTTGTCAATGTCACATTTTCCCTTTCATTTCGCAAACAATTCCCTCGTCATGCAGTGTGTGAGTTAGGCGATTTGGTTGGTGTTTTGGACCCCTCTACATTTTTGTTTCATTTTGGTGAACAATTCTGCTAAAGCTTTTTGATGATTGGTAGATTCGTTTTGGCAATTGTGTGTGTGGTTGAGAAATTTGTTTGCTGCTTGTGCTAGTAATTGTGTCGATTATTTGTTGTGGTTGGGCGTTTGGGTGATATGTTTCCTTTGTAAGTACCTGTTCTATGCTTTGTTTCAGTGACAATGGTTTGCTCCTAGTTCGTCTTCTACCCCTTGTGAGCTGAATTTCATGCAGAATTTTCCATTCCTTGGCATGTGCAATGTTCGCCAAAAGCTTCGAAATGGATGTATTTGAAAAATTAATATCATAATTGCATAAAGAAAATTCAAATCTTACTCTTTATTCTTGCTACATTCATAAGAAGTATTACATCCATTTAAATAGGAGATGTTCCTATATTTAAGGAGATATAATCTCCATAAATATCTCCACACAACTCCTAAAACAACTCCATGCTATTTTACGTGAGATTTTGTTTTCTCACAAAACTAACTAATATTGTTAATGATTTGTTTACTCAACAACTCATAACAATATTTACTCACCCACTCATAATTACATTTACAATAATGTAATTAATTATTACAACACATTATATTATCCTAGATAATATAATCACTTACATAATATTCTATGTTCACACTACAACATAGATATTCCTAACGCGTTCGCCCCCTTAGTGTGAACATGGGGTAAGAGTTCTGGAAACATCAAACTTGTCGGAGTAGTCATTTAATGCATGGATCTTGCTATTTGGATCTTGTTGCTAATGATCATCATCCTTGTCGTATGAACATCTTCATCGATCGATCACCTTTCAACGAAGTACCTTCCACCGAAGTATGGCAAATCGGAGGACCGCATTTAACGACAATCGAGGACCGCACGTAGATGATTTGCCCTCGTAGTCGAAGTCGGTTTGCTTCTTTCACACCAAATAGACACTCGAGAACTGTTGTTAGTCTATGTGAACACATTAAAATCAAAACATGAAACTAGTTTCACCCCTTGTGTATAAACACACCACATAATCTGAAATAAAATATCACCACATCTTTGCACACCCCATCGTTGGTGAATGACGAGAGGACGCTGATTTTCCTCCTTCCTCCATTGCCTCCTTCCTCCAACAAGAAAAGAGTCTACCATAGGAAATCCTCATCACTAGGACATGAAAGTTCTTCATCAGTTGAGTAGACTTCCCAATCAATTTCTACTTCAGCTAGAAGGGCTTTCTGATCTATCTTGTCATCAAGAAGATCCTGAGCTCTCTTTTTACAGTTCAGTATTACATGCCCAATCTCATTACAATAAAAGCATTTTATTTTTCCATGTGAAGGAACCTTCTTTGGTTTATGTTTTTCCTTCTTAGATGAGGAGCTAGGTTTGTTTCCTACATATAGTACTTCTTCATGTTCTTCATGACTGCTTTGTTCTAACAATGTAGAAATCACTCCTAGACTAATAGTAATTTTACTCAAAGTAAATACAATATTTGAGTAACTCTTAGGCATCTATTAAGAAGAATAGCTTTAGCATCATCATCTTTTACATGTTCTTTAATTCCAATTTAGTTGATTTAGCAAAGAAACGAAACTTACTTATATGATCCGCCATTTTTGAGTTCTCTTCTATTTTCAACCCGTCAAGCGTTGCTTTAGTGTAGTCTTTGCCATTTCACTTCGAACCAAACAATTTGTTAAGAGACTCCCAAATTTCGTTTGCAGATTTTGTGAAATCCACATGATGTAGATAGGCTTTTGATAAGCCCGCACTCAATGGTACCCAATGCTCTCTCGATCTTTTGCATTCCACTTTGCCAATTCATTTCCTCCGGTGGGTGGAGTTGAATTAGACTTCACCACATGACCCATAGATCCTTTTCTATTAAATGTAATTGCATCTCAGTAGTTGCCATGTATGAAAATCTTGTCCTTCAAACTTTTCAATCAGATTTAGTTTCTCCATTATTTTGTACAATACTGATAAAAAATACAAAATTGAATCAAGTACTTTAAAATTTTATATTGAATACCTTTTAACCTCCAAGCAAGTCAAGAACTTGTATTAACAATTCAACATTATTGAAAATTGGAGAAAACTTTCAAGTAGAAGAATTGATGTGCTTAATTTGATAGTTGATAGTAAAATCCGTATTTCTTCCAAACTACGTTCGGGTTCCGCTGAAATTTCTTCGTAGTTTCTTGACCAAAGACGTGATTACGCACGCAAAATTATAGAAAAACCCACATCCGGAAACGAAAACTATGATATATTCTTTGAGACGGATTTGATCATGAAAGCACTGAAATTTCTTGCATCAAACCTGCTCTGTTACCAAATGAAAAATTAATATCATAATTGCATAAAGAAAATTCGAAATCTTACTCTTTATTCTTGCTACATTCATAGGAAGTATTACATCCATTTAAATAGGAGATGTTGTTTCTATATTTAAGGAGATATAATCTCCATAAATATCTCCACACAACTCCTAAAACAACTCCATGCTATTTTACGTGAGATTTTGTTTTCTCACAAAACTAATATTGTTAATGATTTGTTTACTCAACTCATAACAATATTTACTCACCCACTCATAATTACATTTACAATAATGTAATTAGTTATTACAACACATATTATATTATCCTAGATAATATAATCACTTACATAATATTCTATGTTTACACTACAACATAGATATTCCTAATGATATTCTCATTTTATTCATTTCTAACCTTCCTTTAGTAATTCAAATTATAAATTTTATTTATGGTTTTGTTTGTTATGTACTTAATTTTCATTTTTGTTTTGACTAAAAGTACTAGGGTTAAGGTAGCCTAAACCTAGAAAAATTGTTGGTGAGATGCTAACTTCCAATTGGTGTTAACTAACCAAGTTGGGAAAATAAAAGAATGACGAAATTTCAAAACTAAAATTTTAAGTCTACTTTTACGCCCATAGTGCGATCTCCATTATCATTTTTATTTCCATATTTTTATTTCATTTTTATCATTTTAAATTATTTAGCTTTCTAAAATTAATTAGTTTTCTAGTGTTTGCTTTTAATTAGGACCATGACAAGAAAACTTTTTTTTCATATCCTCTTAGTAATTCTTTTGCACGACTTCAATTCTTGTATAGAAACCCACTAGATACCTATACATCATCTTGCACAAGACGAGTTATATCTATAGGATTTGTATCTCGAGGAGCTTAGTTTAGATAGACAATCAACAAAACAAAATACTCGATCACAACATACGGGAGGCACCTTCTCCGGATGGGGGATTAAAAGTCTCCACAATTTTAACGGGCTTCCCTATTTCTCTCGATCCAAATTCACTTGTTTTCCTATGGGGGGGCAAGGGGAGTGAGTGTAGTGGACCATGTTCTCCCTTATAGATCCCTCATCCCCCACATTCAAGATTTCAATATTTCCCATTAGCTCCCACTTGCCATCCATGCTGCCTCGAGTTTCACACTTATGATGCTTCTCACTCCTATCCCCCACCACCTCCCACAATGCCCCCAACACTTGCCACCATGATCCACTTTAGTGACATTTTCACCATTGACTATCTTTGCGTGGCTCTCCCAACTTTTGTCTACTATTCACTTCCTCTTCCCACAATAGAGTCTTGTCCCCACACTATGCACCACTCTAGCTCACTTGTCCCCATGCGCAACACTTGCCACCATGATCCACTTTAGTGACATTTTCACCATCGACTATACTGCGTGGCTCTCCCAACTTTTGTCTACTATTCATCTCCTCTTCCCACAATAGAGTCTTGTCCCCCACACTGCACCACTCTAGCTCACTGTCCCCATGCGCCATGCCCTATGAATTGTTGGTATGATGATGAGCGTAAATCCTTACATTGGAGATTTCGTTTTGACCCAGCCTTTGCACACGAACCTCCCTCTATGCCCTTCACTTACGAGAGATTATTGTTGTCTTCTCCGACAAAAGGAACACTGGTTTCATATGTCAGACGACTTGCTCTTTTTGTTGCCTTCACCATTCACCGAAGACCTTTTGGCACATTCTTCTCCCGAGTAAAAACCTCAACTTTTGACATCGAGACCTAGACATGGTGTAGACACCTTAATTTCACATCTGTCCTAAATCAATTAATTCCCCTTTCTCATTTCCCACAAAAATACACTTCAAATTAATCAAATATAATTTGATTAATTATCCATTTCAAAATCCAAAAATAACCCAATCCTCACCACATGTCATTATTCTCCATGTTTTTCTACTATTGAATTAAAAATTCAAATTCAAATCCTCACCCACCCTTCGTCGTCCCCACTCACCTAAAATCTTCCACTTATGAATTAAAAATATAATTCAAATCCTTACTCATTCTTTGTGGCCCCCACTCATCTAATCTTGCCCACATTTTCAAACCACTCACCTAATCTTGCCCACATTTTCAAACCATGATTACTTAAATTAATCTAAGTTAATCACTCCCCCAGCCTATAAATACAACCTTACCCTCCCCTTTAAACACACAGAGAACAAACTTGAATGCCATATCTAAGTTCTTGCATCTTTTGAGCAAAGAACACCATTTTGCCTCGTCCTAATACCCAAATAGCCTCATAATCATTTTTCTCATCCTGGGTGTAAAGTAAGAGGATTATTGTTGCAGGAGGTCTTGCTCCGACTTGAAGAAAAGCACCTACATATCACACAATCGGGCTCAATCCAAGTTTTCTAGCCCATTCCAGGTTTCACACGGAGAGCGAAGGAGGAGGTATGATTATTGGTATTTTACTTACTTGTTAGTAGTGTATTTTTCCTAGCTTACATAAAGACAACGAATATTGTGATTACCATCGCTTAAAAGGGCACTCCATGATCGATGTATGTAATTCCGCCATTACGCCCAAGACTCGATTGAACGTGGAGACATAGAAGTTGAAAATACTTCGAGACAAAAACACCTAATGAAAAACTTCACATTTTCAAAAATCTTTCCCTAACCATAATAACAATTCAAAAGATAAGGGTCAATCATCAAGTAATATGATTCGGTCATCACGACCATAGATTATGACCAAGACTTAGTGGTAACTATAAAGATCGAATCGATCGTGTGTGATCACCATTGACGATAAAAAATGTGAGGCCCTACAACAAAAAAATCTGCCACTTCGTCCCGGCATCACCTCCTAATCCACCATCTAATTCCGTCGCCAATTCCACTCCACAACCTACGCCATCATTTAATATTGTCAAACAATTAGAGAGATACGCCACACAAATTTCAATCATGGAACTACTTAATTCTTCTCCCGCACTACAACGCATCCTTATCTGCAAACATCGATAATGCTCGTGTCCCCGAGGACATCAATTCATAACAATTCCGGGCTTTAATTGCACATCTTACACGATTCCCCAATCCTATTTTATCTTTTGGTCCCATTACTGACGCTTAATCCCAACATCGTTAATAATCATTTTTATACGCCGAGGGTTATGTAACTCATCGTAAAATCAAGCGCGTCTTAATCGACAATGGATCAACATTAAATATTTGTTCCATGAAACTTTTACGTTGTCAGGTTACATCGAAAATGATTTGCAAAACAATATCATAAACATTCGTGGGTATGATAATAAGCGAAAGAAAGTCTCAAGGCACAATCACGTTGCTTCTCCAAGTTGGACTCATCACCTTAGACACGGTCTGTCATGTGGTAGATATAGAAGTTGCATATAACATTCTTGTCGCTTGGCCGACCATGGATTCATGCCACGAAAGCCGTCCCATCAACATTCCACCAATGCATTAAGTTTCCTCATTTGGACAAGGAATTTACATTATGTGCAGATCCCCAACTTTTTGAGTATTGTAGATTCCTCAAAGGACGGTATCGACATGATCACTATTGTCCATCAACAGATAAATATGCTCCACCTCGTATAATCCCTAATGAAACACACATTGATCCTGATACACTCCCTAACAATAATCCAAAACCATCATTTCATAACCAAAACACATTTTCCAATCCATTATCATCCGCTACCAACCACCTTCCACCCGGTCCTCCCACTAATCAATCATTTTCTCCCACTAATCAAGCTTTTTCTTCCATCAACAATTATTCTTCCACCACACCATCTTCTTCTTCACCTAGCCAATCTTCTTCATCCAACCACACCTCCTTTATTAAGATACCTCCTCCTATAAATAACCAACCTTCATCCTTCAATCCACCCCTTCTTCTTATAACCCATTCTTTTCATCTTTTAAGACTACCAAACTAACTTCCCCACCACATGAGGTATCTATGGTCCCCCATCTCACACATTTAAAATCATTGACACGGGATGCAAAGTGAATATCAATTTCAAAAGATGGCGGACTCTTTTTATATCACCAAATCCCCACATAGCTATGACAAATCTAACGCTCCACATTTGAGAATCCATCCCACTTACCAAATGAGTTAGTCAGTTTGGAAAAAGTTTGGTTATCTTGACAACGAACACATTCCAAGTTCTTCAGGATCTTGGCTATATAATGACGACTTTGCTCCATGTTATGAGTCCCCTCAATTTACCAAAGCTCACCGAATAATGAAAAACATGCGATAGAAGGGTAAAAGACTCGGTCCAAATGAACAAGGTCGTTTAAACCTGATAAATTGCACATAACATCACGGTAAACATGGTCTAGGTTTCAAGGTGTTTGATGTTGCTCCCATAATAATTTCAAGTGACAATGATGACACCAGTTTTGATAATGACATCAAGTCTCCATGTAGTCTTTTTGAGGACCTCACTGAAACACATCTTTCCTTTGAACATTTATCTATTAATGTCATCAATTTTGAGCCTACACATCCGAGTTTCATAGACCATGGCCAACCACATCATGCGGCCATGGACATGTTCCAAAATGATGAAGCCATCGAAGAATTCCTTGGAACTCGCGACCAAATCCCTACTTGACCATAGAGAAGGATTTGAAATCAATCTAAATGAATCAACCTATTTTGGCGAAGAGATAAAATATTCAGATCCTTCACCCTTAGAAAATTTGGATCAAAAGCGCAAACAAAGGATTTCCCATAGTCAAAACCTCACTGCCACCCTATCCACCAAACATGTCAACAAAAAGTTCCAACAAACACCCGACACTGATGACTTACATCAACCATTAACATCGTTCTCCGAAAAGGATACATCTAAAATGCTTCAGAGAAGAAACAAAAGACAAACATTGGCACCACTGAACAACCAAAAATTTACAACTTGGCATTAGTCTGTCTCGACATTGAAGAATGCATGGAATTCACAACACACTCTTTATTGAATTCCAAGATATATTTGTGTGGACATATAAGGACATGCCAGGCCTGGACCCATCTCTTGTAGTACACCATCTTGTGGTACATCCGGATGTAAAACCTGTAAAGCAAAAACTACGCAAAATGCATCCCCAAGTTGCATTACTTGTCAAAGTCGAATTCGAGAAACTCTTTAAGCCGACTTTATAAAACTTATTGATTATTTGGCATGGATATCTAACATAATTCCTGCCGCCAGAAAACTCTCAAGCATCGAATATGCACTGGACTTCCGTGACATCAACAAGGCTTGTCCCAAAGATGACTTTCCTTCGCCAAATATAGACATGATTGTTGATTCTACTGAGACCATGAAATGCTCTCCTTAATGGATGGATTCTCTCGGTTACAATCAAATACGTATTCTTTGAAGGAGATCAACATAAAACGACATTTACTACACCACGGGCACCTTCGTTATAAGGTCATGCCTTTCGGCTTGAAAATATCGGTGCCACCTATCAATGAGCAATGCTGTCATCTTCCATGACATGTTACATGATATCATGGAAGATTATGTTGATGATATATTAGAAAAATCTAAAACACGAATAGTAGGCAACCAAGTGTGTTCGGACGCATTTTCGATAGATTACGCGAGTATAAGGTTCGCCTTAACCCAAATAAATGTGTGTTCGGAGTAACCTCTCGGTAAATTATTAGGGTTTATTGTCTCACGAAGGCATGAAGTGGATCTGCCAAAGTCAAAGCCATTATGGAAATGCCTCCTCAAAACCTAAAATAATTATGCAATCTTCAAGGAAAGATACAATCTATTCGGCGTTTCATATCACAATTACGACAAGTGCCATCACTTTAATCAGTTGCTCAAGAAAGATGCACACTTTCACTTTGAAACCATGATCGCCAAGACTCTTTTGCTAAGTTAAAAGAATATTTCTCTAGTCACTTTGTTCTTATGTCACCGATTCTTTGATAAACCCATGTTGCTTTATACATCTCGCCATCGAATATGCCATAAGCTCTACTAACACAACATAACGATCAAGGAAAAGAACAGTCAGTATATTACCTTAGTCGAACACTTATTGAGCACGGAGTATGTTATTCCCAAATCGAAAAAATATGCTTTAGATCGCCTTTGCATTCCATAAGTTATGCCATTACTTGCTCAATCACACAACTAAGTTGATTGCCAAAATTGATCCTCTCAAGTATTTGTTGTCGGACCCATTCTCACGGAAAGAATGTCTAGTTGGGTCGTATTATTTAGTGAATTCGATGTCGAATTTGTTCGCAGAAAGCAATTAAAGGACAAGCCCTGCCGACCAACTTGCCGAGGCACCCCTTCCCGGCACGTAACCACTTCGATTCTCTTTTCCGATGAAGATATTCTACATGACATCGCGCCACTGACTCTATTTTTTGATGGATCTTGTAATTCCATGGCTCAGGTGGTATTTTGCTTATCACACCCAAATGCGGACATGTTATCCCCAAATCATTTCGCTTAGCATTCCCATGTACCAACAATATCGCATGAGAATATGAAGCTCTCATCGCATGATTAAAATGGCTATATCTTGGAATCTTACGAACTAGTTGTATTTGGTGATTCTTTACTTATCATCAAGCAGTTACCGATAAATACCAGTCAAGGATGAAAAACTTATCTCATATAAATGCATGGTGGATAGTCTTCAAGCTATTTTCGATTAATTAGCTTTGATCAAATTCCCGAATTCGTAATAAATCGCCGACGCTTATGGCAACTATCGGATCTCTATTAGAAATCGCATCTAGTCAACCCTGTACATTTTCTTGTCGAACATCTCTTAATGCTCGCCTATGATCTTCCGAAAACACTATGGTATGTGATATCGTGGTCCGAATAACCTTGGTACCACGATCTTTATACCTTCATTCGTGATAAAACATTTCTGTCGACACAAAACCAATGCATAAATGTGCTTTTAGACAACGTGCTTCTCGTTACACAATTTTAGCAGAAACTCTTTATAAACGAGGATATGATGGCACCTCGCTCCGATGTCTTAATCGGGAAGAATCCTCGAGTGTCTTAGTTGAAGTCCATTCTCGTATCTCGTGGAGCACACATAAATGGTATCGCTTAGCCAGAAAATCTTGCGAGTTGGATATTATTGGCCCACCATGGAAAGTGACGCATGCCATTTTGTCAAACATTGTCAAGCATGTCAAAAGCATGGAAATTTTATCCACGCACCTTCCGTGCATTACGATCGATAACCACACCATGGCCCTTCTTTCAATGGGGACTTGACCTCATTGGTAAAATCGACCAACATCTTCCGATGGACATAAGTTCATCATTACTGCTATCGATTAACTTCACTAAATGGGTAGAAGCTATGCCTCTCACTTATGTTACCGGTAGCCAAATATCAAAATTCATTTTTAATAATCTCATTTGTCGATTTGTTATTCCATCCGCTCTGGTTAGATAATAGAAAATTATTTAAAAACCAGGATGTAAAAGACCTAGCCAAACATTTTCACATCAAACTTAAATGGTCCACTCCATACTACCCTCAAGGCAACGATCAAGCGGAAGCAACCAATAAGACCTTAAAATTCATCATGGAAAAGATTGTCAATACCCATGGACGTAATTGGCATATTTAAATTTACCCCGTTCTTTGGGCTTACCGTACATCTTATCGCACGCCTACCGGAGCCACCCTATTTTCCCTTGTTTATGGTTGTGAAGCCATTTTACATATTGAGATAGAACTTCCATCCTCGAGGATCTCCCTTAAAGATGTAATTAATGAGGATGGATACGGACAGTCACGGCTTCAAGAGCTTGAGCTTTCGATAAAAACGACTTAATGCTCTCAATCATCTTCAAGTCTATCAAAATCGATCGCAACACGCTTATCATAAAAGGTAAGACCCAGAGAATTCGAAATTGGTGATCTCGTTTTAAAAGAAAATAAAAAATACCATTAAAGAACGAGAAAAACAAGGAAAATTTGAGCCTAATTGGTTAGGATCCTATGTAATCACACATGCTAAATTTGGCTCTCGGAGCCTATAAATTGGCCATCAAGATGGTCAAGATCTTGATGAACCAATGAATGCGGTTCATTTAAAGAAATTTTATTCTTGAGATGTTCACTATTCCGGATACAATGTGTACATTGTTCCTTTTGTCTTGCTTATTTCGAATAATTTAAATTTATTCATTTCCATCGTGATATTTTCTTTATCAAAATCACATCTTCATATTTATCATCACGAGACAAGTGCTAGTATAAACCCTATTAAGTTTGTGAGCGTCATACTTCTTCCATTTTCGCCGCTTTCCTATATGGTCATGCCTGAAAGCTTACCGATGGTAATATATTCCCTTAAAATACATTCTCTTTCATAACAAAGCTCTAAATTTCGTTACCTAGTTCGTTTGGTTGTCCATTTCGGTCTTCGGTGTTCAACCCTCGTGTCCTACTAATCGCGTGGGGTGAGATCGGGGGCGGATGTTTCTTCACAAATACAAAGCATTATTGCAAAAAAATCATCAATTCAATAACTTATGAATAATTCATGTCACATCTTTCGTCCTTCATAGTCTTTGGTGTTGAGCCCACACTTCTACCTTGGTAGTGTGAGACCGAGAATGGAGAAAGGTGCCCTTACTCGCCTCGAGTCTTGTCTTGTAATAAACCCTTCGTCTCTTACAAGTGGCATGGGGCAAAGTGTAGGGAGTCATTCTTATACAAACATAAAAACATTGCAAAATATTTACAAAAAAATAAAACAAAACAAAAAAAAGACAAAAAAAGAATTCACTCGCTTTATATTTTGCCTTCGGTGATGAGCCTCGCTTCTCACTAAGAAGTAGATGAGGCAAGACATAGGGAGTCATTTCAAAAATACAAAATCTTACAAAGTGCTTACAAATTATAGAATCTCTAAACACGTAATTTAGATGCCTAAGTGAAGAGAGAACTATCCCTTAACCTAATATTTTATCAATCAAGAAAGCCACATAACTGTCTAAGTCTCAAGCATGTGACTCATAAAGTGAAAGTCATTTTTGAAATTGGTTCAAGATCACATGAAGAATGGAGTCATAATTTCCCAAAGGGATTGTTAAGCATTTGTCTCTATATTCATTATCTACCTCCTACGTCCTTCTTGATTTTGGTGATGAGCCCACACATCTTACTAGTGTGTGGAGTCAAGAATGAAGTCGGAATTCTTTTTTCATCATATCATCACCACCATATCCCGCCAATGGAAAGAGAATGTGTTATTCGAGTATAAGTTACAACACGGACACGGTACTTACGGATAATATCCATGTTTATCACCTCTCAAAAATAAGTATGCATTCGGTCCATAAATTACCAATCACAATGTAAAAATTCAAAAACATTTGAAAATCGTCAAAAACAGTGTAAAAATCTAAAAATCCAAAACATTTGAAAATCATCAAAAATCCAAAAACAATGTAAAAATCTAAAAACATTTGAAAATCGTCAAAGATCCAAAACAGTTTAAAAATTCAAAAATCCAAAAACATTTGAAAATTGTCAAAAAAAAAAATAGAAACAATCGTAAAAAATCCAACAAAAAAATTAGAACTCGTCAAAAATAAAAAACATTAAAAACACTCGCCAAAAATCTAAAAACATTACATGTAATCGTCAAAAATCTCAAAAACATTAGCAAGAATCGTTAAAAATCCAAAAACATTTGAAAATCGTCAAAAATTCAAAAAACATTAGAAAATCTATATATATATAATAAAAAAATAAAAAAATCCACAAAATTGCAAAAAAAAAAACTTTAAAATAACCAACACAAGTTAACCTTTAAACTATTATCCCCAACAAATGATCCAATCACCTTATGACTACCAAATTCAAACCACTTCTCCTCGCGTGAATCCTCGCTTGGGGCAAATTCGGCTCTCATTGTTTCCTTGTTTGAAAACAATGACCCAATACTTTACTGTGTCCTCGTACCCCTGTTTGGGGGCACATCCAATTAATCCTCACTGTGGAACACGTTAGGGACATGTTTATCGGGTTCTGTGTTGCATTATTAGTTGTAAATTATTAATCGCTTTCTTGATCTTGATATATTACAGGGGCCATTTTGATTTTACATATCCCGGTGTTCTCTCTAATATTCTTATGTTATCTCGATTGCATGTCGTCATTAGTGGCATCATACTTTTTGATGGCCTCTCGCTCTATGCTCTTTTCCATTTCGATATCGTACTAAGGCATCAAACTTTTTTTTGATGGCCCCTGTCTATGCTATTTTGATTTTACATATCCCCGTGTTCTCTCTAATATTCTTATGTTATCTCGATTCGCATGTCATACTAGGGCATCATACTTTTTGATGGCCTCCGCCTATGCTCTTCCATTCGCATATCGTACTTAAGGCATCAAACTTTTTGATGGCCCCTGTCTATGCTATCACGCATATTACGTCTAGTCATCCCGATTTTTATATCACGATGCATCCCTGTTATGTGCTATATTAAAATTAAGATGCTTTTCGTCACGTGAGTATCTTCGCATGATCAACATCTTATTTTGCACCCCATCCATTAACCCATACTAATACATTCCTCAATTTGGGAATCCTACTTGATCACCGTTTAGCGGTGTGCGAATCCTACTTGATGATCTTTCTCAAGTAGCATTCTCTATTCAACACTCCTTCCCACCATGCTAACCATGTATTTGATCCATTCATCCTCGCCCTTCATAGTTTTTTTTTTTTTTCTTCTGTTTCTACTTCTTCTTTTGTCCTCTTTCCATTTTCATCTATTTCACCCCCGCTCCCACCTCGTTTTCTCCTTATTTATCCTTTCCGTTGCTCCCTCGCTTTTCTCACTCTATCATTTATTTCACTTTCACGCATCCTCTTTATTATCTCTCTGCTGCTTCTTTCATTTTGCACATCTCTCTATTTTATCCCTTCACCCTACTGTCATTTTGTTATTTTTGCCTTGTTTGTCCATCATTCCCTTCTTCCCCTATCATCTCTCTCTTATTTCTACTGTTCCATTCTTTTTCCCCCTCCCCTATCTCCCTTACTTTTCTCGTAATCAACCCCCAATCCTATCCATTCCCTTTTCTCTTTCCCACACACCTCACACCTAGCATTCAAGGCCGATTCAATCCTTTCTCCATTTCAAGGCTGCGGTCATTCCAGTTGTCTTCCACTCCATTATCGTCCTCTTCCCTGGATAATTCATTTCTCTTCTTTTCGAGAGTTCTGTCATATATTTCATTCTCGCGGTCTTCTCGAGGGGGCATCACCACATCTATCCATAATCACATCTTCTCATGACATTTTTGTCTTGGAGGATACTATGACATCCGTCACTCACCACTTTCTATTCTTCCCAACAAACATTCGCTCTACCTTTGTTAAAAAAAAGTAGATTGAATTTTCCCCATACTGTTTACTTTTTTTGAAAGGACACTACTTTCATAAGACTTTCAAAGAGGGCAAATGTAGACACCCTAATTTCACATCTCTCCTAAATCAATTAATTCCCCTTCCTCATTTCCCACAAAAATGCACTCAATTAATTAAATATAATTTGATTAATTATCCATTTCAAAATCCAAAAAATAATGACGTAAAGTTTAGAAAAATAAGCTTCAATGCCATTAGGGTATGAAATGTATTGAAAAATATTTTGTATTGTTCTAACAAATATAAGATGTGAAATTAGGGTGTCTACATTTCATTCTCACAAATTTCAATCATGGAACTACTTAATTCTTCTCCCTGACTACAATGCATCCTTATACAAACATCGATAATGCACCCTTCCAAAGAGGGGTAAATGTAGACACCCTAATTTCACATCCGTCCTAAATCAATTAATTTTCCTTCCTCATTTCCTACAAAATACATTTCTAATTAATCAAATATTTGATTAATTATCTATTTCAAAATCTAAAAATAACCCAATTCTCACCACATGTCATTATTCTTCATGTTTTTCTACTATTAAATTAAAAATTCAAATTCAAATCCTCACCCACCCTTCGTGGTGTCCACTCACCTAAAATCCTCCACTTATGAATTAAAAATATAATTCAAATCCTCACCCTTCTTCGTGGCCCCCACTCTAAACACAGTAATAAACTTGAATGTCATATCTAAGTTCTCGTGATCCTTTCGAGCAAAGAACATCATTTTCATCGTCCTAATTCCCAAATAGCTTCATAATCATTTTTCCCATGTGGTGCAAAGTAAGATGATCGTTGTTGCGGGGAAAGTCTGCTCCGTCTTCAAGAAAAACACCGCATATCACACAATCGTGTCTCAATCTAAGTGTTCTAGCCCATTCCAAGGTTTACTACTAACGCTGGGAGGAGGTATGATTATTGGTATTTTACTTCCTCGTTAATAGTGTATTTTTCTAGCTTACATTTTTAAGACGCCCTATTACTTTCGATCTGTTACCATTAATTTCCCAATTAGTGGTTTTATCTGCTTTTTTGTTTATTATTGTTCGTTATTGTTTCTTTCTCGCATTTTTATGGCTTTCTTTGGTTAACCTTCACGCTTTGGGTAGTGTTTTTGTTGTGTGGTGTCTTGTGGTGTATCCGCATGTTATAACAACAATAAAACTACGACGCCACTGTGTGTTTGATCTCTTCGTTGTTTGGTGTTTAGTTCAGGTTCGATTTTGTTATTCACTGAATCTATGTAAAACACATTAACTAGATATTAGTTTATCATCTTATCACATGGGAGAACCAATCCTAAATCGTATTTATTTATTTACTTTTGCTAAAATAACTCGCTTTGTAGGAAGTTAATCATTTTTTTTCTTTTGTTTTAGTCAATCATTTTGTGATCTAACTCTTTATTTTTGTTTATTGTTCTTTTTAACTCATTGCCAAATTTTTAGCTTTCTCGGTGAAGATGAAGTCGAAAATAAAAAAATTTCAGCGGGACTTTTTGTCACGTTCAAAATTTTTATTCAGAGTGATACCGTAGCCCATCTTCCGGAAACCATAACTTTTGCTCCCGAACTCGGATGACTTCATTTTTTTTTAACGTAAAGGTATCGAAAAGATCTATGCAATAAAACAATAATTTTTAGATTTAGACTTACAGAAAATTTTTGGTTTCATTTCTTCTAACACCTGTCTTTTTAACCAAAAACAACAAAATTATAGTTTTTTTTTTTCACGTAATCTCACATGTATGCTCTTTCCTTGCACTTCAAAAGTGATATTGGAAATCATAAACGTGAGGCCACCGAGCTCCTAAAACATTTTTTTAATTTTTGCCTTACATTTCGATTTTCTATGACAACACTTTTAGGTAACGTTTTCACTCTTTTTTCATCGCTTTTAGTGAAGATAATCATTATCGCATTATTTCGCAATCATGATTAATCGCAATAATTATTAACATTTAAAAAATAAAAAAACTATTCCAATTGTATCCGTGTATGCTCTTTTTTCGCGCTTTGAAAGCGATCTCAGTAAATCGAAACGCTCACAATTTTTTAGTTTCTGTTTAACATCAGGATCTCTAGCTTTGTTTTCCAATCGCATTTCAATCATTATTTTTCTTTTCGTCATATTATTAATATTTGTTTGGTTGTTGGTTGTGTATGCTCTTTTCTCGCGCTTCGAATAACTGGAAAATAAAAAAGCCACGATCACTTTTCTAACATTTCGTTTGGGGATAACTACTAAGTTGTTTTCGTCAGAAACGTGTTGTTGGAATATTGTCAAAAAAACAAAACCGAAAATCCCAAAAAATACCACCATTCAAAGAAAAATGCTAAAACCAAAATAAAAAAGTACGCCAGTGTACGCAATTATTTTTTTCTAGTGATTTCTTTCAAGTTGGAAAGAACTTGCGCTTAATCACTTTATCATTTTGTTTTTGACGCAGATACAAGCGTGGATTTCACCACTACCAAAGCTACACCGTGGACGTGGACTTCGACTACGACACACCAACATGATTTCGATTCAGATTGCACTTTAAGACCTAGCCTCATCACACAGTTTCGTTTCGTATTTACCTCGCCGCCGCTCTTCACTTACAGTGTAATGCTTTCGTGCAACAGATGCGAGTCACGCCTAAATAACAGAATAACGAACCCTGGTCATCGCCCCTCGTAAATCTTCGGGGAGTTATAAGGACACCATACACATTCATCTCTCCATCACCTTCCACCTTTTCACAAAACATGTTCTGACGTGGTGATTCACTCCGAAACGGCAAATAAGAATTGGTGAGTCTCCTCCAAGGTTTAAGGGTTCCCGCACTCAATTATGTCCCCGCATGAATTAGGTATATCGTGACTAGGGTATATCGATGACACATTTTTCTTGGAATAATAAGAGCTCGCGATCCACCATTTCATAAAGATACTTGTATGATGCATTTAAACAATGATCATTCCCGAAGAAGTTACCTCATAAGCCAAAACAATCAATCCACATGATTCTTCATTGTTTGAAAACAAAATAGTTTAAGTATTGTTTTATCATAAAACTTGGTTGATATCAATGTGTTTATCAGAAAAGTTCGCACCTAGTTGTGTTCCAAAAAATCGTTATCGACCAATTCAATACCAAGCTTAAAACATCCAAACAATCCAACAACACGACCAAAACATCACACCAATTTCATTAGCTTGTCTCATCCAACAATACATCTCCATAAATTGTCTTCTCGGCTATATCCAATCGATATTGAGTGACTAACATTCACTTCCCATATGTCAATCGTCAAACATCCTTCATAATTGTTTCATTTATATCAAACTAATATTGGGTGACTTGTTTCAATTCACTCATTATTCGCCCACCATCGCGTTTATCCAAATCACGTACTAACACAAATCTTTTCATAACTCATTTTGAGTTATATCACAACCATATCGCGATTAACCTATTCGGGTTACTCTCCCCACACAAATAGTCCCGAGCATTGCTTTTGTTCTAAATCTACACAACGTGCAACAAATCCTCTAATAACTCGCCTCGAGTTACATCATCATCACATCAAATAACTTGCTTTGAGTTACTCTCTTATCACCATCACGAACTTATTCGCGATAAATCTAAAGTAATCAATTCTCATTTCCTCACACCTATTCAAAATTCTTACCCACTTTTCGGTTTAATCGCAGACATATTTCATCATGGTATTCACTCGCAAATACAATCATGAAAATGACGACGAAGAAGTTGCACAACCGTAACTCACCAATTAAAGAACAAGAACAAGTTAATAGGGTGATAGAACAAAACAAAAATGAATCTCATTACGCACGCTAAATGCATGGGGCAAAACTACCCCCGACTTTCGGCAGGCGAGAAATTTAAACAAACTCATCGACAACGGTGAATCAAGTTATCACAACGAAATGTTAAACAATCCAAATAGTTCTTCTAAAAGTTATTCACTAAAATCCAAGACTTAACAAAAAACTTGAGGGGTTTATTTACTAGAAAGTGAAAGATTAAAAGACCTCAATCTAGATTCCAATACTCACGACATGTTTGATAAACCATCCCCGCTTCTCCATTCGCACAAGAATGAAAACTTATGAAAGACACCATTCGGGGACTACAAAACAATCCAAACAATTCAACTTTCAAGAATCAGATCCTTATCCATTTCATACAGAGATATCACAATTACTATTTCCGTCATCCTTCGAAATCCCTAAGTTTGATAAATACAAAAGAAAGGCGACCACGTGAATACGCATGTCGAATTTTACACGCAATGTCGTGAAAGTTCGCCTATCGAGACACGTACCTTTTACGATTATTCTCCCAAAGTTTAGGAGGACAAAGCTTTAGATCTGGTTTTTCCATGTGCCCAAAGGATCGGTCACAACATTTATAGATTATCGAAGAAATTTGTCAAACATTTTTCTATAACCTAGACTCATAAATAACCACGCTTGATCTCTCGCAACACTGTGAAAAGGCTAAACAAAAATTTTGCCTTCTTTTTACAATGATGGCGTGGAATGTAAGTCGATTTCCTCGTCACACTCAAGAGACAACTAGTTAGCATTTTTGTCTCTAATCTCAATGCCGAATTATCATTCTACATGCAAATGCATTGTCAATAGTTTCGACGAAGTCATCGAAAAGGGACACAAATCGAAAAATCCTCATTTTTAAGGGCTTCGCTTAAAGCACCTTTTGTAGAGACCAACCTTATCGAGACACTCCTCAAAACCGTGACAAATCTAAATTGTTTAATCAAAATCGAAATATCGTCAACGATGGCATTATCGATTCTCGCCACGTCCGAAATGTCCAAAACCATCCCATCAACACATTAAAATCTAAACAACCAATCATTATCCCTAAAGGAACAACCAATCATTATTCCTGAAGGAAACAACCAATCATTATCCCTGAAAGGAAACTTTAAAATCTAAACATCCAATCATTATTCCTAAAGGAAACAACCAATCATTATCCCTAGAAAGGAAACTTTAAAATCTAAACAACCATCATTATCCCTGTAAAGAAAACTTCCTTTCTAGGGATAATGATTGGTTTAAATTTTAATGTGTTGATGGGATGGTTTTGGACATTTCGGACATAGCGAGAATTAGTAATGCCATCGTTGACGATATTTCGATTCCGATTAAACAATTTAGATTTGTCCCGGTTTTGAGGATTGCCTCGATAAGGTTGGTCTCTAAAGGGTGCTTTAAGAAACCCTTAAAATGAGGGATTTTTGATGTGTCCCTTTTTTGATGACTTCGCCGAAACTATTCGCACAATGCATTTGCATGTAGAATGATAATTCGGCATTGAGATTAGGACAAAAATGCTAACTAGTTGTCTCTCTTGGCATCGAAAGCAGGAAATCGCTTACAATTCTCGCGCCATCGTTGTAAAAAAAGGCAAAATTTTTGTTTCGCCTTCGCTTAAGTGTTGCAGAGATCAAGCATGGTTATTTCGAGTCAGTTATAAAAATGTTTGACAAATTTCTTCGATAAGTCTAAAAATGTTGGACCGATCCTTTCGGGCACATGGAAAAATCGCCTAAAGCCCGTCCTCCTAAACTTTGGGAGAATAATCGTAAAATGTACGTGTTTCGACAGCAACTTCCCGACATCGCATGTAAAATTCGCGACATGTTCACGGGTCGCTTTTGCAGATTTATCAAACTTAGGGGTTTCGAAGGATGACGGAAATAAGAATTGTGATATCTCTATATGAAATGGATAAGCGATACAATTCTTCAAAGTTCAATTGTTTGGATTGTTTTTGTAGTCCCGAATGGTGTCTTTCATAAGTTTCCATTCTGCGCGAATGGAGAAGCGGGACGCTTTATCAAACATGTCGTGAGTATTGGAATCTAGATCGAGGTCTTTTAATCTTTCACTTCTACCGCCGCTTCTCAAGTTTTTTGTTAAGTCTTGGATTTTAGTGAATAACTTTTTCTACCAAGAACTATTTGGATAGTTTAGCATTTCGTTGTGATAACTTGACTCACTGTTGTCGATGAGTTTGTTTAAATTTCTCGCCTCAAGTCGTGGGTAGTTTTGCCCCATGGCTAAGAGATGCGAATGGATATTCATTTTTGTTTTGTTCTATCACCCTATTAACTTGTTTCGTTTCTTCATCGTGAGTTCTTTGTCAGGCAACTTCTTCGCCGTCATTTTTATGATCATGGATCGCGAGTGAATACCATGATGAAATGTCCGATTGTTCGAAAAGTGGGTAGGAATTTTGAATAGTGTGAGTGAAATGAGAATTCGACATTACTTTTAGATTTATCGCGAATAAGTTCGTGATGACCGATAAGGAGAGTAACTCAAACAAGTTATTTCAATATGATGATGATGTAACTCGAGACGAGTTATTAGAGGATTTGTCTGCGACGTTGTGTAGATTCGCTTAAACAAGCTCTCGACTATCGATTTTGAGAGTAACCCGAATAAAGCTAATCGCGATATGGTTGTGATATAACTCAAAATGAGTTATGAAAAGATTCAGTGTTGGCCGTGATTCGATAAACGCGATGGTGGATGTAATAATGAGTGAATTCAAACAAGTCACCCAATATTAGTTTGATATATAAATTAAAACAATGCTAATGATGTTTGACAATCGACAATATGGGAAGTGAATGTTAGTCACTCAATATCACTGGATATACCAACATGTGCTTATGACAGATGTATTGTTGGATGAGGCAAGTTTAATGAAATCGTGTGATGTTTTGGTCTGTGGTTGTTGATTGTTTGATGTTTTCGCCAGTATTAATTGGTCGATAATCGATTTTTTTGTGGAATACAACCAGGTCTCGAACTTTTACAATAAACACATCGATATCAACCAAGTTTTATGATAAAACAATACTAAACTATTTTGTTTTCAAAGTAAAGAATCATGTGGATTCAATTGCTTTTGGCTTATGAGGAACTTCTTCGTGAATGATCATTGTTTTCATGCAATCATACAAGTATGCTATGAAATGGTGGATGCGGGCTCTTATTATTCTAAGAAAAATGTGTCATCCGATATACCCTAGTCCCGATATACCTAATTTCAGACGGACATAATTGCACGGAACCCCTCAGAGCACCTGGAGGAGACTCACCAATTCTTATTTGCCTGCTTTGAGTGAATCACCACGCCCGTAACATGTTTTGTGAAAAGGTGGAAGGTGATGGAGAGATGAATGTGTATGGTGTCCTTATAACTCCTCGAAGATTTACAGTGGACGATGCCTGCAGCTTCGTTGTTATTGCCTATTTAAGCGTGACTCGCATGCTACTGCACGACAAAGATTACTCGTAAGTGAAGAGCAGCAATGGGCAGGTAAATACCGACGCTGTGATGAGACTAGGTCTCAAAGTGCAATGCAAATGTAAATCATGTTGGTGCGTGGTAGTCAAGTCCACGTCACCGGCAGAAGCTTTGGTGGTGGTGAAATCCACCTTGCTCTACGTGCAAAAACAAATGATAAAGTGATTAAACGCAAGATTCTTTTCAACTCAAAGAAATCACTAAAGAAAAATAATCGCTGCACTGAAAGCGTATTTTTTTATTTTGGTTTTAGCAATTTTTTCAATGGTGGTATTTTTTTGGGATTTTCGGTTTTTGTTTTTTGACAATATTCCAAAGAACGTGTTTCTACGAGTAAAACAACTTAGTAGTTATCCCGCAAACGAAATGTTAGAAAAATGATCGTGGTTGTTTTTTATTTTCCAGGATTCATTGAAGGCGCAGGAAAAGAGCATACACAACCAACAACCAAACAAATATTAATAATATGACAAAGGAAAATAATGATTCAAATGATAATGGAAAACAAAGCCAGAGGATCCCGCAATGTTAACAAGAAACTAAAAATTGTGAACGCTTTCGATTTTCCAGTCATTCAAAGCGCAAAAAGAGCATACACTGATACAAATTGGAATAGTTTTTTTATTTTTTAAATGTTAATAATTATGCAATTAATCATGATTACAAAATAGCGATAATGATTATCTTCACTAAAAACGATGAAAGAAGAGTGAAAACGTTACCTAAAAGTGTTGTCGTAGAAAATCGAAATGTAAGGCAACAAATAAAAAAAAGAAGTTTTCCAGAAGGCTGGGTGGCCTCACGCTTATGATTTTCAATATCACTTTTGAAGTGCGAGGAAAGAGCATACGTGTGAGGTTGTTACGTAAAAAAAAATAAAAATAAAACTATAATTTTGTTGTTTTTGGTTTAAAAGGCAGTGTTAGAAGAAATGAAACCAAAATTTTTCTCGTAAGTCTAAATCTAAAATTATTGTTTTATCGCATAGATCTTTTCGATACCTTTCCGTTAAAAATGAAGTCATCCCGAGTTTGGGAGCAAAAGTTATGGTTTCCTAAGATGGGCTACAAGATCACTCGAATGAAAATTTTAACGTGACAAAAAGTCCCGCATGAAATGTTTTTTTATTTTCCGACTCGTATTTCCCGAGTTAAAAATTTGACAACAAGGTTAAAAAGAACAATAAACAAAAATAAAGAGTTAGATCACAAAATGATGACTAAAAAAATAAAAATGATTAATTTCCTACAAAGCAGCTTATTTTAGCAAAAGTAAATAAATAAATGCAGTTTTGGGACGGTTCTCCCACGACAAGAAGATGATAAACTAATGTCTAGTTCATGTGTTTCTATAGATTATGAGTGAATAACAAAATCGAACCGGGAGCTAAACACCAAGACCGAAGAGATTAAAGACAAGTGAGTGTCATAGCTTATCATATAACTCCGCAGATACACTACAAGACACCACACAACAAAAACAATACCCAAAGCGTGAAGGTTAACCAAAGAAGGCCATAAGGAGAATAAAAATGAAATAATAACGAACAATAATAAACAAAAATAGATAAAACCACTAATCGAGAAATTAATGGTAAATGATCGAAAGAATGTAGGCGTGTTGAATGTAAGTTTAGAAAAATACACTATTAACAAGAAGTAAAATACCAATAATCATACTTCCTCCTTCGTGTTCCGTAGAAACCTTGGAATGGGCTAGAAAACTTGATCAACCCTCGATTGTGTGATG
Organism: Taxus wallichiana var. yunnanensis; assembly: GCA_018340775.1. Taxonomy (NCBI): domain Eukaryota; kingdom Viridiplantae; phylum Streptophyta; class Pinopsida; order Cupressales; family Taxaceae; genus Taxus; species Taxus wallichiana. The sequence continues at coordinate 425,427,582 of CM031242.1, read as the reverse complement.
ATGCGCAGTGTTTTTCTTCAAGACGAGCAAAACTTTTCACAACAACGATCATCTTATTTTCGCACACATGGGAAAAATGATTATGAAGGCTATTTGGGCATTGGACGACGCTTAAATGATGTTTTTGCTCAAAGGATGCAAAGAACTTAGATATGACATTCAAGCGTTATTTTTCGTGGTGTTAGAGAGGAGGGGTAAGGTCAGATTTATAGCTCTGGGGGGAGTGATTAACTTAGTTTAATTTAAGTAATCATGGTTTGAAAATGATAAGCAAGATTAAGTGAGTGGTTTGAAAATGTAGGTAAGATTAGGTGAGTAGTTTGAAAATGTGGGTAAAATTAGATAAGTGGGGCTATAAAGAATGGGTGAGGATTTGAATTATATTTTTAATTCATAAGTGGAGGATTTTAGGTAAGTGGGGACCACGAAGAGTGGGTGAAGATTTGAATTTGAATTTTTAATTCAATAGTAGAAAAACATGGAGAATAATGACATGTGGTGAGGATTGGGTTATTTTTGGATTTTGAAATGGATAATTAATCAAATTATATTTGATTAATTCAAGTGTATTTTGTGGGAAATGAGGAAGGAGAATTAATTGATTTAGGACAGATGTGAAATTAGGGTGTCTACATTTGCCCCTCTTTGGAAGGGTACTTAAAGTAGTGTCCTTTCAAAAAAAAAAAAAAGATGGGGAAGAATTCAATCTACTTTTTTAAGCAAAAGGTAGAGCGAATGTTTGTTGGGAGAATAGAAAGTGGTGAGTGACGGATGTCATAAGATCCTCCAAGACAAAAATGCCATGAGAAGATGTGATTATGGATAGATGTGGTGATGCCCCTCGAGAGGACGACGAGAATGGAATATACGATGTAACTCTCGAAAAGAATAAAAATGAATTCAGGAAGATGACGATAATAGAGTGGAAGAGACTGGAATGATTCTGCACAACGCAAATAGAGAAAGGATTCAATCGGCTTGAATGGTTAGTGTGAGGGTGTGTGGGAAAAAGAAAAGGGAATGATAAGATCGGGGGTTGACACGAGAAGAGTAAGGGGAGATAGGGGGGAAAAAATAGAATGGAAGAGGTAGAAATAAAAGAGGGATGATAGGGGAAGAAGGGAATGATGAAGGACAAAGAAGGCAAAAACAGGAAAATAATAGAGTAGGGTGAAGGGATAAAATAAAGAGATGTGCAAAATGAAGGAAACAACAGAGATAGTAAAGAGGGATGCGTGAAAGTGAAATAAATGATAGAGTTGAGAAAAGCAGAAAACAGAAAAGATAAATAAGAAAGAGAAAACGAGGTGGGAGTAGGGGTGAAATGGATGAAAATGGAAAGAGGACGAAAGGAGAAGTAACGAAGAAAAAAAAAAATGAGGGGTGAGGATGAATGGATCAAATACATGGTGAGCATGGTGGGAGAGGAGCTCTTTGGATAGAGAATGCTACTTGAGAAAGATCATCAAGTAGGATTCGCAAACCGCAACGGTGATTAAGTAGGATTCCTAAATTAGAGAATGTATTAAGTATGGGTGAATGGATGGGTGTGCAAAGTAAGATTCGATCATGTAGAAGATACTCACGTGACGAAAAACATATTAATTTTAATATAAAACATAATAGATGCATCGTGATATAAAGATTATGATGATTTGATCGTAATATGTGTTATAGCATATAAAGGGGGCCATCAAAGGTTTGATGCCCAAGATTTATATGCAAATAAGAGAAGCATGAAGATAAAGGCCATCAAGAAAAGATGATGCCTCAAAGACGACATGCATCAATAACGTAAGAATATTAGAGAACACAAGATACATAAAATCAAGATGGCCTCGTAATATATCAAGATGCAAGAAAACAATTAATAATTTACAACTAATAATGCAACGACGAGAACCAATAAACATGTTCTTAACGTGTTCCACGGTGAAGATTGATTGGATGTGCCTCAAACAGTGGGTACGAACACAATAAAGTATTAGGTCATTGTCCTCAAACAAGGAATCATGAGAGTCGGATTTGCACATGGCGAGGATTCACGCGAGGAGAAGTGGTTTGAATTTGGTAGTTATAAGGTGATTGGATCATTCGTTGGGGATAATAGTTCAAAGGTTAAATTGTGTTGGTTATTTTAGAGTTTTTTTTTTTGCGATTTTGTGGATTTTGTTTATTATTAGAAAATCTATATATATAATAAACAAAAATAAAAAAATCCACAAAATCACAAAAAAAAACTCTAAAATAACCAACACAATTTAACCTTCAACTATTATCCCCAACGAATGAACCAATCACCTTATGACTACCAAATTCAAACCACTTCTCCTCGCGTGAATCCTCGCCTTGGGCAAATCCACTCTCTCATTGTTTCCTTGTTTGAGGACAATGACCCAATACTTATCGTGTCCTCGTACCCTATTCGGGGGCACATCCAATCAATCCTCACCGTGGAACACGTTAGTGACATGTTTATTGGTTCTCGTGTTGCATTATTATTCAGTAAATTATTAATCGCTTTCTTGCATCTTGATATATTACAGGGGCCATCTTGATTTTATGTATCCCGGTGTTCTCTTTAATATTCTTACGTTATCCGATCGCATGTCGATGGGCATCATACTTTCGATGGCCTCTGCCTATGTTTTCTTCCATTTCAGCATATCATACTTGGGCATCAAACCTTTTTGATGGCCCCCTCGTCTATGCTATTACGCATATTACGCTGATCTAGTCATCCCGATCTTTTATATCACGATACATCCCGTTGTGTGCTATATTAAAATTAAGTTGCTTTTCATCACGTGAGTTTCTTCGCATGATCAACATCTTATTTCGCACCCCATCCATTCACCCATACTAATACGTTCCCCACTTGGGAATCCTATTTGATCACCGTTGCAGCTTGTGAATCCTACTTGATGATCTTTCTCAAGTAGCATTCTCTATCCAAAGCAGCCTCCTCCCCCACCATGCTCACCATGTATTTGATCCATTCATCCTCGCCCTCATAGTTTCTTTTTTTTCTTCGTTCTACTTCTTTTTTTCGCCCTCTTTCCATTTTCATCCATTTCACCCCTTACTCCCACCTCATTTTCTCCTTATTATTTATCCTTTCCCGCTTCCTCGCTTTTCTTAGCTCTATCATTTATTTCACTTTTACGCATCCCTCTTTACTATCTCTCGCTGCTTCCTTCATTTTGCACATCTCTTTATTTTATCCCTTCACCCTCTACTTTGTCATTTTTTCTGTTTTTGCCTTTGTTTGTCCTTCATCATCCCCTTCTTCCCCTATCATCCCTCTTTTATTTCTACCTCTTCCATTCTTTTTTTTTCCCTCCCCTATCTCCCTTACTCTTCTCGTAATCAACCCCCAATCTTATCATTCCCTTTTCTCTTTCCCACACACCTCACACCTACCATTCAAGGCCGATCAATCCTTTCTCTATTTGCGTCGTGCGGTCATTCCAGTCTCTTCCACTCCATTATCGTCCTCTTCCCTGGATAATTCATTTCTTTTCTTTTCGAGAGTTCTGTCGTATATTCCATTCTCTCGCACCCTCTCGAGGGGCATCACCACATCTATCCATAATCACATCTTCTCATGGCATTTTTGTCTCTGGAGGATACTATGACATCCGTCACTCACCACTTTCTATTCTTCCCAACAAACATTCACTCTACCTTTTGCTTAAAAAAAAAAGTAGATTGAATTCTTCCCCATACTGTTCTACTTTCTTTCAAAGGACACTACTTTCATAAGACCCTTTCAAAGAGGGGCAAATGTAGTACACCTTAAGTTCTCATCCTGTCCTAAATCAATTGATTTCCTTACTCATTTCCCACAAAATACACTTCGAATTAATCAAATATAATTTGATTAATTATCCATTTCAAAATCCAAAAATAACCCAATCCTCACCACATGTCATTATTCTCCATATTTTTCTACTATTGAATTAAAAATTTAAATTCAAATCCTTACCCACCCTTCGTGGTCTTTACTCACATAAAATCCTCCACTTATGAATTAAAAATATAATTCAAATCCTCACCCATTCTTCGTGGCCCCCACTCATCTAATCTTGCCCACATTTTCAAACCACTCACCTAATCTTGCCCACATTTTCAAACTACTCACTTAATCTTGCCCACATTTTCAAATCATGATTACTTAAATTAATCTAAGTTAATCACTCCTCAGTTATAAATACAACCTTACCCCCTCCCCTCTAAACACACGAAGAATAAGCTTCAATGCCATATCTAAGTTCTTGTATTCTTTGAAAGCAAAGAACATGATTTTACCTCGCCCTAATGCCCAAATAGCCTCATAATCATTTTTCCCATCCACGTGCAAAGTAAGAGGATCGTTGTTGCGGCAGGAAGGTCTTGCTTTCTGTTTTGAAGAAAAACACCTACATATCACACAATCGTGGCTCAATCCAAATTTTTAGCCCATTCCGAGGTTTGCTACTTAACGCGAAGGAGGTATGATTATTGGTATTTTACTTGTTAGTAGTGTATTTTTCCTAGCTTACACATGGTTTTTCCATGCTTGTTCTCTTTACAACATCCCAAACCCGCTTGTCATTATCATTACCACTCCACCATCTTCTACTATTTTCTCTACAGGTGCAATTAGGAGGGCTATTTAGAAGTTGTGTACCAACAAAGCAACGGATTACTAGGGCAGCCAAGCGGAGCTCCTCAAATATGGTGTGGATTCCTTGCCTCCCCATTAGCAAAGCTCTTTAATGAGGTTGTTTGCTTTGGTTTTCCTCGTTCTTGATCCCATCACATAATTCACCCCGATCATAAGTTTGGGGATGGCTCCAACCCTGGAAATTATAGGACCTTTTTTATTTTGCATATGTTTTCCAAACTTTATGTTACGGTATTAGACATGCAACTTTCAAAGCACTTGGAGAGAGGTCATCTTAGAGCACAGGGTGGACCAACTTATACCCGACTATTGACCACATCTTTACACTCTTGGCTACTATATTGAGGAGGCTCATCCACCTTCCTAAGTCTTTTGTTGTTTTATAGACTTCCGGAAGGTCTTTGATTTGGCTTTAAGAAATATGCTTTTCCGGAGGAGGTGTGATATTGGCATTCTAGATTCTCTCATTACCATCGCTTGGAGGCTTTATGAGATACTTGTCGGGCAGTTTTGTATTTCTCATGCTCTCTAGCTTTGTGAAGAGCACCATTGGGGTCAAGTAAGGATTCCCTCTCTCACCAACCCTCTTCAACATTTACATCAATGAGCTAGAGGATTTTCTTCATAGGGTGCCCATGTTAATGATGGCTGTATTTTACAAGATGTGGTGTTAGCCATATTTCTTTTTGTCAATGATGTTATTCTCCTCACTTTGTTGATGGTTGGAAGAGACAATTTGACGCTCTTGTTCGTTTGCATGAGCTTCGTTAGCTAGTAGTCAACCTTAGAAAAACTAAGGTCATGATATTCAACACCTCTAAATGTTCTCTTCCCTAGTTCCTGTTCTTCTCAAAAGGGGAACCTTTAGAGGTCACATTGACTGCCACTTACTTGGGGGGCGAGTTTTTGGACCAGCTTTTTTTCTGAAGCCCACTTCTCGGTTATGTATTTGCAAGGGATATGCCTCCCTTTCTGTCTTGCCTTGTCAATGTTTTCGGATTCACTCCGAGGATATTCCTTCAAAGATGTGCCTCTTCGATATAGTTATCGAGCCCATAGTTTTGTATGGGCCCAAGGTTTGGGGTTTGTTGATTGGGATTGTATTGAGAGGGTCCGAGACCATCATGATTATATGTATGATCCATCGCAAACGGATTGTTCCTTTGTGCATTGTCCAAGTTGAGTTTTCTTTAATCCTTGCGCCTTGAGACTATCTTCAAGCCTTACTTTTTTACATTCACGAGATATAAAACCATGGGGATTCAACTTCGGGACGTGAGAGGTATCTGTACTCAGCCCTATATTCTTTAGAGTGGATTACATCATTTCCCAAAGAGGCATTGATTGTAGTGGCATTCAAAGACTAGTTTGCTTCTCCAGTCTATCGACATCTCTATTGGTACATTACCCCCTTTTAGGTACTCCTGGGATGCCCCTCATTGACTTATTTCTGTAAAGGAGGTCATCATTAAATTTGTTAGAGAGCATATCTACAAGCAGATCACTTGGACCTCTCATAAACTGCTCAGCCCCAAGGTTGCCTTTTGCATTGAGCATTTCTTGAAATGGTGTCGTTCATTGTCTTGCCTATCTCCAACGTCATTAGTCGCACGACTCGAAGTTTCCGCTCAACCAGTTGAGGGTGTGTTCACATCAGTGACGGTTTGAGATTGATCCTCGTATTCCTCGTGGGGACCGGATTTGTCATCTTTGCTCCCTTAAGGAGATGGGTACTGAGGAGAACTTCATTTTTAGATGCTCCATTCATTATGAGATCTGAGGGAGATACAATTGCCTTTATACAAACTCCAGCTCCTCTGTCCACTTTATTTCAGTACCGGACCAATGATGCTCAACTCTTTTTCTTTGAGAGATTGTCATGCTTCAATACAGGTCCTTGCTGAAAGCTCCAAGAGGCCCCAAGATGAACACCTCTTCCTTTTCGCCTATCATAGTTATAGGTGGAATTAAGTGCCCTTTGGATATTGCTGCTTCATACATTGACGAGGTAGGTCAGTGAGGGGGTGCTCATCTCTACACTACTACTAACATTCCCCAACACACTCTTTTCCGAGAACAGGGTGTTGCTCCTCGATGTCGTGGATCTTCTAGATTGTTCACACATTATGTGTTTCTTCGTTACTACAGGAGTTTCTTTGGCCTTGGATGTTAGGAGGGTATCTATGGGGAGTGCTTTACTTCTTTCTAGGATTGATCAACCTAGCTCCCTCAACCATGATAGATTGCAACACAAATGATTCCTTTTTCCTAGGCATGGTTAGAGATGTTTGATGGGACTACCATTTAGGCCTTGCGACTTTCATCAGCCCATGCTTTTTGGGAGTTATTGCTTCCTCAATGTGGTTATTTGTATTTGTACTTTAATCCAATGGATTGGGGCTTTACTGGTTTGGGTTTACCCCTTCTTTATTTTTAGTTCTCATGTTCTTTTTGTTTTCTAAGTCTTTGATCCTAAGGTCCTTTTACCCTAGCACTTTTTATTGTAAGTCAATGTATTCTCGAGTGTCATTGGCTTACTTTTGGTCATTTGTGGACATTAATAAAATTTCCTTCAAGACATACAAATGTCTTAATTTTTTTTTCAAAGAAATAGAGCTTTCTCATATGCTAGGAATTATTGTAATATTGTAGAGCTCTTGGCCAAATCAACAACCTCCAATCAAGGTAAAGGGATTGCCATGTATGGAAAAACAGAAGTCTTACCCACACAAATTCAAAATGCACTTGAACAAAAACAAATGAATATTTAGAATGATAAAGCACAAAACCACACGTAATAGTTCCCCCAAGGGATTGGACTGCATGACGTGAAAGTCATCAAAACTCGGAAAGCTTCAAAAGAAATACTTTCTTATTTAGCCTTATAATTTTCAATACCCTGTATGCTAGGTGTTTGTCCTCATTTTTTATTTCAAAGCCACTTTGTAGCTTAAATAACCCCCTCACCTGGGCTGTACTCCACTTCTAAGCACATTCCTCTATTCTTTCACCTTACATGGCTTTATCTTCACATGCCCATGCTAACTTTAGACTTTCTGTCATTCCTATTTCAAATTGTCTCAATTATTCTTCTAATTGTTTTTTCTACCTCCTAACGTATTGTTCCCTAACATTCCCTCTTTCCCTCCATGTTTTAATCCTCAGGAGTCACACGACCACTTATTTCATCCTACATCACTCCTAGCCACACCCTGCTGCCGTCCAACCCTACCTCCCCGCTTCCCCACATCCCTTCCCACCCCGCTTTGTTCATCCTTGCCCTCCCCCAAACTCTACATTATCACTTTTTCCTATTTTACACCCATCATCCAAGACATCCACAAACCTGTTGATTCTTTTATTCTCTAATCCTCGGCTGTTTTTGGTTCCCACTATATTCATCATTTCTCACGCTTCACGCCTGTATTTCTTCTTTGCATTAATCTCACACATACTGAGTCTTCAAAATTTAGAGTGTGCTACAACTACTCACAAAGGCATAGCGAATCCAGTTATCTTCAGGCAGATGGTATGGTGATCAGGGTAATTAAATCAAACATGCTTCAGATGGATCTTATAAGGCTTGCCAAATCCCTCTTCCTTCCTATCAAGTCCAAGAAAATGAAGTCCAGCACTCCTAAAATTTATCTTTCGATCACGAGGTGTAGTGAATTGACCCAAAAGAAGAGCTCGACACATATGGGAGTCTGGACTCAGCTAGGAAAGAATTCTGCTGGTATCTGTGTGTATGAAATACATGTCAATAGACACCTCAGAAAATGAAGTCTGAAACCTACCATATGGTCATGCCACGCAGATCATTGCCTCCTCCTAGTGAAACGTCACAAACTCACTACAACATTGATTTCAATGATTTTTGGATGGCATGGCTTGGCAAAAGATCTCACAAATTTCTCTGTATGGTCTGTAATCACTACTAGAGGTCTTTCAAGTATGACCTAATAGCCTTGGGAACTGCTATGGTTATGGAAATGCAGAAAAGGCAAAATCCTAGGCTCCTACCAAGATCTATAAAGGAGGGTTTGAGTAACTTTAAGTGCAATTGCATGAACACTTTTCATAAAACTTTAACAAAAAGAAAGAGCACAAAAGAAAGAGCTTCAACAAAAGACATACCTGGATTTACTAACCAGAAATTGCCATGTGTAGTCCCTTCCTCCTCGATGGAAAATCAGCCAATCAACATTGATGGTGAAGAACCTGCAAAGGTGATCGCTAAAAAGGACATGCAGCCTTCTCAATTCCAGCACCTAGGAGCCAACAATTTCAGAGCAGCACCCCGACTCCCTGGTAATATCTTTCTGCAATCTGCATTTACTATTCCAAGGAACTTTAGGTTTCCTCTCCTCACTAAAATTCTGCAGCCCGCACAAATCTTTTCAACTTCTTGCCTCCTCAATCAACATCAAGGAAGGCGAATTAGGCTCAAGCTAGATTCAATGTTTCAGCAGATGAGTATCATTCGCCCTAATACTGGAATGCAGCATGATAACTAAATGGCCTCCTTGGTCCTAATCTTTCTCAGCAAACCTGGGTTAGCACCTTTACTTTTGACTCTTTGAGCACACCCCGCCTCTGCTAGAATCCTTTTCATTCAACATAAAGGGCTTTCCAACTCAAAAATCTCTTTGATAATTTAAAGAGCAGTTAATCAAGAATTTTTTTTTGATTGAAAACAAAGGACTCTTTTAACTAACAATGAAAGCATGTTGCATGTGGAGAAGAAAATTGATGCAGAAGGGTATGCCATTTGTTCCATGGAAAACAATACTTCCATCTTCATGAACTGTATTTACCTCAGAATAGTCTATCAAGATGCTGCAGGAATGCATCCAGCACCAAAAGCACTGTCTTTTATATCCGAGTCACATTTTCAGACGGCTGCAAAGTAGGACAAAGGCCATAGAACAGCTCTTAACCACTGAGAGAAACAGAAAAGCCTGGCTGAAGTCATGCACCAAAAACATAAAAAATGCTGCTACTAAAGGCAGGCTGTACAACCTGCAAGCTTAACGGAAGCTAACCTCAGGGATGGACAGAGGAACCCCACTCTCTACAGGCCTGTCCCAGTGCCTGCACCTGTATGGTCACCGCCTCAAGGAGACAACAAGCTAGTCATAGAAGATCAAGCCCCGCTTGCCAAGCCAGTACTTTCTGCAGCCCCAAGGGAGGGGTTAATTCATAACCCCTGTTTCCTGTCGTGGGTTTTCTGCCTGGTTTGAAAGTCTCATTGAAATCAAAGGCAGTTGGCTTTGGCAATAAAAAATATTCAACTTTTTGTTGGTTGTAATGTTTCATCTCTTGAAGCAGGCATCAAATCCTAGTTTGTATACTTGTGTATAATCTAGTATGTAGCAGCATTATTTTGTATGTTTTCAGCAAGTTATTTGTTGGAGCAGTGAGATAATTTCTTTCTTTCTTTCGGGTGTAACACTGCCCTTCATCCTCTCTGCAATGCCTTTCTTAGTGCAATTTTAAAACACACACACACACACACACACACACATATATATATATATATATATACGTTACTTACTCCCTTCTCTTCATGGACTAGCAAGGACTTGGCCATCACATATCCATTGTGGTCCACTAGAATGAAATGCACGCTAAAATACAGCAAAGATAGCTCCTCGTGAATGCAGGACGATGGTCGAAAATAACAAAGCTAGAAAAGATGCATTAGGAGAGTGACATATTGATGCTTCTCTCTATTATCTCACCTTGATATAAAAATTTCTTTCATTAATATTCAAATATTCTCGCTGAACTAGTCCACGCCTTTGCCATTGTCCAATATTAGTGCATGCCTATTTTCCAGTAGAACATGCAGACTTTTGGCAACTACTAATGTTATCCTTGCAACTGGAAATTCATCATTTGCTAGTTGTTTTCCCAGTATTTATAGGTATGGATGCTAAAAATTTTCAGTTAACAATTCTTCATGATCTTACCAATGCCAAGTATTGATAGGCTTGCAAAGAGATGTACTGTGAAGACATTTTAGTCATGTTAAGCTTCACCATGTTATATAAATGGCTCAAGAGATGAGCATTTGGAGGAGGAGATTCTTGGAGGATCCTCAAATGTGAAGTTTTATATAATTTGTTGATATTAATAATCCTTGATAAAATTGTTGGTTAGCAATAAGTCAGTTTGTAGAAAGTCTATATCTTTTACACTTCTGTAAGTGATGTCCAAGACCGGCATGTCATTGTTAATGCTAGAAAAATTAACTACTGAGAAGTTTGTGGACTTATTTCAGGAATTTTGATGAGGCCGAACAGAGATTGACAGAGGTCTTGAAGAAAGCAGAGGAGCATTATGGTTTGCCTTTTCACTCAAATATTCTATCAAAAACCATAGGAACTGTTTGATCAGGGAGTAAAAATAAACATTCATGATGAAGTAGTTTATGTATTTGGTGGTTAAATAACATTCCTAGCCATATGACAATACATTTCACAAACCTGCCCTTGTTTTAATAGATGACAGATGATCTTACATCACTTCAGGGGGTCATAACTATAAGGTTGGGATTATTCTATCCCGCATAGCAGACATGTTTGGTCATAAAGGTCGATCCGAAGGTGCAAACTATTTTTTTATTCAGGAGGTTGGCAATAATCTTGATTCAATTCTATAATCATTTCAGTTGAAGTGGAAACTGGTTTTCTTATGTCCTTTTATGGATCTCTGCCAGGGTCTTTACAGACGAGCGTTAGAGATGCTGAAGGCTCCAGCTCTAGAACAGCAGGGTATGTATTCCTTTCCATTTGCATTACATGGGGAGATCAAACCAATGCTGGGCATCTGTGGATTGACAAGAACATGTAATTGATACGTCTGATATTTGGGTTGTGTGCAGTTACACCCACGGAGATTGATCTAAGGGATGTTATTGCACTTGTGAGAGGTAAAACAAAAAGAGAACAGAAGTGTGTTTTGAGGAACTTTGGTTTGCAAATAAGTCTTGATGTTAAGTATAATGTGTAGGTAGCTATGCACAACTGTTGTCGCACCAGCATAGCAGGGTTGGAGAAGCACAAAAGATGAGAGAATGGGCAGATGTTGTTTGGAGCAACAATCGTATGTCTTTGGCGAAAGTGTTGGAGAATATAGAAACTTTAACCAATGAGGAAACAAAAACATATGTAATTTTAGTTACAGACATGCGCTTAGGAAGGGTCTTTTAGGCTATATTTCAAAAACATTTTTGTTTGGTTATCAGTGCAAGGAATTAACCTTTGCCTTTTCTTCTTATATGCACTATCGTTTTGAAAGTTGCCTTCTAAAATAGCATGTCACTTTCACTTTTCATAGATACCAGCGACCAAGATTAGGAGTTTGAACATGCGCAGTATATGTTTTTCCACATGTTTTCACACAATAAAGATTTTTAATGTTGCTCTAATCCATTAAACACCACCAATTTGTTTCCTAGCTGGAAATCTTTATAATATAGATCACATCAACTCCTTTATCATATAGCCCACGCTATGAAGTCCCACATTTTTCATTCATCTAGGAGCATGCCTCCCCGCCCCCACCTCCCCCACCCCCGCGCCCCCATCTTTTTAGCATCTGCTTTTTCAATGTCGCACCTTGAAGTTGGATCCTTCCCAAACAAGGTTTATCCATCTTGTAGGGGTAGGGGAAAATATTAGTTTGCTATTAATATAAAAGTAAATTATCAAGAAGTCATAGGTCTGATTTCCAGGAAAAGATTTACTTCGATAATGATAATAAGGTGTAACCTACATAGAGAATTTCATTAGCTAAACCAGGGTTTCAACCCAAGGAGCTTCAATCAAATACAATGCATTTATTACTCGCTAGAAATATTGTACAACATCCTAACCTCTTTACATTGAAGCTTTTGTTTGTCTGAAAATAAGAAGCCTTTCACCTCTTGGTTGTACAAAGTTGTGTGATGTTACCACAAAGATCGTGATAGAATATTTAGACAAGAAGATGATGGCAAGAAGTTTATTGCAGTTGGCTTCTTGGTTGTACAAAGTTGTGTGATGTTACAACAAAGATTGTGATAGAATATTTAGACAAGAAGATGATGGCAAGAAGTTTATTGCAGTTGGCTTGGGCAAACCTTAGTAAATATAACTCGCACACATTAACATAGCTTTTGAATAAATGTGAATTCTTATGAGGATTTCATTCTTGCTAAGTTTGTTGAAGGACCTTATTGGCCAAACACGCACAAGAAATCTAATATGTAGTTTGATTGCATTTGCTCGTAGCTAATTTGTAGTTATATTGAATTTGCCATGTGGCATCTCTAAATCCACATCAAGATGGTACTAGCTTACACATGTTTTTAAATGTTTTGTTTTTTACCATCATTTTCTATCTTTTGGCATTGCACATGTTTTAGAAGTCTTGTATTAGGTCATCATATTGATCTTGTGTTGCATGTCGGATCTACTTCTTCACACGCATGCGCGCGTGCACACATGTGTGTGCGCACACACACACAAGTGTGCACGAACACCATCTAGGGGAGTTAATTTGCCCAAATACAATTTGACTGATTTCATTTCTATTATTGGGAGATATTTTGCAATATTCATCGTGTGTTGTCATTATATCCGAAATAAGAAAAGAGTGGATTGTGTAAAAAATTGTTTATTTTTTTGGAATCATTTTTAGCCTTTGTAGTTAATGAAGCCCCTTACAAATATATCCGAGCAGTAGTTGGCTTTTGTAGTTTATGAAACCTTGACAAATATGTCTTGGTGACCTATTTGGTCCGATTAGATGGACCAAATTAAATGTGTAAAACTGTAACCTAGACTTTGAGCAATTTTGTCAAGTCAACTAGAAATGTAATATTTTCACACCGGATATATCCTAGGTGCAATGGTTCCTAATTTTTGTTTAGGAATGTCTAATACATAATTTTATTGGTGGTCTACTCTTAATACATAATTTTATAAGTGGTAAAATCTTATTAAACACAAGCATATGTGAACTTCTTGGTGGTGGCTTGGGTGCTTTATAGGGGACGTCTACATTCAAATTCGGGGTAGAGTATGTATGCCTAGGAAATTGAAAAATTAATTATCAATTAAAAAAATTATTGGACAACGGGATAAACCATTGCTAACCAATTATTTATTGGGATTTATTTAGAAAGGGCCAAATTAATATATTATAGGTCTCTCCAACAACAATAGACGACATTACACACTTTAAAAAAAAGATGTTGCAATTAAGAAAATCACCTGCAAAAGATAATGTAGATCAATTTGATTTCAATGTAATAAAATTATAATAAATGGAAAACTAAAAGCTTTTGGTATTGGTAAAGAGTTATTATTCGTGTATAATGTACACTAGTTGTGTTAAGTTTTACACCATATGGATAGCTTCCAATGTGATCCCTTTGGAAAATTATTATACCTACTCCTTTGATATGTACTTATATAAGTGGTGCATGATGGTTAAAGAATCTTCATCCGTGTCCATTATTAAATCATTGGGAGAATTTATGTTTGATTACTATCAGAGAATGTTTATCACAAGTTATATGACAAACTATATTCACCCTATTATTTTCATGTGTATTGATGTAATTTATCTAATATTCTATTTGTGTGTATGTATTGTTCATTGTGATCATTACATGATGCTTCTTTAATGATAGTCTTAAAGTTTATAGTCTAAATTTTGGTGTGACCGTTAGTTTATTGTAGATACCTATTATACTTTTGATTTGTCCCTGAGGATGGGTCCGGAAGTGTGACCCGAAACGTTGGACTTTGTAACAAACTTTTACACAATATATTCCAAATACATTTTGGCACAATGTTGAACTGTGGAAATATCATAAAAACATATACCTATATTGTTTGATGTTTGCTTAGAATTGTTGTTGTGTTGTGTTCATGGAGAAAAAATGAAAAAATGGGAAAATGAATAAAACTTGAAACACGAGAGGAAAACAAATTATCATAAGAGTTAGCTTGATGGCAAGGCTTAGGCTAGCCTTGATCCTAGTGTGAAAAACTTTGTTATCAATGATTGTGAGGACATGTATAACTTTAGTTGTCACCCTTGTTTGTAATGAGTATGTCGAGTTTGTGCCATCTATCTTTTGTCATATTAGGCTCATGGAATCAAGTGAATTTAATAATTTCCAGTTGCCGATTGAGTTAGTATTTCAAATATTTCTTCATATTGTGTCATGGATTGAGTTAATTCAATAATTTGTGGTTGGTGCTAAGTAGGAAGCTGAAATTTTGCAAGATTACATGGAATGGTATGTTACAATGATTTGTGAAAATGTTCTTGTATTTCCATTTTTGCTTTGTAGTTGTTCAAGGCTTTTGGATGTTAAGAGATCTAAATAGCTAATAATCAAACATTTAATTCTTCTTTGTCTCGTTGAGGCTAAAAATACTGCAATATGTGAGTACCATAATCTTGACTAGATTGTGCTACACAAGGAAAATAGACAAGATGATGATTACAAAGATTTCAAAGAAGACATAAGGAAGCTTTGATGTTTTTGAAGTTGTTTGTTGTAGATGATTTTATACGTAGCGGTAAGGAGTGTCATCTTAATTGCAACATTGTGGAATAATCTTAAGAACAATTGCCAAAAACGAAAGTGGGGCGTTTGTTATATATGGAAACCTCTAATTTTATTCTAAGTGACATGGAGGGGATCCATCCGAGTATTTGTTGAGATTGAAATATTTGAGTGATCAATTGTTTGCCACACCTAAATTTGAGGATGTCAACACTTCTACAAAAAGAGGAGACATGCACAAATGGAAGAATCTAGCTCATGCATCTCAAACAACAAATAGTGCATTCAATGCAACATAAAAGGCTAAGGAAAGTAATACACCAACAAACAATGCAATGAATCTTTCAAAGAAGGTAGTGCACCTCACAAATCAAAAGTGATGCTTTTATTGAAATATGCATAGATGTGTGAAGATTTTTCCCGAGGAAGGCAATAGACCGCATGCCATAGGGGTTACAAACAAGCAAAATTGGCCAGGATTCATAACCAAGAGGTAGCAAATGATTTTGCATTTGTTGTAATCAAGGGGCATGCAGTTGAGTCCACACTGTGGTGGGGTTGACTTAGGAGCATCCAAACATTTTACATGTTGTAGAGGCGTGATGTGACTTTAGTTAAAATTAAAGTAGGAATGAATATGTTACATTTGATGATGGATGGACTCGTGGAATCACCATGTAAAGATGTGGAGATGTTCATGACACGGTTGAACAATGCTATGAATTATATTTTTAAAATGTTTGATATGTTCTTGACATGAACAAGATTCTTTTGTTGATTAGTGAAATGACAAAGAATCATTATTGTCAATTTTCATGTTTAAATATGCATATGATCAAATATCTTCTTAATAACTAGGTAATTGTAGTTGGTGGTGGTGGGAAGGGACGTTATAAACTTGTTGAATAAAACCAAAGTGAGATCACATGCCCTAGTAGTTGAGGAGAATAAATAAATTTTGGTACGAGAGGTTTTTGCATGTCAATTATTAATATATGTCTATATTTGATAAGAAGAATGATTCATGGATTGCCTTTCACTCAAGAACATCACACCATATGCACAAGATGTTAAATGGGAAAACAAAGTCGACATCACTTTGGTATTGGTAAAGCATGCCATTTTAAAGGAGTCCTAGATCAAGTAGATGTTGATTTTTGGTCCACTCAAGACACTATGCATGGTGCAAACAATTTTTTATTTGGTTGATGATTATTCCAAGAAATTGCGAGCTTCTTTTTTAAAAAAGTCGCTTTAGCATTTAAATTTTTTGTCCTATAAACAAACTTCTAAGCAAATCAAGACTTATATATAACAAGTGGGGGTGAATTTGTCTCGAAATAGTTTCAAGTATAATACAAGAAATATAGTATACAAAGGCAATATACTACCCCATACGAGACTATAACGAGTAATGGGTTCGTGGAAAGTGGGAATAGAGTAGTTATGAAAATGGTGAGGAGCATAATACATAATTATAATCTTCAGAAGGTGGTGGGAAGAAGATGCAAATCAACCGTTTACATTCTTAACTAGTATCCTAAAGTGAATCAATCTGTTTACATTCTTAACTAGTATCCTAAAGCATTACAAAATATCATTCTTGAGGAAGCATAGTCGGGAAGGGGCCATCAATAAGTTAGTTTCATGTTCTTTATTGTGTGGCTTTTGCATTAATTCCTGCAAATTAGATGCAAAAATATATGTTTGTTGGCAATGTGAGTAGTTTCAAGCATACATATTACTAGATGTCTCTACTAACAAAATTGATATACGTACATATGTTGAAGTGGAAGAGGAGACCCATTTCTTTTCGATGATGGTATATCTATTGAACAAATGGTATGGAAATTGCATATAATTCTACACCATAGTTTGATGTTGACGTGAAATAATGCTCTAAGTGAGGGACAATGGAAGAGTTGAATTTTAGGAGTTTTTGATGAAGAGCATGGTGGTAATTGCAACCCAAAAACAAATCATGATAGCCAATGACTACTACAAATATGGTATGATTCCACTTTGAAGGATGTTCGAAGGATGAATTGCTATAAGAAATGGAAGGTCAATGGGTCAAGAAAACATATGGTTCAAGGCTTTGAGTAGGGGAAGTTAACTTGTTTTTAATTGTTTCACTAGTGTATGAACATGGAATCTTGAATGGGAAGCTTCTATGAAGACAAACATCGATGGCTTGATGGAGAACAATACTTGGGTATTTGAAAGATTTACCCCAAGGGAAGAAGCCCATTGATTGTAAATGGGTTTATTAGGTGAACTTCAAATCAAATGGATCTTTGGCGCAGTTACAAAGTTCATTTGCTGCTAAAGATACACATAATAAGAAGTGGTAGATTACAAAGTTTTTTTGCCGCAATCGCAAAGATGGCGACCTTTTGGTTGGCACTCTCCATTGTGACTTAATTTGGATGGAAGGTATATCGAGAAGGATGAATAAAAATTTGGCAAAGGTCGTCTACATGGTTCAACAACAAGAATTCTAGGATATAGGAAAAGAGGATCTTGTGTCGTAGATTGATTAAGTTCTTGTATGGACTTAGGTAGACTCTTGGATCTTGGTATATTAAAACCGATCATTTTAGATATTTTGAATTTAGAAGAAGTTTTTCGAGTCCCAAGTTGTACATAAAAATAGTGATGATGACATCGTGATCATGATTGTCTATGTTGATGAAATTGCCATCATCAATAGTGGGACCGTATAATGTAACACATAACATCTAATTTTTGGTATGTTTTTGACATGAAAAATTTACAACTCCACTATTGCCTATATGTAGAACTTTGACAACTTGATCATTCCATTTTTTTATCACAAATAAAGTTCCAAAACACTTCTATAAATGTTCTAAGATGCTTGATTGTAATCCTTCATGTACACCTATGGAGGCATGACTCAAATTGTTCACTTATATTGATTCAATACATAACAATGAATCGATGTATCATCACCGGGTGGGTACTCTATTTTATCTTATGACTCCTCGACGAGATCTACGTTTTGAAGTAAGATATTTCTCTCAATTTATGTCCAAACCATAATATATATGCAAGCTAAAAAGAGTACTACTATAAGTTAGAAGGAACCCCTACTTTGGCATTCTATATCAAACATGCGTTAAGTTTGTATTGACATCTTCTGATGACTCAAATTAGTCCGAATCAATGGATACTCACAAACATACACCAAGGTGTGTTTTTTTTTATCTTAGTTCAAGAGTAGTTTATTAACAAAAAAACCATAACATGCCGTTTCCTTATCATTTATTGAGACAAAATATAAGGCAATAATTAATGCAAGATGTGAAGTTGTGTGGTTCAAGATGATATTGGTTGAGTTTCAACTAAAACAAACGACATTGACTTCACTTTTTGTGACAAGTAATGTGTGCTCAAATTTGTGAAGAACCCAATTTATAATGCCATGACAAAGCATATAGAACCTCAACACCATTACATTTAAAAATTGATTGACAATGAAGACATTTTATTTATTGTTTTTTCTATGTAGGAGCCGATTGTGGACATAATCACTACACCTCTAAGAACAACCAAATTTGTAAAGTAATATATAAGTTTGGAACATGAATATTTCATACTTGTACCTTACCATTTTGATGGGCTAGCCCTTTGGGTTGGCTCACTCGACCTTGGCTACTGTTTTAGGTGGCCGGGTCGTAGGTTCAAATCCCGCAATTTACTTGCTACATGCGTTGAGGGCTCAAAGTGTGTGTTGTTCCAAGTGGGGTTGATCGGTGGTGCTCACCTTGTGTTAGAGCTTTGTTCTTTGAAGCTACGGGTTGTCGGGTAATCGCGATCCTCTAGATTATTAACAAAAAATATTTTTATGGGTGGTCTAAGAATTATGTGGTTCAACACTTCATCTTGAACTTCTTAGAGTGTGTTGTGATGTGCATAAATTCTCCTAATAGGCTATGATGAATGTGGATTTATAACTAAACATTTGAATTATTTCCCATTCATTTGGCCCCTAGTTTCTCATTCACGGGATGGAGAAGGGGGAAGGGTAATAAAGTATTAGAATAAAACTATATTGTTTTATTATTGTTAAATAAATGTACGAGGTTATAAAAATTAGCCTTTTAGTTGTCTAAATTGTTTGTTTCCTCTATGCATGTCCATATACACATGCTTCTATGTAATAATTTTTGACAACTTGTGCAATAAATATAATATCATTAATCCTAACTTAAATCTTAAAGCCTTAAGAACTATTCACGAATTTTGGTTCAAAACCAATATCTATGCAACTACAAAGCTCTTGGAATTAACTCTTAACTAGAGATGTTTTAGAATGATACACTAAATGAAAGCCTCATTCCATAGTTAAACTAAATGGCTTAGTCGATGCCCTTGTCAAGGAATTTCAATACATATTTACCTAGAGACAATTTTAGAACTTTGTCAATGCCAAACAATATGACCATGACTCATCAAGCAATGGAAATGATTAGGTCATATGGCTAACCATAACATGAGTGACAAAAATATTCAAATTATTTAATACCGCCTTAGAATCAAATTTACAATACAACGTTTGATCCTTCTTAATGAATACCTTAGGTGAAGCTTTCGACCAAGTAAAAAGACAAGATCATCTCATAAGACAAGTTGAGAAAATTCAACGATGAAAAAAGTCACTAGAGTTAGTGGCAATGATGTGTTTGATACTTTCGATGATAAATTTGACTTTAAACACATAATAAATGCAATCATGCCAAATGTGCCAAACAATGCTCCTCATTTCCAACACATCAAAGGATATCCATTTTATCCAATTCATCAAGCGAAGAATGAATGAATTATCCTCTAAATAAAGAGAAAATTAAGTATGATTTGACTAAACCTCAACCTCAAGAGTTAGATCACGCAAGAGAATAAATCAATAGGTTGACCCTCAATTTTTTTGATGGCATTGTAATTAGGGCCACTTTCGGAAAATTGGTACAACCTCAAAAATTTGCATTTTCCTTCCTACTTGGAAATAATTTTGACCATGATGCAAAGATATGAACTAAAAATACCGATAATTTCATAGTGCCAAATAAATTTCATACCCAAAATTAAGCACACAACTATACATGAAGCTAATGTAGGTATAGAGCCGAGCCCTCTCTATATGGGGAGCCAAGATATAGAGCTGCCATGGGGGCATATCTCTATATAGGGCTTATCTACATTGGGGGGTTGGGATGGGACCGACCCCTTAACAGATTACTCTAGGATCACACTATAAGCTCATCCTTAAAGAAATCACTACTACATTAAGTGTTATTTATGTCAAACATTAGGTGAATTTTGCATCATAAAATGCTTTTGGGCATTTTTGGTTATGAAACTTTGGGGAATTCACGTCATTTTGTTGGAAGCACAATGAAATGAGAGGGGGTGAATCAGTCCTTACAAAATTAAATCAGATTTCAGATTGCTTATTCAAAACATGAAACCATTTAAGCATCCATTAATGTGTGCACATTAATAAATATCACATATGTAATGAACCATGAACAAGATATTCAACACAAGACACAAGATATAAGTGGGAAAACCTCAAGGGGAAGAAAAATACATTGAAACATAATCTTTGTATTGATATGTTTCAAATTTAATGAGGCACCAACCCCACAAGGAGCACCAACCCATAGTTTCGTAAAGCTACAACCCTACAAGGAGCACCAACCCCTAGTCTCGTAAAGCTACAACCCTACAAGGAGCACCAACCCCTAGTTTTGTGAAGCACCAAATCCACAAGGAGGCTACAACCCCCCAAGATGATCAAGCACCTACTCAACCACCTTATGAAGAAGATATTTGATGTATTTC
This sequence comes from Taxus wallichiana var. yunnanensis, assembly GCA_018340775.1. Lineage (NCBI taxonomy): Eukaryota > Viridiplantae > Streptophyta > Pinopsida > Cupressales > Taxaceae > Taxus > Taxus wallichiana. The sequence goes on along the minus strand of CM031242.1, from coordinate 425,406,475 downwards.
TTCTGCCACAACTGATAGAGATCACAAATTCAACCCACAACACCTTCAAATCCTTGTTCAAACCCTAGGTCTTTAATCTCTCACAAACTAGCTCTTTCTTCACTTATCAAAGCTTCAAACCCTTGTACACATACTTGATGAAATTACTCAACCTACCACACACTTGATCAACTCTCAAATCATGCTCACACACCTGCAAAAAAATCACACCTAGGTCTTACTTCTTGCACCCACTCAAGTAGTTCAAATTTGCACCCAAAACATCACTTTAATAGCTTCTTCTTGATTCAAATTCAAGTGAGGTTAGTTTACCTCCTTTAGCTCGAATCCCTTAACTTTAAAAATCCCATAAAATTTATCACAATAATCACAAGTGACCCAAGTAGGTCGGCCTAGCCAAAACCCTTCATCCATGCACCAAAAATCCTCAAATCCCCATCATTGGAATGAGAAAAATATCCTAACACCAAAACTATTTTTATTCAAGCTCTAAAAATAACCACACATGTTTAAAATTAAATTTAAAAATCATCCATGGTCGCAATTATCATGAACCAATCAGATTATTTTATTTAATGGGCCTAGTGGCTCATTACCTTCACAAAACAGTTGTTTCAACACCCTGTCTTTACATTTTGGCCTCAATATCACCCAATAACACCTCAAATATGGAATGTGACCACTAAATGAAAATTACATAACCTTTATAACACTTCTAAGAAATTTATAGATCATGAAACAATCACTGGTTCAAACCACATCAACTTTTGTCTTCACCAAATCAAGTTGCCTAAAAAGTAGTTTTACAAATGCAATTGGTTAACACCCTTTCTGACACTTTAAATACCTCCAAATGAATTAAATGGATGCAAAATTCACATCTCTTCACTTTCCATGTGATTTCAAGCACCACCCAATCCATTTCATGAACTAACCAACTCAATCTTTCAAAGCAAAAACAATTTTATTCTCAAAATCCAAAGATCTTCTTGTTCACAAACTGACCTGAAAACCATATCAAAACTCATCATCACGAGACAAAACTTATATCACTGGAAATATATCTGAATTATCTTTCCAACACAACTTTAATAACCTCCTAACTCTTCTTGTAGCTACTTTGTAATGTCAACTTTACTGAAGATTGCTTCTAACTACCCCAAAACTACCCTTTGACCAATCAACATAAATGAAGCATACTTGACCATTTATCAACATCACCATGACCTAAAAATATCATGTACATCAATAAAAACTCACATACATCATATAATGGTTATTTAGTTTGCAACTCCTTTGGACAACCTTGTCCCAAACTGAACTTCTTCAAAAATTGACTTGTTTGAGTGGGGTTCACTCATCACCATGAACTCTACCATACCTTTATGGAAATCAGAATGCGTATTATACATGTTACAATCATCATATAAGAACTATAAATAAATTATAGCCACTTAGGAAGAAAATATCTCCAACCGCTTTTGAGCTAGGGTTTCAAACTCATAAAAAGTTGTTTGCCTTATTAACATTCGTTCATAAAAATGTGACGATGAAATGACCTCATTATTTTTTTGAAACATTTTAAAATAAATTTATAAACATCCATGAAATATACAAGGTCCCATGCAAAGCACACAATTCAGGGTGAGCATCAGAACTTCCAATTCGAGATGGAAATGACCTTGTTCTTGACCTGTTTCACCAAAAAAAGTCATAACATGCAAAATAATCATTATGGAAACCTAAATTTTTCCCACGAACCACGACACACCATACGTAAATCTCCAATCATCACCATGTCATAAAAACCACTTCATATCTCCATCCTATCTCATTTGCATAGCTAGCCCTTAGGGTTTTGCACTGTAAAGGCTAGGGTCAACTGAAACAACCTCATAACACATCATGAAACACTCCAAAAGGTCCTAACATACATGGTACATCATGATAAAACTTCCTACATGCATCCATGAGCTCATATAGCTCCATAACTCAATCTCATACCTCCTAACATCCATACTTGGTCCAAATGAGCACCTGAAACATAGTCACCAACTCCGTATCTCGCATCCCGCAACTCATGTGAGTTGCTGCTAGACACTCTCCAATCATGACATCCATCATTCCAACATGCTTCTCAAGCTACCAAGAAGCTCCAACCTCTATGCACCATCACTTAGGCTAGCTAGGTCACATGAATAGGCTTGCAAGAAGCATAATCCTCACTGAAACACCTGATATCATCATGAACACATCTGAATCATCATGTCATCATCATCCTCAACATGCTCCTCGACCCCCGATCCATCATCCAATTTTTCATTAATGAGGTTTTGCATCAATGACAACTCCTAAACCACAACATGCCATCACATTTTGGGAGGCAAAAAAGTGATGCAAAAATGGAGCAACTAAGCCTTTTTAATTATACCACCTTTACAAAACATTTTTACCAATTTTGCACCACCTTGTACCACATGTATTATGCCATTTGTGGGTCACTATGAAAATGATTTTTAATAAAAATGTAATATTATAGATAAATTTAGGGTTTTTAAATTATTGTAAATGTGAATAAAAACATATTACATTCTACATTCACAATATACAAAGATTAATTTAGGTCATATCTTTTACAATAGTCCATTGGTGATACAAAGCTTTTATTACTTATCTTGTAGTACTTTATATCTTATGATATGTACCATATTGTGCTTCATTTGATGATTACACTTTTTACTTCTATATATTGATTTCACATGTTCCATGTTTTGTTGTTGCTAATCTTGATGCATTTATATGTTACTTTATTACTTGCTCATTACAAGCTTCTATGCTTCTTTGACTATTATTAGCCACGTGCTCTTTTTTTTACTCTTATACATTGTCTAATTCATTACTATCTTACACACATTGTTTGTTACATTACTTAGATCTACACATATATTTTCATATTAATTAGTAGTTTCACACACATTGTCTACTACCATTGTCTGAGTCTAGATGATTTACACACCGGTGTTTGTGGTATTACTTGTGTTTCATAACACACCTTGTCTAATGCATACTTGTTTATTACACGTGGTGCTTCACACACACATTCTTTGAGACTTATTGTTTATGAAACATTCTTTGAGACCTATTGTTTATGACCCATTGATTATGACACATTGCTTAGACATTACATCTATTATGCCTCGAGGACACATATTACTTGAGACACATTGTGTGACACACATAATTAATTACCGACACACATTATTATTGATACACACTATTTGACACATTAATCACAATACTTGCTTGCTTAGCACACACAATTAACTAATACTAACAATGTTCAAGTATCATCATACATGCCTTTTCGGTCTTCTATGTCTTATGCGGGTCTTCCATGTCTTGTATTCTCATGCCATGTCACTAGTTCCAATGGATCCATTGGTGTCGAGTTGTGTCTACTAACATACTTCTCTTTCATTCATTGTTACGCTCTTAGATATTGCCTTTTATGGCTTATATAACATGTTTACAATATACTTTCCCATGAGATGACACACATACTACTTGTTCTATATTGATTATATTTGACACACATTGCTTTTATAACAATGTTTGAGTACACATGCTTTATATGGTTCACATCATAGATGCTTTGATTACACATATTACATATAACTACTTTTCTCTTTTGAGCTAAGTGATACATGACAAAATTCCTCACCTAAAAAGGGGGCATATTATGGGATCTTTTAGAATTTGACACAGATGATGGTTAGGTGCCACAAGATAGACAAGGTGATAGTATTTTACATAAATAATACATGGGTATTAAGTTTAGATCAAGATTACATGGACTTGGTACATGCTCATCATTATAAATTACAATTTTAGTAATGAAATTTATCATATTTACATATACGTTCATTGTTACATGTTCAAATACATTTATGGAAATCATTCAATTCAAATGAAATTCGCATGGACTTGGGACAAGTTCATCTTACATATTTAGTTACACCTATGAAATTTATTCAAGTCATATTGGTATGGAATAAGCCACAGTCCATCATTTAATCTTTTGGCTATTGCATCACGGTCATATCGATTTTCAATATCCTTACCAAAGGCATTCAAATATCTTAGGGTGTAGTCCCATGGAGGGACTTTCACTCCATTTTTAGCAAAAAGGTCCCATTATAAATTTTCAAGCCTACCACAAGATCAAATCGAATCTTACCCCTGAAAAGAGGAGGCCCGAACTCGCCCCGATTTTAAGAGGTTGCTAGGAGGTGAAAGTTTCCCCTATTGGTTAGGGATTTTTTGCATAGGGACACGTAATATGCATTTTGTCTAATAATTTGTCATGAGTTTGAAAGGAATTTTAGACCATTACTAGAAAAAGAAATCTAGAAATATCTCACTAGGTATTGTTAAAATAATATCGAAGAAAATTGGGACCATATGAGTGCTAAAATGCCCCTAAATTTTCTCAAAGAACAACCTTTGAGATATTTTAGGAGCCTCCCTTCATTGGACCATGAGGTTAGTGGCTCAATGACCAAACCTAATTTTGTAGTAGCCTAATTATTGGTACACTAGCTTTAGTGGCCCAAGGCTAATCTCTTATGAGATATTACATAAGTTACAACTTTGCAACATCTCGCTTAGCATGGGGAAATCTTGGGTGCACACATTTCATACATCACATTGGGGTATGGTTCAATACGACTAATCAAGTATAGTCGCTCCATGGATTATTTCACTCTTTTAATATGCTAATTTTATATCTCTCGAGCATTAATACACACCTTTGCCATATGGTTGCAGATTTCACATTGGATTGGATTGGATGATGGACTATATCTCTATGGTATTTAGACGACTTTCCACATAATTGATCACAAAACCTTGAACATACATACTTCCCTAGATTGAAGGATGTGTATATAGAAATAATTCACAAACTTATTGTATAATGTGAAGAAACACAAATATATATAATCTTTTAATTTCCAATTTTGATATATGATAAAACACGAACAAATTACCATCCTAGAAAAATGAAGTAGTCCAACACAAGATACCATAATAGGTGAACTACTTTTGACCAATGGGTTTTGAAAGGTCATACATTGTAATGCCATCCCCACAATTTTCAAAACGTCAATTAGAGGTTCAAGGTAGACATCCATATTTTTACTTTCTCTTTACTAAGAACCAATAATGAGAACACTAAATTCTCATTATGAATCATCAACCATGGAGGAATATTGTAATTTATTAACACTATTGGAAAAACATAGTAGCTAGTTGACATGTGAGAAAAAAGTTAACAATGTACATTTCCAAACCAAACTGCGTACAATGTGTAACATGTCTCTAATTTTTCAAGCCACAATTGCTCAATATGCTTCATTGCATTTGAATCCAAAGGAACACACCAAACTCCATCACTACTTGTACTTTTGTAATGCCAAGACATTAACTCTGCAAGTGACTTACAACAGAAAAAATGTTTGAGTCTAGGAATTATTGGAAAATGTCACAATACCTTATTTGGAATGGTAGCACCTCTAAAATATTGATATCATGGTGCCTCACATTTGGGACAACTCACAACATGTTCATATTCCTTGCTAAATAGAATGCAATCATTTTTATATGCATCATAACTTACATAGAGAATCCCTATATTTGATGATATTTGTTGCGGCTTTTAATATGAGGAGGGAAGTGTGTTCCTTTCGGAAAAACAACTATTTTTTAGTAGGTTACAATTGAAAACAAAAAAAAGACAAATTAGACATATAATATAAGACAAATAGAATATACATCAAATGTACTATATAGTTAGGGAACTATTATCTAACCTCAAAAAATCATAAACAATAATATTTGACCAACTAAACCTAGAATTCAAGTCCATTAACAATAATGTAACACCCAATATCAATGTTCTAAACTTTCCCTACGTAAACAAAGGAGTTTGATCAGATTTTAATATTTTTCTTTTTCATTTTCCTTAAGATTATCATCCATATTATCTTCTCCATTATAACCATCACCAACTTTATCCTTGGATCGTCATCATCGTAATGAGCATGATCATTGCGATCATTGAAAAATAAATGGTCTACCATATTTTGAAGTTCAACGCTCTCTTCAACTCGTAACATCTTCACCACAAGTTCTAGGAAAAGGTATTTGTTTATATTAGGAATATTGTGTTAGTACTCACATGAATGCGAGTTTGTAACATAATTGTGTATGTGTGAAAAATAATTTAGTGAGTTGTTATTAACAACTCATAGTTAGAAATAGTATGTATGAGAGTTAGTATATATTAATAACGGACATTACGAGAGTTGTAATAACTCTCATAATGGTCTAGGGTGAGAGTAATTATAGCAGATTACGTTACAATGTCATCTCCTTGATTCATGGAGATATGGTCATATTTAAATGTACTATCTCCCACACATGACTGAAAAAGAAATTTTCGATTGTGTGTTAATTTTATTGTGTAATTGATGGGAGATCTTTGACAAAATTTTACCTTTTGTATCAGAGTAAGTTAGAGAGAGAGAGGTGAGAATTTATGATGGGATGTAATCGGTTTGTTTGATTGATAAAGGGAAGCTCTATTATAGCTATTATTTCTCCAATTCATGAGACTCATGATAGTTTGTGGGAGTGTAGAATCTAGAATTTTGTTATCTTTAGTTTTAGATAATTTATATATTTCAGTGAAGTTATTTTTCCGGATACAGTGGAAGAGTAACTCAAGGAACCTTAAACATTTACAAAGATAAAAAAATTTATCTATTAATTGCAGTGGCTCTATTATTATAGAACTAGATTCATTGTAAGGAGATTGTAGTAGAAGTCTTCAACAAAGTAATCAGTGTGGAGTAGCATTCTAAATATGGAAGAAAAAATCCATTCTATTGTTGATGTTTTATTAAGTACATAAATTGAGTATTCAATAGAAAAGGCATTTGGAAGTGGCGCCAAGTAGAAGTTCACAACGATATAGTATCTGCCATTCACCCACTATTTAGGGAGATAATTTTTCACAACATCAACGTACCTATCGCATGCATGAGACGTGGCAAGATTTGTTTGAGAATTCAGGTACGAGTCTTCCACACATCCACGTATCTAACCTCTAAGGTTGCACTCTATACACAAATTTGATTCAACATTTGGTATTCTTGGCATTCATGCTGGCTTTACAACAATGCTTGCATAATACTTCTTGGCATTCACTCCTCCCCACTCCTCACTGGATTTCAGAAACAAAGGCGAGTTAAATTATATTCCAAATGCAGCACTTGATAAAGTTAAGTAGTATTTAGCATATAAATTCTACATTAAACTGGTTGGTTCATGTCTTTTTTGCTGGAATTCAATCCTTCCAAGTCAAGGGTTCACAACTTACAAAGTGGTGAAATATTTTCAATTTTATTTTGGTGGGGAGAATACTTGAAAAGAGGCCATTATTAAAATTAGGTGTAAATCGAAGTGGATTTTTTTTTTTAAAAAGGAGTGTTATTTTTGAAGACAATTGTAAATTGGGAGGAGCCTAACAATTTTGTAAGATTTTTTTTTTTTTTTAGTGGTAAATAATGAATTTGGTACTGAAGTAATATATATGAATACTCAAATTGCACACACAAAAGACTTGAGGTGTTGGATTCATTTACATAAAGAGAAGAATGCATATATAGTGTAATGATATTCTACAAAGTAGGAGTCTACATTTATCAACTCAACCACTGTAATAATATCATAAGAAAGTATATTCTAAGTATAAAATGTAACTTTGTAAGAATCTTGCTCACACCTCATTATTTTAAGCAACTAACTATCACAACACATAATATCAATATGAGTTGTTATTACAATTCATCACATCAATACACAACATGTGAACACTAATAAATTATTTCTAACATTACCCCTTAGTGTGAACACGAGAAGTAATCGCATAACAAGAATTGGAAACAAAAATGCATGTCCATGAGATGCATGCTTTAAATATGCAATTTTGCTAATAGGATATTTGCTTTACATGATCACCTACATACGAGAACTCAAAGATTCCCGCTTTCACCATACGGTGAATATTGAGATTTTCATCGGCCAACCACACTTCCACCAATCACCTACATACGAGAATTCAAAAATTCCCACTTTCACTTCTAGTGAGTGCCAAACTTCTCATTGGCCAATTGTTGTAGAAATACATAAGAAAAAATATCATTGTAGTCATATGCTCTCCTACTCATCTATTTTCTCAGGGTTTATTCCCGCATACTACACAAGACATAAAACACCGAAAAACAAACATGCAATTGTATCAAATATGTGACATCATCATTAGTTCTTTGATGAAAGGACACCGATTGTCCTTTCTCCATTTCCTCCATCCTCCATTGTTCTTGACTTCTTAATTAGAAGAAATGATCTTGAATCTTATGTGTATGAAACCCCCTTGAAATAGAGATTTGACTTTTAGGACGTCGAGTACCACCTAAAATGCGATTGTGTCGTCGGACATTTTTTTGATATTTTAACATTACTTAGGTTGATGCTCCTAGAATTGGTCAACGAAATTCCTTGTTCAAGGTATGGTTGATGTTCCCCTGGATGGTCGACACAAAGTTCCTAGTTCTAAGGTTGACGTATTCCCACAATCAAGTGCAAGCACCGATGCAAAACATAGGAAGGTCAAGACCATATGCAAGCTCCAAAGCAACATGCTATTTAGTCAAAAGGTGGTGTTTCTCCCCATCTTTGTACTACTACAGGATAACTTTTTTTTTTTTTTTTTTTTTTTGACCTGCTTGACAAATAACATGACACGACTCAACATGTCATCACCAAGGTTACCTCTAACTCTGAGAACCACTAGATACAAAGATGACCACAAGGGTAGCACGAAAACATTCACACTCAACAAGGATAATATGCTTTTCTTTTGACAGGACAAAATAACATTCCAACCACATGATACTCTTACAACTAGGGCAAGCCACAACAAGAATTATTAAAGGGTTATATTTCGATAAAACACTCTTTTACTCTTAACTTATGTTTCAGAGAGGTTCAAGTTATGATTCGCATAATTCGTCTTACCAACATGAATTCATTTTATTAAACATTGCAGAGTCGTTCACTAAGGTCTTCCCTTTACAACAATTTAATCTTTATTATTATCATTTTTATTTTTATTTTCTTTATTTAACAAAGGAGATAATTTAACACCACAAGGTCATCCATCCCTACTTACGTTACTAAAATTTGCTCATTACTTTGCTACAACAAGAATTCGTGTTCAACAAGTTAAGAGGAGAATTACAGAGCACCCAGGGAAAGAGTTAAGAGAATGAGGTCAAATTGGATTTCCTCCTTAAGACGTCATCAGTTATTACCAAGGTTAGATTGGTGCTTAACGTTTTTACACGCAAAAATTAACAATTTTACTTAGGCCTCACCGAAAGATCTTAACAAAAGGGAAACTATTTTCTTTCAAATAGGCTGAGAGATAAATTGAGGGTTTTCTAAATTTTCTTCTCTTACTTGTTAACTCTTATTAGAAACTAACCATTGTTTTCCTTTAAGCTTGTTTTAAGAGTTCACCCCAAAGGGATAGTGTTCGCTAGTTTAGCTAGGGGTATCAATTTATAAATGTTTACTTCACAAAGGATGTTTTCATTTTGATCACTCATGGAAGTATTTGATTTCAAATAGATCACCTTTACATTTATTTGTTGAATATAAAATTATTATTTTTGTTTAGCTTCTTTAAGGGTTAACCGACTCATTTTACTTTACTTATAAAATATTGTCGCTAAGTCTTAGAAAGATTTAACTTAACAATTTATTCTCATGATCAAAGTTTTACAATACTCATATCAATGTAAAGATTGAATGCCATTTCTCACAAGGATAATTTCAAACTTAACTACACCAGAACAAGACACTTTATTTCACCATTACCAAACAATACAAAGCAAGAGGTCATATCAACTCTCTTTACAAGCAATGTTACGCAATTTTCATCACATGGGACATTTTTACAAGGAACTTCATAATGGTACTGGTGAAAACTTTTACACTCTTTTCTTCTAGTCTACTCGCATAATCCATCTGCACAAATATTAACTAGAGTCAGTTCGCTAGAACTGAGCATGTTAAGTCTATGCATTGAAATAATAAGCTAACATTTAACAATTGACATGAAAGGAATGTTCTACTTCATGAAAGGATCAAAGCACAAACCACTAATCTACTTTTCACACGAGGTAAGGATCTACACCAGCCAACAATGAGGAAGTCAAACATTCCAACAAGCAGTATATCACAAAACAAAGAAACAATCCAAGGACTCGTGGGATAGGAACGAAAGGTCAATAGTATAGAGGATTTTGATCATGCAACCGTATGGATTACGTGACTTAAATCTAATATTCAAACCATCCACCAAAAAAAAGAAGAAAAACTTGAGAGTCAAAGACATACTAGTTACGATCAAGACGCGAAACAAAACATAGTTACCCAGTCCTTCCAGGAGGATGTTTCATAGCAATAAAGGGATACGTGATCCCGAAGGAAACATTCCATCGTTAAAATCTAACAAGAGGTCTACCGCCTCTTCCTTACAAGGTCTTTTAAAAATAATAAACGTTAACAACTAGAATTCTCTCTAATTTCTTTGGTTTGCAACTAGGATTCTCTCTTCCTAGAACTTTCTATTGCTAAAGGTTGTATCCTGAATCCCATTGATCTACTTTCAGGCATTGAAGACAATAATGAAATTTCCTTCTTTCCTTCCTAATGTCGGATTACCATTTAATAGATTATTGAAGAAACCACAAGCCGCAAGCCTTATTACGAAACGAGTAATAAACAAAATAGCTCACAAGTAAGCTACACTCTAGGTAGGCAAGCATGACAACTTTTATATGCAAAACCTAAACAAACCTCATTCGTAATCTTCATAAATAGCATACATACTATTATCCAAGACAATAAAGCACTATGTGTAAAATGTTGTACAATATCAATTCATTCCAGCAGGACTCTCACTTACGCAACAAATTACATTCAATAGAAAGGTAATCAAGGAGTAGTGTTACAACTAATACAACAAGAGCCACTCTAGCTAAGGACCCAGATTTCCATATTTTTGATATTCCTTATCAGTGATGATAAAACACCGCAAAAGAAATATACATGCATTTGTGTTTTATCCAGCGGTAAGTCTATATTCAGTAGATCTGAAAGGTGAAAACTATCTTGTCAGCACAAGCAAGGGAACAAGCCAAAGAGGAAGAAGCATTCGAGTGGGGCAGAAGTACTAATGAAGGCAACCCCCTAAGGAAGCAAAAGCAAGAAGTATCGACTATCGAGCAGAAAACAGACCCAAGCATTTATGAGCCTTTATTGACTTGATATCGCTTAGGGTAGCCATAACCAAGCATTTTGAAAGGTAACATTTTTTTTTTTTTTTTTAAGCTTCCATGTTTCATAAGAATGTCTCTTTCCATTTCAGATGATTTGATCCAAAAGAAACAAGCAAGTACAACATTGTTCTCAGCCATATAATAATAACAAAGTAAAGATAACAACAATTTTCCCCTATGCAAACCAATCATGAAAGGAACAACGGAACAGGAAAACAAAGAAACCAATGCAATCAAGGACAATCGATAGAATCAAACACAACATTCCATCTTAAAGTGTCATTTCAGGTAGTAGATCATTTATTTCATGAAGTTGAAAAAGGAAAGCAAAATATTTCAGGGGCTAGTCTTAACATGCCTGGTTTAGAACGCCATCTCCATATGTAAAAGATTTGTCTCAAAGCCGCTACTTGCCCTTAACCCAACGTGCTCTACGAGCTCGTGCTAGCGCCACATTCACGCAGGTGAAAACAGCTACAAACCAACCCCGTGATTTGAAGCTCGGACACGAGACATATTGATTACACCACGCTCCTGGCTCGGGTAGGCATCTACCGTGATGATGCACAACCTTTTCCTTCATCAGATTTGGGGGCAGCATCAAAACCTCGGTGCAAACATTGCAGCTGTAGCTTGTAAGGTGTGATAATTCCAACAGCACCCTTTATGCCTGCCAACATATTGACTCGTAGAAGATGCTCATATAGTTGCAAGGCAAATTGTGCTTCATGAATATTTCTGATATGAAACAGATCCTCCTCTATGAGATTCTCTTCCATGAGTTGCATCGAAAAACTAGCAAGGTCCCAAAAGATAATCTTTGTAATAAATTTCATCAGGTCTCCTAGTAACACTCTTACTGTCACTAATTGATTTTGATAAAAAAAAATTAAAATAAAACTTGAAGGAGAATCCCAAATTTGAGGATGCATTCAATATTGAACAGGTAACAACACCTTTGTTGGATGACACTGTTTGTGGCGCGCTCAAAGAGGCTTCTATTACACTGTATACGCTTTCTTTCGCTTGTTAAAAATGCATGTTGCTGCCTCTATTCTTTGTGGATCCCCACAAGAACACAACTCGCAGCATCCAAAGGCACCGGAGGTAACACGCCCTCCCTACTGGCTTGTAGCTTCATCTAAAAACCCGCACAAAGCACCACGCGCCAGCAGGAAGGAGCGCCCCAAAATCCCGCGCACTCAGCAATCTCCCTCCACGTTTTTACACGCCCCCCCCGAGTTCCAGGCAAGAACATGATCCAATGCGGCCAGGGAAGGTGGAGAAAAACAAAAGAAACATGGGACAGGTGCGCAGCAAGAGAAAGGCACGCATTTCTCACGTTTTTCCACCATTCACAGACAAATCCGCCCAAGGAGATCCCTCGCCGCCCTAGCAGGAAGTTGCAGGTTTGTGGAAAGGAGAGAAGTGCGGCCAGCAAGGCTAGGGCCAATAGGAGGTGACCAGCAACAAGGAGAGAAAACAGATCTGCACAAAAAGATCCCACACACAGCCCCAAAACAAAAAAAAATGCGGCCAGGAGGAAAGAGGCGTCCCTTTCCAGCTAAGAGGTCAAAACATGATTTCAATAAAGCTGACAAAGAGCAAATTTAGGCGGCCCAAGGCAAATTTGCACTTCCTCCACCAACAAGTCAGGTAAAATTACTTATCCATAAAATAAATTTAAATCTAATTAATCACAAATTTTTTTTTTTTTTTTTAAAATAATTCCGTTAGGTCGACAAACTGACGACAGTAACCAACTGCGAAGGATAACCGACGTCCATTCTTTTATTATTCATTTTTATTATGTTTTAAAATGTTGCGACCCTTGACGGGGTTCGAAAAGTCGCTTAGGACTTAGCACAAAAGTGACAACAATTAAAAATAAAATAATAATAATAATAATAATAATAATAACACTAATTATTTAATCGGGAGGTCGAGCATGAGCGTGACCAAAACTACGGCAAGAATATCTGGCAGACAACAAACAACAATCAACAGGAGGTTCGATAAAGCAAGAACAAGGTCTTCCTTTAATAGGATAATATGCGAGGATGCTTGGGGCAAAGAACCAAAACCTCGACACGACGCGCGGAGACAAGACGGAGTGGGAGAACTCCAGTCATTTTTTTTGTGGCAAGGGCGAAGCCAACGAGAGGTCAACACAAGCACCACAACGTTAAAAGCTTAGCGACATGGTCGTCGGAGAACGGGCATTACAATTGCATTATAATGTGATCTTATTGATTTGTGGAGATATTGTCCTATAAATGCAATGTCTCCCACACAAGAATGCGATCAAAGAAAAGAGTTTCTATCACGTGTTAATTTATTATGCAATTGATATGATAGATATTTGGCCAAATTTTATAGTTTATTCCAACACTTCAATATTTATCTTGAATAATTTTAAAATAAGTGTTTTATAAGTCTTTGTGATGTTATTAGGATACATTTCATCTTAAAAATGACACAAAAAGATGTTATTTGAATTTTCATTGGTCAAGGTTGAAGTTTAACATTTGAATCACTATTTCAAGTTTTAGTATTAGATATCCACATATTAACCTAGTATTAGTGGAATATCCATACACATCAACATTGTGATGGCTTTATTTTAGGAAAAATACAAAAGTTTTAATTTACCTTCAAGACAATACTATATGGTGGAAGAGATGCTCTTCCAATGCGTCTTTCTCTACTACTTTCTTTATTTTGTCCCATACCTCGATGATAACTTTGCGATGACACACACACGCACGCACGTGCACACGCGCGCGCACACACACACACACACGCACACATGCGCACGCCCACATGTACACACAAACACACACACCAACACCACGCGCACACATACACATGAAAATACGCACACACACACACACACACATATGCACACACGCACACCCACGCGCACGCACATGCACACACACACACTCACTCACTCACACACACACACACACCAACACCCACATGCATGTGCACACACACACACACACACACGCACACATGCTCAAACACATGTTCACATGTCTACGCGCACACGCGCATGCACATGCACACACATACACACACGCACGCGCTGTGGCGCGCACACACACACACCCACACGCACACGTGTACACACACACACACACCGACACCCACGCGCATGCGCACACGCACACACACACACCAACACCCACGTGCACGTGCACCCGCGCACACACACACACACACATACACCAACACCCACATGCATGCGCGCGCACACACACACACACACACGTAATCATGTGCACACATGCACACACACGCCCACACATGCACGCACACACACTCATACATCCACACCCACACGCACACGCACACACACACACACATGTGCACACACACACGCCCACACGTGCATGTGCACACACACACACACGCACATACACACACACTCGCACACGCACGAACACACACACACACCACGTGCACACACACACACACATGCACGTGCACACACGCACACGCACGCACAAGCACACACGCACGCGCACACTCACACTCACACTCACACACACATGCACACACACAATGCACATGCACACACGCACACGCACACATGCATGCGCGGCGCGCGCACACGCACACACCCACGCATGCACACACCCATGCACGCACACACACACATGTGCACGCGCACACACACGTAGACGCACATGCACGCACACGCGCGCACACACACGCACACACCGACACACACACACACACACACACACACATGCGCGCGCACACACACACACACACATAATAAAGATACTCAAATGAAAAGATATTTGAAAAATATTCTAATAAGGCAAACCCTAGGAAGATGAAAGGACATAATAAAGATACTCAAATGAAAAAGATATTTGAAAAATATCAAGGGTCAAGATCGTGTAGGTGGCGAAGACCAAATTTTATATCTTGACTAAACTATATGCGGTCAAGGACAAGAGAGATGTGATGCCTTAAAAAAAAAAAAAAATCATGATACGCATGAATAGTTTATTGCTTTGATTAATTGATATTTCTTGAATTAACAATAGGGCATAATGTGTCGTGCCCAACCCTGGGGTCACCGGGAACAGACCAAAACACACTAAAATTTAGGGTGAATTTTTTTTTTTTTGAAAGTGAATGCCTAACAATACAATTACATTTCCCGATATTAATTAATTTAACTAAATCATTTTACTTAAATGCTCAACCACTATCCCCAACCAAATTTATTTATTTAATCTCCATGAAGACCACTAGGAACACCCTAGGAAGATACCAACCCTTTACCAAAATTTAATCAGTTTTCCCCCTTTTATTTAAATTATCCACACACACACAACCTAATATTTTATTTCCCATTCCCATTTAAACTACCCATGACTCAAGGATGTAGGGTTAATTTTTGACCCTAGGATCAAAAGGATCTCAGCCTTAGATCTAAATTTTGCCCTAACTTTCCTTACCTCTTTCTTTTTCACTTGGTTTTCATTTAGTCTCTCTAATCCAGTCAGATCAAATCTGACCCTTGATTTCCAACTCACCCTATTATTGCCCTAGCTTCTTTATCCTTTTTCTTCCTAAAGTATTTTTCTCATTCTATCTTGTTCTCTTAGTTGCAGATGGTTTGGAGGAGCTATGAAGATTGTTTCCTTTTTTTTTTTTTTATAAAACATTCTTGTTTGGTGCTGTCTTTTGGATGAGCAGTTTTGATAGAGAAACCTTAAAGGCTGGAATCTTGGTCATTCACTTCAGTTTATATATACATGTATATTATTAGCAAGTCTGGGTAAAATTATTATTTTTTTCTTTGTAGGAAGCAACTGCGGCCTGGCCGCGGTTTCGTGGTTACAGTGGGGGAAGTGAGGACAACGGGTCATTAAGGGGAAAGGGACCGAACCGAAGGAGGACCGAGTGGTGGTTGGGAGGGGAAGAGACAGGCGCGAGGGGGCGATTGGAGCATCGCGGGGTCGGAGGAACCGCGTGGGGCGGGGTCGGAGGGCGGCGGGCGCGTATGGAGGAACAGCCCCAAAGGGGGCGGCGTGGGGTGGTGCGGCCCGAGGCTGGGAGAGGCGGAAAGAGGGCGCATGCAGCAGTAGGGGTGGTAGTAGGGCGCAGCAGCAGGTTGTGGGGGTAGCGCCCCACCGTGGGATGGGCCACCGGTGGGGGGGAGGGGGCCGACCCTTCCCCATTACAATATATATATATTTTTCTATAAAAACAGCGTTGGGGGTGCAAGGCGGGCCGAACCCCCCACCATTTCAATTTATTTATTTTTTTTTTTTAAAAATATAAAATTCGTTTTAAATTGTTTTGTATAAAATGAGTCATATCCACACACACACACACACACACACACACACACACACACACACACACACACATATATATATATATATATATATATATATATATATATATATATATAAATTAGATATGTTGATATATACATATAATTTGTAGTAATATTCCCTATATGTGATTTGTATATGAAAAACAACATATATAAAATACAAAACATACATACATAGTAGATTTAATGTGATAACATTTATACGTATATATTATATATAACTACCACATTTTCTAGCAAAATCTCCTTTGCACAAAATAAAAGAAGATATCTAAAACTATATTAATACAAAATGGGTATGTGCATTTTACAACTAAAATAGTTTCTTCCAAAATTTAAACAAGGACAACAGCTCATAACCAAGTAGAATTCATTTCAGATTTCTCAACAAACATACCAGCAATAGTAACATCATTTCTTAGGGAGAATCTTACTTCCACTAAGCAATCTTTCTTTTCAAAATGTCCTTTAAATAATGCACATTGAAGAGTAAAACCATTTTTGCAAGACTCATTTTACATTTCTTCTTCGAGATACAAGGAACTACTCAAGAAGGGTACAATACAAAGCTCATTCAAAAGATAAAAGGGGTTGTTCAACTTAATCTTACTCAAGTTTTAGAAGAATAATCTCCAAATATACAAAGAGATTTTTCAACAAATGATGTTCCCACCAAACTATACTCTAGAATTTTCAATGCTTCCCACAAAAATGATAGAGCAAAGAGATGCCAAGATATCCACCAACACCAACTTTGAGATCCACTTCAAAAGCCTTTGGGAAATACAACCAAGGAGAATAAGCTTGTTGACCACCCAACCTTTAGGCATCATTACATGCCTTTCCAAGGGTTGGAAGACATGCTAGCCTCCCCCAAGCCCATGGGAGAGAGAGCTAGCTTCCACAACTTTGTGCACAAGATTTTTAGGGAGACAAACACCACAATACACTCACAAACAAGACCAAACCATGCATGAAGGAAAAATACAACATTGAGCAATAAAAGAAAAGAGGAGAAACCATATTCATCCTCTAAATTTGGGGAAGAGTAGATGAGATACCCGAAAGTGACATAAGGTGTGATCTAACAAAAGAATGCACACAACAAACTTCCTTCTCCACCTTATTTCTCCGAAGTCAACAAGATCCTCCTTATTACTCCATCCATTCACCAAAATCCTTCTTGGGAGGATTTTCAAACCCCTTGGGTTTCCTCTCCAAGAATGGGAAAGGGGTTCAAACCAAATGAACCCCTTACCCACCTCAAACCATATGAGGGGAGTAAAGAAACCGACATGGCTTGCCCATCAAGCCATGGGGTTTGAGAGGGAAAATCCCTCTCTCTTCCCCCAAATAACTCAAACATCCATCAAACCATATGATGGATGGAGTAAAACAATACACAAATATACTCAAGCAACAAACCATACAAGCAACTAAACAAATAAATCAACTATGAGCAAGCTAAGATTTAGTAAAGGAACATACCACATAAATGAGCTCAAGAGGTTACCTCTAATAGCTCTCCAAAACAAGATTTTGCAACTTTCTTCCTCAAGCAATCCTCAAGCTCCAAATATTTCTCAAGCACCAAGCCCAAGCTCCCAAAAAGAAGAACCAACAAAAAAAAAAGAAGAAAAAACTCCTCACTATTCCCATGGATGGGAATTTGAAGAGGAGAGAGCAAGCATCCTCACAAATGAGGGGGTGACATGTGTCACCCCTCTCCCTCATCAAGGTCAAAGATGCTAAAACAAAAGAGAGAAAGGGTAAAATTATCTTTTTGCCCTTTTCTCCCAAATTCCCTAAAATGTTAGCAAGACAAAATAAGAGCAACTTTTGATAAATACACAAATCCACATCCCTTACATGGATGTGACAAAACAAGGGTAGAAAGGAGGAAACTCCCTCTAGCCTTGAAAACAAGCCCCCCTACCCATTGGGGTCCAAGGGCTCATTTTTGTGTTGGGGGAACTCCCAAGCTACAAAGGGGTCCCCAAAAATGCCCAAAATACCCTAATTTCGGGTTTTGCATTTTTGGCACAAGGGTAGAGGGTGTGGGGACCACCCAAGGGTCTCACATGTGACCCTAAACCCTTGTGATTAAGTGACACATTAAACATAATCAACAATTTAAAAGAAAGAGGAGTTATTAACTCCCAAAACAAGTTTACATCTTAACCAACTACCCTAACCAAAATTAATAATTCAAAGCACAATACATTACATACATTGGGGTCACTCATAGTGCCCAAAATAATAATCACCTATACTAAGGCTTCACACAAAGAACATGGCTAGGACTCAGCCCGTGGGCTGCTTGTGCAAGATTGTGTAGCTAGTCTGAATCCCACGTTCTCCTATGACCTGTCACCTGCACACTCATTGCACACATTAACCGCATCTGTCCAATACAAGAGTAAACTAGCTGCTTACTAAGCGAATAGATTCAAACATGTAAATTAATGATATCACCATCATCAATGTGGAATGCACAATCTCACACAATTCGTCGTATGTTAGGTATTACAATACATATCATGTCATATCACCATGTCATCATGTATCCTCATCAGCAAAACAAATACGTTACAAAATCATGGTATGTGACTAACTAATTATCCAACATGTATCAATTTGACCTAAATCACATAGCAAAGTGTTAGTGTCCACAATATCAAATAAAAGGTGTCAACCTACTAATCTAGTTAAATTAGCGCTACGCGCTCCAAATCACCATACGTGTTCATGAAAGCAAACCAACATATCCAAAATCCATAACTGGGGTTTAAGAATTCAGCAGATCATAGAGGCTAGAAAAAGGTGGGCACTACATAATGTAATGATAAGAAAGTCATGAAAGAGTTAAGAAGATGTATTGATTGGACTTTGAATGTGAGTGTATGTATCAACAAGGGAACATAGTCAAACTTGTCATTTCAATGGATATGTTACCAAATTTTAGTGTCTAAGGTAATAACTTACTCCACTATAGAATTTGAATAATTACCTAATTTAACTAATTCCACAAGTTACCTATTTGACCTACAATATTATAACATGTAACTAGGGAGGATGTGTGCCACATTTCAACATCTTCAACAACTCCTATACATTATAATATCAAATCCCTATGTACATAGCATGTTATCCCTCCTTGACATGTTTCATGCTTGAAACATGAGAAGAATCCAACTAATGAATTTACTTCAAATCGTACACACTTGTCGCCATGTTTGATCTTTCAACGACTTATATGATCTTAGTGGGTGATATCGAGCTCATAATGAACTTCTCGATTCTTGCATGTTACTATGATTCCATCCATAACAATAATTTTTCCTCTAATCTTCCATGCATAGCCATTTTGATTACTCATATGATTCCATGTTCCCTAATTGTTTCTCCATTAATCCAATGTATAATTATAGTGATTGTTCCTTCGATGCCCTATATATACATAATGGTTGATACTACGATGTTCCCTAATATGCTTCCTTGATTTTTGCCTCTCATGATGATGTGGGTGTCATCAAAACCTTAATATCCTTAACCTTTTCTTCAACTTATTGTTGTCTCTTCCACCTTTTTGATTGCCTAGTGCCTTTGTCTCTTAAGTGATTTGAATTGTTACAAATTTGCATCTTTTACTAATATGTTTTTTAAATTTTTCTTTAGACTCTTCTTTATGCACTTCTTCACCATCTTAAAATCCATCATCTTTCTCTACTTTGACCCTTCTTTTTTATTCACTAAGTGTGACATAATGCAAGGTGAGAATTTTGTTGTACCAAATCTTTGTGAACTTCTTCTACATGTTAATATTGATTATTCCCAAGATTAGTAACCATAGATATCCAAGAATGACATCCAACCCATCCATATCCAAAGCATAAAAATATGAATGTAAAACATATTTGTCCATATATAGCTTCAAATATTCAACAAAGTGGATCTTCTTACCATCTACTTGTGCTTCCTTAATATTCTTTGCTTGAACTTGCATATGGCAAGATACTTCCGTGTTGAGAGCTACATCCATGTTGATGAATTTATAAATGATGATGAGATTTATGGACACAATGACCTTCTTTCTTTGGATGCATCCATGACATTGAAATATTGACGCTTCCTTCTTTGGAGATACATTTTCTTATCCATTCTCCTCAATCTATTCCACTTCGTATGCATCATTTGTATCATCATCCTCATCATTAGTATGTTCATCTTCTTATACTTTTTCTTCGTCATTCACATTCTCTTCCTCATCATCATTATTTTATTTCTCCTCTTTTTATTTGCGTCCCATCTAGCCAAAAAAACATTGTTCCAATTTCTCCCAAGACCAAACAAACCTCTCCTTTTTCTAACTAAGAGATCCAACTCCATGTTAGACCACTAAGTGAAAGTGACAATAATACCCACAACATATAGAAAATGTGTATGCTGAAATTGGAGCCACAATTCTTTGGCATCAATCTCTCCCTTTCTTTTGAAATATTATATCCACATGATCCACAAAAATTAGGGTTTCAAAAACACTAGTATGAATTAGATCTCCTTTGACCAAACTTTGACATGATGATTTCAATCTAAAGTAAACCTTAAATCTAAAAACATAAAGAATAGAATTCCACTAAGGTTTTGTGAGATTTATGATAATGTAAAGAAAACAAAATAAATTTAAAAAATGTGATTTATGGGGCGAAATTGTAGAAAAACCAAAAATTGCAATAACTCTCTTTAAACGGATCACATAAGGTTAAAATTTAGACTGTCACTTGAAAAATTCTCTACCTTCAATAAAATAATAATAATAATAATAATTTGTCTGATATAGATGTATCTTCAAAACTAGGGTTTCAATTAAGTTTTTCTCAAATAGAAGTTCTTTAATAAGACCTGGTAAGATCGTCACATTTATCAGTGCTTGTTCCCCAAAAAGAAAGCATAAAGAAGCACAATGTATTATATTATTCAACACTGGATCAGTTGGCTAGTGCCACATGGTCAACAATCATATGCTAAAAAAGGAAGTGAGTTCCGACACCTCCTTAAGTTTAAATCAAAAGTGTTTGTATGAAAGTAAGCCTTCTGATTTTATAAGACAATGGCCTATTAAAGAGATTTTTGGGGCGCACCCCTTAAAGCAAATGAAGCCCAAAGAAGAAATACAAACCATCCATGTGGCGAAAGATTGTTGCTTTAAGATGAATTTAAAACTATCAATCTTTAAAATCTCCCCTACCCATTTATCTTCCAAAAGATTAAATCTCATATCCAACGACCCTGATAAGAAAAGAGAGATGCCACATGAGTGATTGAAAGGTAAGTGCCCTATAGCGTTAGATCATTAAATTTAAAGGAAAGGAGGCAAATATTCTTCCAAGACTTGAGATCTTTGTTTGGTTATATTAAGCAACAAATAGTCATTAATTCTTCACGAGGCATATGTCTAAGGGATACGGCTAGGTTTGAGCACAAATAATGAAACAACAATTATAAAGGATGGATTATGAGGCGTTGATTTAGAAGATAAAGAAGATAATTAGACATGCACCACCAAGGATCATTCAGTTGTCATTTGTTTTTAATGTCGTAATATTATGGAGTATGGTTTTTTGCTTGTGGCACACAAATATATTCCATGGCTTTTGTTTAGTGGTAGATATATGGTCTAATACATAACTTTGTATGAGGGATATTTTTCCCTTGGACGTCTCTTTTAGATCTTTCATTTGAAGTTCTTATCCTTGGCTTTTATCTATTAAAGTTTAATGCCATATCTAGTCTTTAAAGTTAAGTGCAACTCTGTGTCTTTTGAGGCATTTAATTCAAGGTCATGTGGCCAATTTTTTTTTCTGTTGGCTTGAGGTTTTATTAGGATGGTCTAGTTTTTAATGCTTATTTGTTGTGTTAAATCCCTTACATCTTTCCTTTATTTAATTGTACTTTTGGATAATGAATTAAGAGTTGTATAGTTTTTTGTGTTGTTCAATCCTTTATGAAAGGTTTAAAATCACACTATCTTTGATACATCACCCTTTCATTCATGCATTTTTAATCTTTTCTCTTTTTCCTCGCAAATGATTAGATAATGTTAGGATGAGGAAGCAAAATTGACCTAGAGGTTGTTATTCTTGATTAATACACTACAACTTCCCAATATAAATATGATTGCAAGTGCGATTACGGTTTGACAATCATGTGCGAGTATAGTTTCACAATCAAGACAAAGCATCAA
This sequence comes from Taxus wallichiana var. yunnanensis, assembly GCA_018340775.1. Classification (NCBI taxonomy): domain Eukaryota; kingdom Viridiplantae; phylum Streptophyta; class Pinopsida; order Cupressales; family Taxaceae; genus Taxus; species Taxus wallichiana. The sequence goes on along the minus strand of CM031242.1, from coordinate 425,383,392 downwards.
AACTTTATGTTGTCATGGTCCTTTATTTAAATGCAAGTCTTCAAAAATCAATTAAAAACCCGTTAGCTTACTACACAAAGAATCTTTGTATTTGTACAAAGCAGGTCTCTAAACATGGTTTTGAAAACAGTAATGCAATTTATATAACAATTGTCATATTTTAATGTATTTTTAAAAAGTTTTACCATGGCAATGACTAATGTTTTTGGCTTGCAAAAATGGCCGTCGGGGAAAGGAGGTTTGAGGTGATTATACAAGTGGATTTGATGAGAAGTCACAAGTATGAGTGTTGGACACATGGGAGGATAATAGTTTAACTTATCAAACAATTCAAACAAGTGGTTTCTAGAGGTAAAAGCTACATTGACATTTGGCCCCTGGAATTACTTTTAACGTCCCTTAGACAATTCACAATATCCTCCCCATGTTGTATGAACCAAGTTATTTCAATCTAGCTTTGGAAAAAATCTTGCCATACCTTGTCTACAAGAAAAATGCTTAACCCATCTTTTGTTAAAAAAATTAAAAACATTGTAGGGTCATTTTAACCCATCCTTCAAATTTAGATATTAGCACTATACAAATTTTTGAGAGAAAGTCAAATAGAAGACCTTACCCAACAAATTGTAAAATCCTACAACAAGAATGATGAGATCCAATGAGTTTTTATCGATGATGTTGAGCAAGCACAAATGCCAACTAGAGTCGGCTAGTACATAGACCAACATTGAGCAAGTACAAATGCCAATTGACATCGAGCAAATATAAGTGCCAACTAGTGATGCCAATTAAGTTCCCACAAGAAAAATAATACTTATTAAGATATTGATTTATCAAAGGTTTGGACAAACAAAGAATTGGTTATTTCTCAATTATCTTTATTACTTGGAAAGACAACTTGGTAAATACTTGGAGGTAATCAAAGATGTCTTCATTAAGCACTCTAGGGAGTAAGAAATTTATATGACACACTCTTGAATCCATTCTAATTTTGCAACACACTACAATTGATTGAGAGGTTATGACAACGGTCACCCACCGCTCACCCACTAGTAGATCATAAAATCTTCTAAAAAACCATTAACTAGATCACAAACCTGGAATGTAGAGCCACAAATCTATTTTAATCAATGGCAATTTGTATAGGAAGAATGTTGTTCATTGCAAACATCACTTAGAAAGCATATGCTACTTGCTAATTCATACCATGTGCAATTATTGTATTGTTAGGAAAGCATTAGTTAATTGGGATCACAATCCCAACAATTTACATTTGAAATATAAAAGGAAAGCCACAAATTGGAAACTACTCAAAAGGAAATTTGAGGATATGATGAAGCACATGTTTGGTCCTCCTAGTACTTCCATGCAAAGAGTTCTTGAGAGCCTAATTCTTGATAACTTGTTTTTACACAACCAACTAGTAAAATATCAATAATGTTAGCACCAACAATACTCATTCTTTGCGTGGCTCAATGCTATCAACCATCATAACCTAGAATCTTGAGATGATGATGAAGGCGGAGTTTGAACAAACCATTTGAAGGCCAACCTAGAAACCAATAGTACTCATGATGAGGACTAAAAACTAACTTGATTTTCAAAATGAGGAATAAGTGTAGGTTGTTATGGGTTTGTATTTTGGTAGTCAATTATTAAAGATTTAATTAGTTATGAAGAGGTTTATGCATAGGTGCAACCCTTCAAGAAGAATTTTTTTTTTCCTAAAAGAATCGATTTGCTTCTCTTATTGATACCCACACATTTGCAAGTGTGTATACATTTTATATGGAATCAAATTAATTATTCCCAATAATGTAGTAGATTCTCGCTACAAATCCATTCATTCCTAGCAATTTGCAATTCGACAATCACATATTTTACTCAAGTTGGTTGTGTGTGTGTATGTGTATTTGTGCGTGTGCATATGCATATTTGCTTATTTGCGTGTGTCTTGCCTTGCCTGTACATGTGTGTGGGGAGAGAGATTAATCAGTATAAATAAAATAAACATAGATAAAAGTCTTAAATTTACATGCATTTACTTTATAAATTATACGGATGATTAATATTTAAAGAAACTCTAGTACTGAAAGCATAGCCTTCTAACGACGAAATCCTCATTTTCTATTGCCTTAAATTCTTTCTTAACCCATAACCATCATAGAATTAAATAGGTTACATGCCTATTACCATTTTTAAAATAGTGATAAATTATGTATTAAGTTTAAAATTTATGAATGGAAAACAAAATTTAGCACAAATTACATACCATGTGGTATAAGCTATAACATATAGTATAAATTTTCAACAATATAATGAATAATTATTTCATTTTTGGCCACACACTTTATATATTTTAAATATCTTATGTTATGATCCTCATGTGCGGATTTCACTAACGCCTCGAGGTTTTGGTGTAACGGTTCATTACATTTGGTTTTAGAGCAACCACCTAGGTTTGAGTCTTGGCACGGGTGGCTACGCCAACATTCCAGTGTTCTCCCGAGGCTCATATAGGGTAGGGTGTGGTCCTACTATACGGGTGCAAATCTAGCCCGTGGTGGGATGTTATGATCCTCATGCGTGGATTTCACTAACATCTCAAGGTTTTAGTGTAATGGTTCGTTACATCTTCCACTTGACAATTAACTAAATTGTTCTCTGGGGTGATCAAATGGGGTAAGTGGATTAAAAGGAAAGATTCAGTTTACTCTCGAGTTTGGTTGTGAAGTCAAAACCTATGGATTGGGTACAAAATTTGACGAAAATATAGGGTAATGGAAAAACAATCCCTTCTAAGTTTCCAAAAGGAAGGTGGAGGGTCTTGTGCCAAATTGGTGTTTGGCTAAACCATGAAATGAAATACTACCTTTACCATCTACTAGTTAAGTGGAAGTTTTACTCCCTTATTAGTACTAGAGAAAAAGAAACATGCATATTGAACCAACTCATCATGTGTAAAGAAATTTGATGTGCAAAAGAAATAAAAAAATCTATTTACAAAATTTAACAAAAAATTGTTATGAACATTCAGTTATGTTGCAGAAAATGCTCTTGGTACTCCCAATCTTTGGTACCTAAATATTTTGGGTGCTAGGGGATCTATATTAAAAACACCCAAAATGTCAAGATTATGTTTACTCTCGAGCTTGATAACGAGGTCAAAACCTATGGGTACAATATTTGACCAATATATAAATTAAATGGAAAAAAATTCCCTCCTCACCTTTTGCAAGGAAGTTGGAGGGTCTTGTGCCGAATTGGTGTCTAGCTTGGTCATGACACGAAAAATTACTTTTATTTTTTAGTAGTTATTTTGAAGTTCTATTGCCTCCTTGGTACTTGAGAAAGGCAATATGCATATTTAACCAACTCATCATGTGCAAATAAAATTGAATTGCATAAGATATAAAACAAAACAAAAAATCCATTTACAAAATTATAAAAAATTATCTATTAGAACAATAAGCTATGTTGTAGAAAATGCCAGGTGTTACCTGCATTTTGGTATCAAAACATTTTTGGTGCTAGTTTTGATCCTTATATGATACATATCGAAAACACCCACAATGTCCAGCTATTTGTAGAAATGCCTTGTGTGTTTTCATGAACAACCCGTTTATGAGATGGATAGATGGGCATGCAAAGGTCAAATTTTAAGATTAAAAAAATCCTAACCATCCTACAACCTACCTATGAATGAACCAACCCGGTGCTACCTTGACTATCAATCAACCCAAATCTAACCCATCCCCTCACATAACAAACATAAAGGAAAAACATAACACTCATTGCACTCCTACAACAGTGCCTCTCTACCGTTGTTGCAACTACTACAAGGATCAACTCACTGAAGGGTCAATAATGTTAATGCTAATGCAACTATCTCATGAGTGGCTACTCATTACTCCCTCACCCATCGCAAAGAAAGGGAGTGTTGAAACATGCGAGTTTGAAGTTCATTCTTGAGAAATATCTCACATTGAGCAATATGATGATTTGTTTCTCTAGTTCTTGTTATGATAGTATGGTGTATGTATATTATCTCTTATTTTTTATGTGATTTTGCATATTTTATGCAAAAATCATGGCTTTTATGTTTATTATTGTGTGTGTGTGTGTGTGTGTGTGTGTGTGTGTGTGTGTGTGTGTGCATGTTACATGCACATACACATATGTAGTAACATATACATATGTACATATATATATATATATATATATATATATATATATGGTATGAACCATAGTTCGCCTATTCGTATTTGTGAATATTCAGGAATATTTGACAACTTAAAAAATACTCAAATTTCTTTAAAAACATAAATTTTATGCAAAATATATATACAAATGTTTTCTATTAGATTTAACTACACATACAAGACAAAATTGCATCATCATGCGAATATACAATCGCATGATAAGTGCTATGAATTTATAATGATTGTCATCGAAAATTATTATCATAAATTTCATATTTATACAAGTTACAATATATAATAAGTTGCATTTTCCTTTTCCCGTTCTAAAGATATTGGGAGCGGGTCTAATGCCTCTACTAGTCCCCACACTTGGGTACATCTCCTCGCTCGTCTTAGAAGGCCGCAACTCGACTCCAACCTCGGTAGTAGATGGTGGTGGCTCCTGGCCGTATGTTTGAGATCACCTCCAAATATGTCATCCAATTCAATATCTCATGTTTGTGCTTCTCCCTCCATAGCTTCCCTCTTGAAAGCAACAATCTCATCCTCTCTGTGAACGTAGGATTTTTTTCTTCTTGCTCATCCACTCATTGTATGGATCTATCTCATCCAAATCGATAAGCTCCTCTAATGTGGCCTCCACTTTTCTTGTGTGAAGTTGGAGATTGTATTGCACAAAAACCAAGTTGTTGAGCCATTTTTGACCAACTTGTTGCACTTTTTCGTGTGAATGGCCTCAAACAAACTCTAGTTGCATTTACATCCAAAAGCGCTACAAGGTTGATATAGAATTATGAAGGTTAACTTTTGAAGATGCATGGTATTTCCTCCCCAATCCTATCACCAAGAACCTATAAACAAGATAATCAAAAGTTTATATGTAATTAATAAAATTAAATTTGAAACTAATAAGTAACTTAGTAAACATTCTAATTTTTATTACCATGTGCATGCGTGGTTCTCCTCGATACCTAACCCGAAAAAAAAGAACCTCCCCTAAGCATGTTTGTAATTTTGTAGCTCTAAAATAATGAGATCCCTCGTCTCAACCTTTGGTATCATCCTCTTAATACACATTGAAAGACCCTCCATAACCTTTCCATTCACATTTGTGAAGCCATCGGAGAAGAAAAAGTTGGGGTTGAGGTAGCACCCCACCGCATGAATAGGTTGGTGGAGTTGATTGTTCACATTCGATCAATATTTCCCAAAAGGGACTATATTTGGCGATATCCCCCTATAAATAGTTTTGGATAGACTCTTTGGCCCTATCTATGGCCTCATAAATGTACCCCATAGGGTTTTTCTCCCCACGAACCAAACTCAAAACCCTTACCAACGACTCGACACATACACACAAATTAAAATGTAAGGTTACAAACTTACAAATAAAGTAAAAAAAAATAATATATTTATAATTTAACAAATTAAAATAAAGGAATCAACTTAAAATATAATTCGAAGTTTGAAATTACCTTGATGATCTCTATAGCTCGCTTTGCAAATATATCATGAAAAACTATCTTTGCAGTCATCTCTCTATCAACTTTGAATATTGTGAGTTTAGCCATGCTTGATTCACAAACAATTGCTTCAATGATGTTAACAAACTAGAAATACTTTGCAACGCTTAAGAAGTTAGTCAGCTGAACCTTGTGACACCTGGTTCGCTGCAAGTTTTTTCCTCTCATCAAGCTCGGAACCCAAGGGTGATTAGATATGTACTTTGTTATGTTTTTGCATCTTCTACAATTGGCCTCACCTAATCAATTTTTCCTATGTCCTCCAAAAGAAGGTCAAGGCAATGAGTGACAAGGAGTCCAAAAGAGTGATGGATGTCTCTCTCCCGGCAGTAGTCTCCCAACCGCCACATATGTTGTTGCATTGTTTATGACAACTTGCACAACATTCGTATATCCACCTCTAATACAATCTTCTCCAACATAACACCAAATTCTCTATATTTTTACTATGTTAGAGGCATCAATAGAATTCAAAAACACAATCTCACCATTAAAAGCCACTAACAAATTAACGAGAGGTACGATTCCTTCTATTCGCCCACCCATCCGAAAGAATGGTGCATTCGTAATTGTGTCATTGTTCTTTTGATCTTCTAGAATTGTAGTGGCATCTACAATGCACCTGAAGAATTTCCCACTAAAATCTTTTGAAGAGGATCCTTTATACTTTCCCTACAATTATCAATGTTGTCACTAAGTACTCCCAATACAAGCTCTTTTCACACATTGAATGGAAGGTAGTTGTAGTACTAGAAATTCACACATGCTTTATCCGCTTCCTCGTGCATATATTTGTTCCTGTGCCATACCTGCGTGAATGAAGGTTGTACTCGGATGTGTTCTTTGACACAAAAACTATGTATGCCTTTGCTTGAACTCGATGAAACAGATGTGCTCTCTCCGGGTCGTATGCATGGACCACAAGTAGAGCCCACAATTGTTGCATGCATCATCCTCTAAATCCTTTGTGATTTCAGCCCCATGTTTAACAACTTTTGATATGATTTGCATGCACCTTTTCCCTTCTACTTTCTTCTCCTCTAGCTCTCGCATGCAATGTTTGAAAAATAATACATGCAAAGGTGATGCTTCAAATGATTGATGCCTCCAAAAATATTTTGCAACAAAAATTGCAAACCACTATTCCCGAACTCGCCCATGTACACCATATTTCTAAGTGAAGGTATGAGCATTCACATGAATGGTTCTTGCTAGTGATGTTGACCCATATGTTGAATCGATGCCATTGTTAAAATCTAATTTGCAACACAACGCACATTTAAAATATTAAAAAACGTAAGCTTAATTAAATTAAAAAAACGTGCATGAATAACCATAGTTCACCGTAATTTAATAAAAATAACATACCTACGGTTGCAAATGAGTATTAAATTTTTAAAGTAATTCACAATCACATTGAACACATTTAAAATTACAAAACATATTCGATGAATCGATTACAATACAAATATATAAAATTTAATTAATTTAGAATGAATTTGTGTAAAAAAAAACATACCTCCGCTACAAATGACTATTAAAAATTTAAAAGCATTCACTTTTACATTAGATGTATTTAGAATGACAATATGGATATGTAATACTTTAATAAAATATACCAAATTTGCAAAAACTTGAAAAAAAATAAAAACTTACCACCAAATGCAATTATTCAAATTTCGTCTTCGAATTCGCTCAAAAATCTGTTCAATGCATACAATGCAAGCTCAAATGGTTGTGTGAATAAAAATGAAGTGCTTTGGGGTCTTATATAGGGAAAAAATCGGATTTTTTTGGTGTAAATGATGTGTTAACGTGTACAATACACGTTGGCGAGTTTTTTTAGCTTGGACTCACCGAGTTTTCCGAGCAATTATTCGTTTCCAAATTTCTTTGGCAAGTACTCACGAGTATGCTATGGTACGAACATTTCCACACCATTTTGTGTCCGTATGAGTAACGGAAAACCATTGTTCTTTGTATCTGCGGTGTATCCATAACCGTAACTCGGTAACTTAAAGATGGTAGGTATTCACCGGTTGAATATAATTATGCATTAACATTTTTATGTTTTGAATATTTAAAGCAATAAAAAAATAAATTGGGGATTTTATCTACAAATCACAACATTTTGACTTTTGGTTAAGTATTAATGCCATATTTTATAAAATATAATTTATAGCTGGACGTGAGATTATTGTAGTTGAAATTTTATATCTACAATTTTATCTGGCATAGTATTAAAATTACATATCATAGTAAATAAAATTGGGTATAGCATTGCCATCTAGATTCATGGCATAAATTAAAAAATAAAGAATGAATGGTTTACTTTAATATTCTCATCCTTCGCATGCCTTACCAACTAGAGAAACTAAACTCGTATACATATTTTTGGGCTTACATACCACCCTATGGATCTCACTTGATGCCAACTTTAAACACTGGAACATTATCACAACAATGATGCAACATCTATAAAATGTTCTCTGACATGAAGGGAAATGGAAATGGTAAACATATAAGCAACCCCAAAACCAGAACTATTATACCTATAAAAACACTCGTGTCATCAGGCTGAGAAATCTCTTCTGCTTGAGGAGAAATAGGGCCCCTTTGCAGGAATACGATTAATACAACCCAGTAAAATGCAACATCATTGAACAAAGCTGAGAAACCCAGCAATGCTATTGACGCACCAGTAAGCCGTGACCACACCTACAGCAATAGAATCATTGATCCATTATATTCCTATTGCTATAAACGATGATTCCAACCTGCCATATTAAACTCAATAGAAAGTATAAACTAATAAACTTGCACTCACAAAAATACTCAAACATAAATATATAAAAAGTAGACATAACCCTGGTTCATATAGAAATATTGAAGAATATGAATGAGATTCCTAACAATGCAGTTCGGATGTACGGTGCTGAGTTTAGTACATGGCAAAGAGTGGAGGAATACAAACTAACTCATAAGTTCATATCTTATGATGTGAAGATCTCATAAGGCACTAGATTAGAGACAGAGATAGTTGGACAATGAAACATTGTGAACATAAGACAAATGAAAATCAGTTGCAGCTCCACTGCTAGAATAAATCTTAAACCTTCGGTAGAATAATTTGAACAGGTGCTTGACGAGGTCGAATTGCTAAGAGGAAAGCTACTTAATGAAGTGAGGAATAAAGTTGGAAACCTAATTTTTTTCACTTGTGATTGGCAGAATTAGAATGCGGAAAGAAATTAATCAGAGTTTGCAGAGGTAGAATCTCTAATGTAAAGAACTAGTCAATTTACCTTACAAAAAAAAGATTGCTAGAGAACAAAGTCAATAAACCCGTTTTCTAAAATGGGGAGGGTGAGGGATTTTCTTCTCTAGTTTTCACAATGCTTAAAATAGGTTTGGTTAAAACTAGAACTTTTCAAATCTATCATATTGATTCAAACAGGAATTGGAACGTTCCTTTTTGTCTTTTCTAAAAACAGGAAATGCATACAAAATTAGTGTAAAACAAGATACTAAAAAGAAAAACATAAGAGTTCAAAAACCAAAATTCACTACCTCTAGATCTCATTGAGAGGATCTTATAATTTATAAATAGTTTTCATGTAAAAATCTTGTTTGAGAAGTTCTGATTGAACTTGTATACACAAGCCTCCACCTTATCAGTTGAAAACATGTGATAAATATAGCTTTTTAAGCTTAATTTGACATATTTGTGTGAAGAGCCTATGCAGCCTTTCCCACCTTGTAGTTTCCCCTTTTACTTGAAATGGTTGGGGGAGAGGAGGCAACAGTGGCTTTCCCAACTACTTTCTTTTACCTTTTCATTTCCTTTTCTGAGGTTTTGAAGTGATCATACCTAATGGGTGTGTATTTGTGTAATTATCTAGTCGATTATAGTTTGATATTTTGATGTGTGTGTGAGTATTGCAAACAAGATATTAGTATTAAAACAATTAGAAAAGATAAAAATTACTCGCTTTACTTGTGTTGGAGAAATTTAGACTAAAGAAATTTGCTTAAGTATATTTTAAAAGAAGGCAGCATAGAGACTAAGATCTACAATAATACAGACTAATCTAAGGCATCCCTATATAATTTAACTTTCAGTTTCCATTGAGAGAAGCTTACCTTTATCTCGGATAAATAGATCACCCAAGTATGGTTTAGCCCAATTGTTATGAATATCAAGACACTTATCAAATACTGTGAAAGGGACTTTTCAAATGATGCTGGAAGGACTTTCCATGTTCTAATCTTTTCACATATATGTTTCTAGTTTTTCTTGGATTCTATTGTGCCAAAAATTTAACCAATAATTTGTGCCAAAACTGGAAAAGAAGAAGCTATTTGTGTATGTTCTCTGATTTTTGAAACCTGTGGCATCTTTCCAAACTTTGGAAAACCTCAAAAAAGAGAGATCTTTAGGTATTATTTTTATATGTTTATTAATTTTTATACCTTATTGAACCTTTATAATCTAGACTGCACGGATACAGTAACGGGTATGGTACGCTGAAACGGCAAATTTTTAAAAATTGTGGGTATGGTACGCTTTTGGGTACGTTATATATATATAAGCATTTGCATACTATTGAAATTTAATTCTCATACATTGCATAATTATTGAAATTTAATACTTAGTCATGGTGCATTTACACCTATATTTGGCGAAGTCTTTCTTTTCACATTACATCATGTAGTAGCAGAAGAGGTCTTTTACCACTCATCTATAACAAATCAATTTACAAAGTATCAAATTACTGATACATTGCTTTTAAAAAAAAGTATTTAGATTGTACATTCGAAGGAAATGATCAAGAAAACAAGTGTGGTAATAAAAATTATCTGAAAGGAAGGAGTTGAACATGGCAACTCCATTTGCTTCATATTTCTCTATCACAATTATTTATCTTAGTGACTGTGATAAGATTCAAGGAGTTTTGATTGTTCATGGTGACCTTCCTTGATCCACTCAACACGATAGTATTGTTTGGCATATTTCCTGAAACATCATAACTAAGCAGGAAAAATATGGGTCCAAGCTGGCAAGTGGGACGATTAGTCCGAGCACGGGAGAATACTTGCCGAGTTTTGGAAAGCTATCCAGTATTTTTAATTACTAATCTGTCTATAGGTGATCAAAGCTCATGATTCTTTCAGAAGATTGCAAGAAGTTGCTTGGTCCAAAAAGGTGCAAAAATGGATTTTATGAAAATAAGAAAAATATTGCCATCAATGCATAGAGCTCGAGAAAATATACACTTTTAGAGAAAACAACACTTGAAACGGAGCCACAGAATGAAAGTTATGGCACATGCAAGTTTTTGCTGCTACATCTTCCCGGACCCTTTCCAAAAATGGCAAATTTTTTTCTCTCGTGATTTTTTCACCAAAAATCCAAAAAAGGAAAGAAACACTATCTTTGGCAAGTTTTTTTTGGACGGGTGCATTTGGAAACGCATCCATTGGGACATGGTACGGTAAAACCGTACCCGGACCGTACCATGTCCATGTGGGTACATTTCTAGCCGTACCCACAACATACTGTACCCCGTACCAATACCTAGTACGTTTCCAAGCTAGTACGGGGACCCCTAGGGCGTTTAGTGCAATCTTTTTATAATAAATAGGTTGGCGTACACCTTGAAAATAGAGATTATTCAATAAAAACTAGTTTTATAGGTCCACTAATATTTGAAACTTATCCGACCTTTCCAAACTTGAACATACATGAGAGACAACACCTTCAAGTAAGCTATTTTTTAAATGTTCACTTTTAGCCTTATAAAACCTTTCCAAATTTCGTGAATTTCCGTATCTTAAACCCATCAAGACTTTTGAACACAATATCTACAATTTTCTTCTTTTTAATATTATTATTATCAATATGCATTAGTCCTTCCATCCTCATTATTCTTCACATTCTTATTCCTCATAGTAACGACATACAAGCTAGGGAGATTGAACCAAGTGAAAAGCAATGAAATATAAGTCCCAATGTTTAAAGGTGAAGAACATGAAATTGAATCCCTTTCCAAATCAAAGAGTTTAAAGGCCTCAAGAACTTGAAATTGAAGCCCTTTCCAGATTTACAAAATTCAATGTGCTCTTTTATATTTCTTTTATCCACCTTACGCTCCAAATATTGTGAATCTAAACAATACCAATATGGGATCCAAAGACATGTTTTAACCCCCGATTGTGCTTTGGGTCCGATAGTTTTATCCATATTTTGTGTCTTAAGAGTGATATACTCATGACCTAGACTACCCAGAAACGCCAAGTACCCCTCGTACCAGCTCGATACGTCTTTGGATATGGGTGCATTGTGGGTATGTCTCGGTGCACGGAATTTGTACCAGTGCCGGTGGAGTGCATTACCCCTGAAGTACCCACACGTTTTTTTATAAGTGCAAAAAAATATATAAACTTGAGGGCTTTGGTGGAATTGAACCTTGGGAAGTTTGTGTGAGATTCAATATTGCCAATAGGCTCCGAAGGGTCAAGAGAGATGAAAAGGACTTCATTTGGTTGACTTACTATTTGGGGGCTTTCTTGTTGCTACTCGGGGCTTTCTTGTTGCTACTCATGGGTCCTTTATTCTTTAGTCAATTTGGAAGGCATGGGAACAAGTGAAGCACTTGGTGGTTGGGCAACCTATCTTCTCTTCCTTTGACACTAGGTGCCAAGCCTACAAATCGATTTTGTTGAATCTGAAATATAATGACAAGATCCTTGCCTTGACAAGAGGCTGCTTTGCCCTCCTTTGGTTTGAGAAAGGAATTAACCTTGACAAGAGGCTGCTTTGCCCTCCTTTGGTTTGAGAAAGGAATTAAAATATTTCATGACTTGTACAGATTTGGGAAGTGGATGGAATGGACAGACCTTAAAGCTTTCTATAAACTTCCTCAATCTCAGTTCAGAATGTATGCAATGCTCAAGAATGCTTTCACAACTCCCTCTACTAGACTAATTATGGAGAATGAGAATGACTTTTGGGATAGTATGAGGTGGCTCAAAGGGCCCCCTCTCCAAGAGGCTACCTCCAAACAACTCTATGAAAAGATTGCCTTCTCCCCAAACCTTTCCCGGGCCTTAACAATAAGTGGAATGTTTGTGAGCCCATTGGTAGATGGACTCATAGATTTAATGTTTTGTGGTCTTCTTGTATCCACTCAAAGAAATCTTGCTTTAGATGGCTTCCGATTCATAATAAGCTTGTTGTTGGCTTTTAATATTTTATAGGTTCTTTGAGACTATAAGCTTGTTGCTTTCTTTAAATTTATATATATATATATATATATATATATATATATATATATATATATTTTACTTTTTAAAATTATATTGTACAAACGTACCAACAACGTCTTGCATGCGAAAGGTTTTAAAACTTATCGTTGCAGCATAACGCACTGTACCCACAACGAAATAGTCTAGCTTATGACTGATTGTTTCATCATCATAATCTATCATAGCAAAAACATACAATGTAATGTCCCCTTTTTCAAACTAGTTCATTTTGGAGACTTCTAGCCCATTCCACTTCCCGTGGGCAAGAAGGAGGTGAACAAGGGAAGTGTTTGTTGTGTTTTTTAGTTTTTTTTGTGAGCATTCACCTTTTTCTTTCATGTTTTCTCTTATGATGCAGGTTGGCCGTGTTGAAGAAGGGAAAAGCCAAGATAAAGTTAAAAGCAAACATCCTTGTGAATTTAGTCATGGGAAAGACTCCCTAATTGATTTGTGGCACCACCAAGAAGGTATATAAGGGGTCACTTGGAGTCATTTTGGGCATCTATCTATCATAATTTTACATTTACTTGGTTTTTGGGCTGATTGCTCAATTTCTTTCCACTTGAGGATGAAAACCCTCTTGTGTGGCATACAAGGAGGACGAAAACCTTCCTTGTGCAAGTTGGAGAACGAAAACTCTCCAATTGGTGGTTCCTAAGGGCTTCAAAGAAGGTGATGTTGTTGGTTTGCAACTAGGGTTTGAAGGAGGAAGAGCTATTAAGGTTTCTACATTTACTTTGGCCCCTCTCCCGTGGGGTAGTGACTTGGGTGGAGGAAGGGTTCGAGTGCCTTCTAGGACATATTTGGGCCATTGGAGCTGTCATTCACTTTCCTCATAAATTATAAGGCTGATTTCTCATTTTATTGGTATTTTTGGGGTTTTGGAATCCTCATTTCCAGCCCTTAATGTGAGTTGTACTTCTGTTGTTATTTAATTAATTACAGTTGTGATTTATCTCTTATTTCTTATTTATTTTGAAGTATATTGGTTGGATAAATATCTTCATGATTGGATAAAATATTTGGAAGCATTCTATGCCATTTTAAGCTTCTTGTTGCATAAAAACTGATGCCATAACAGTTTGCTGCCATAGGAGGATTTATACACTTAAATTCAGCTGGTTTTGAAGGGTGTGTGATGTCCTAAAAGTGTGGTTTCAGTTCGCTGTTAAGGTTTCAGAGCTGCTGTTGTAAAAATCAGATTTCTCTCATTTGGGTTTGAACCCAAACCCTTATTTTCAGTTTCGGACCTAGAAAGGGGCATTAAATACAAATATATGAATACACACACAAATAAATGAAAGTCGATTTGAAGTACATGGAGAATAAAGGCGAGAGGGCGTTGTGTGAGAATTTTCAATTTAGAGGGAGAAAATTAGGAGCAGTATTGAATTGAGTATGAGGTCGTCAAAATATTTGTTAAGAGAGATTAGGTTGATTGGAATATATCCGGTCTCTCTCTCTCTCTACACACACACACATCAAACCCTTATTTTCAATTTCAGCCCTAGAAAGGGGCATTACATATATATTTTCATTTATTTGTATGTAATGCCCCTTTCTAGGCTGAAACTGTAAATAAGGGTTTGATATATATATATATATATATATATATATAGAGAGAGAGAGAGAGAGAGAGAGAGACCAAATATATTCCAATCAACCCGATCTCTCTTAACAAATATTTTGACGATCTCATCCTCGTTCATTACTGCTCCTAATTTTCTCCCTCTAAATTGAAAATTCTCACACAACATCCTCTGCCTTTATTCTCCATGTACTTCAAAATCGACTTTCCATCCTTAGTATTTACTCATCTCAACTTTGTTTGGGATGTACTCGTATTTATTATGCTAGAAGAGTTTATAATATAGTTGGACAGTTAACTAACAAATCTATAGCTGCCATATGATTACTTTTAATACCCCCTCTAATGCTAAAACGGTGACAACTCCAAGTTTGTTCGGAAATTTTGCAAACAAGATAGGACCAAGAGGTTTAGTCATTAGATCTGTAGGCTGCTCCTTAGATTCATAGAAGTGAAGAGAGATATCACCAAAATCAACCAACTACCGAATATAGTGATGATGAATCTCAATGTGTTTAGTGCGAGCATGATATACTAAATTCTTTACCAACTTCAATACACCCTAATTGTCACAAAAAATAGAAAGTGGAGTAGGTGTGGTTTTGGAAGTTGAAAGTCGATCAAAATACGACGAGCCAAACTACCAATATGTTGTAATCAACTCCCTATCTATATTTTGTGCCTCTTCTCTCTTTCCAAGGTACTAGTTTTTTTCGTTTAATCCTAATAAGGGAATGTTTATTCTTTCATGACCTTGAGGAGTGAAGATATTCATAAATGTGAAGATGCTCATGATTGTGTGGGAATGTCAAGTTTAGGTGTGGTCGTAGCAAATTGAAGGTGTTTCTATAGATGTAGACTTGACATAAGCCTATTTTGAAAATATTGTTTAATCTATGTCAACCTACCACTTTGCGTGAGTAACAGACAAACAATCCAAAGAGCCAATGTCAATGAGCAAGAACATGGGGTCTAATGGTAAAATTTTAATAAAAGGTGAGGCATGACCTATTTGCTAAGTACGGTTGGTTGTAACGGATATGTTCAACTTGAGTGAAGTGATGACACATTGTTCAATGTAGGGCATGTCAACACGAGTAAGTGTTTTCATGACGAGTAACCATTACTTAACAGATTTTTTTTACAATAGGGGCACTTGTGTTAAAAAGACAGAGGAAATATGTGCATGATAAATATTGAAGTACCATAATTTCATGCCTGTGGTGTTTTTGTTATAATTCGATTGGCCCATAGGAGAAAAAGATGAAGATACGAACAAATTATATGAAGTTTATATAAAAATTAAAGGGAAAGGGAAAAAGTAAAGGGCAAGGTGGAGGGTACTCTCAAAAGAAGCATCTACAACCCTCTTCCGTACTTCGACCCGACATATGTTCAATACGTCCTAGGAAGACAAACAAAGAACCCACCATATGCTACTCAACTCTACATTCCTCTGCTGCAACCATACACTCCTCAATTGCATGCCCCATTCCTTGCTCATCTGATGTTGCATCGCTCAACGTTGTGTCATTGACGAAGCATCACCCAACAATGCACCAACGGACGGAGCATCACCCAATAGTGTGTTTCCTAACGGGCGTTTCCCAACAAAGCATCACTTGACAAAGGTGTCAATTGATAGAGCGTTGACTGACAATCTATCGCCTAACAGCAGTGCATCGAATGACGGAGTGTCACCCAGGTTTACATCGCTTGGCGTATGACAATCTTCTAAAGCCACCTCCTACATTATCAGACGCCCAAGTTCTTTATTTACCACTAAACGCCTCCCTTGGGCAAAGTTCTGACTGTTGACTATACGGTCAGTTGCCACACTACATCCAATGGAGGATTTACAAGAATTTATGAAAATGGATTTGTGGGTTTAAATGCTATCTTCAGACAATTGTTTTGTGAGGACAACATTCAAAACCTGTTCACTGAGCCTCTTCATTTCATATTTCAGCTCCAAGTGTTTAAAACTTTGTTATCCATCTTCAATATTATTTTTCTCATATTGTGTTTGGGTTGTGGAAGGGACTTTGATTTGTTTAACAATTGAAAGGGTAAGGGCAGGGGGAAGAGTGGGGTTGGGATAATGTAGACCATAATATGTGTATTGTCTTGGTTATCAACATAATTACTGTTTTAGTATTCAACGAATTGTGTGGTTGATGATTGTATTGTCATCCTTAAATAGTTGGAGTACCTTTCATTTGTATGTACAGTTGTTGAGGGTTGTGTTAACAGACAACCACTATCATGCAAACAAGTACATGAAGTGTTCTTTAGTTGACAACGAAGTACAACATCATTGCCAAGCATATTTTCTTGTCATTTAAATAGAATGATGTACTTCGGGAAAAGGGTACTGGTATCAAGTCCTCATTGAATGTACGAATTATAATTAAAACTTATCTTTTATGAATACATGTTACTATTGTTTGGATACTGCTTTGCCATTGTATGTTATGCAATTACCATTATGTATCAGCTGCTATTGATAGTCTAGTATCACAGTAGATATTAATCATTTTACACCTATCTTACAACTATCGGGTTTTGATGATAACTCTACATGGTTTTTGCAAGTACTAGTTAAGCCAACAGGTGATGTGTATTCATTGTCACGTTTAGCTTTTCCAAGGGAGACAACGTGTAACACAACAATCTCTATGGAGCATAATATCTTAAATAAATAGTTGATATCATAAGTGTTAGAAGATGTGAACAGAGAGATAATGGAGTAGAACGCGCACATTATTCATTGTGTGTCCATCATTTTATTATGTATAAGATGGTTACTGACCAATTATTAATTAATACGTAGTTAATAGTGACATAATAATAAACTATAAGTCTTATATTCCTACACCCGCTCTCAAGGCTTACACTATAGAAAGCAAAAACTAACATATTGACAAGAGATTAAAGTAATAGAGCTAAAACGAGTCATGCATTTTTAAAAGCTCTCTCGAACATAGTGCTTTAACTAGGTAGAACTCCATCAAGCTACCTCCTTGACCCTCGTAAAGGTGTAGTTCCGAGCTAAATTCTTGAGCCCCTAGATTCCACCTACATGAACTCTTGAATTACAGAATCTCTCAAATTGTTGGATAACCATCGATATTGTTAGAGAATTAAAGGGAATGAATAATTAACAAATTATAAATCCACAAATAAATTGCCGAAAATTATAGATTATGAAGTGCAATGATTAAATATAGATTAATATGTTTATATTTGCATATTAGTGAACATGAACATAAAGTAAATGACACAAAACACCAGATTTATAGTGGGTAAACCCCGAAGGTAAAAACCCCACTCCAAAATAAAACACTGCCTTTTATTAGAATTTGCATACAGATTTTACCTAGCACTTCCACTTCACTCCTCGGTCTCACATAATAATTGCAGAACAATTTCTTGCAATTTATAATTCAATGGTCATAACAAGATGATCTCGCATGTACCAATCTTGATGATACCATTATATCAATCTTGTGAGGGATCACCCTATATAAATAGGATGGGTGAACCTGAATCGGCACCATTTCATTCTTAATGTGGAAGATTGACATAATAAAGTTTGATAAACAAACTTTAAAATAACATGGGGTGTAAAGTGGTGGTCCACCTAAAGAGGTATCCCCACTTGACATTATTTCCCCAACACCCCCTTAATGTTAAGTGGGAAACATGCAAAAAAATATGTTAACATTTGTTCCTTATGCCAAGTCACCTTTTGGTACAAAAGAAATTACAATCCATAAATCAACTCGTGATTTAGGCTGGTAACCAAAAATTGTTCCGTGGGTTTGCAGTTCCGCGGTGCACTAAAGTAGAGTCCTGTGGGTTTTTCAACTTTGTAGTACACTACCACAAGTGTCCCGTGGACTTATACAAGTTGTGAACAATTGTAAATGCATTGTGGATTTTAGTGAGACCATGAGACACTTGCTTTTCCATGAGTTCAAAATAGTGTTCCAAGGATTCCATAAAAGTCGCAATACAAAGGAACATATACAAAAAAATTCTAAGACAAGTTCTTTATATATGAAGACTTATATCAGATTATGGAGCCTTTTATAAAACAAGACATTCCCATAACTAATGCTTCATTGGGTTTTACAAGTAAACTCACATGATGTGATCATTTACTTAAGACTCACATACAATGATATTTTACAAAATGGAGGAAGTATCATAAGTTTACAACAAGCCGTTAAGAGGTGGCATTGTCATGCACACTCCCCCTTAATGGAAACTCAAAAAGGCCTAACAAGGCAAAAACTTGCAAAACTTCACAACACAAGTGGCTTGGTGAAGATATTTGCAACTTGATCTTCATTCAAACAAAACTTGAGATCAATATCACCATTTAGGACTTTCTCTCAAATAAAATGCATATGAACTTCTATATGATTTTTCATTCTTGATGTTGAACTTGGATTGTTTACAAGAGAAATGCAACTTTGTTGTCACATAAGAAGAGTAGTACTTCCTTTGACGCCCATATGGAGTTCATCCAACAGTCTTTTTAGCCACATGACTTCTTTTGCTACTTCCATAACACTTCTATACTCTGCTTCAATAGAAGAGATAGAAACTGTTGGTTGTTTCTTGCTACTCCAAGTGATGGCACTGCACCCAACTTGAAAACATATCCAGAAGTAGATTTTCTATCTATAACATCACCAACATGGTCAGAATCACAATATCCAAATAATTTTGCATCATCACAAGAAGAATAATACAAACCATAATTAATTGTTCCTTTAACATATTTTAGAATTCTTTTTGCCATTTTCCAATGATCCTCATAAGGATCCTGCATGAATCTAGAAACAACTCCTACTACATATGAAATATCAAGCCTAGTAATAGTCAAATAAATTAGACTACCAACTAGTTGTCTATACAGAGTAGGATCAAATTTAGCACATGCAGGTTTAGGATCTAATTTAACACCAACTTCAATAGGAATGGCAACAGTTTACAATCAATCATGTTAAATATTCTAAGTAAATTAGTAGCATACTGAGATTGAGATGCAACAATAGATTTATGATCCTGAAATATAACCATGCCTAAAAATGATTTAGTAGACCTAAATCAATCATTTCAAAACGTTGTTTTAATCTTTCTTTGATTCTAACAATTAAATTTTTATCACTGCTAGTAATCAAAGATCATCAACATATAAAACAATAATGATAATATGATTATTTTCAAATTTAAAAAATAAATCATTATCAAAACAATAGTTTTGAAACCAAGATCCTGAAAGAAACTATTAATTTTAGCATACCAAGCTCTAGGAGCTTGTTTAAGACCATACAAAGATTTTTTCATCTTACACACATATAGTTCCTTACAGGTTCTTCAAAACCTTTAGGTTGATGCATATAAATTTCTTCTTTCAGGTCACCATTTAGAAATGCATTTTTAACATCCATTTGGTGAATCTCCCAACCATTTTGAGTAGCTAATGCTAGAAGAGTCCTAACAGTGCTCATTTTAGCTACAGGAGAAAAAGTTTCAACATAGTCAAGACCAAAGGTTTTTGAGTGAAACCATGAGCTACTAATCTTGCCTTGAATTTATCTATTTCTCCTATAGAGTTATACTTAATTTTATACAACCACCTGGATCCTACAATGCTTCGTTTAGAAGGGGGACTAGTTCCCAAGTGTTATTTTTAATTAAAGCATTGTATTCATCTTTCATAGCCTTGATCCATCTATCATCTTGACAGGATTCTTGAAATATTGTGGTTCAACCTCATATAGGGTCATTAAGGCATGATAAGTATGTTGACTACGAGTCACCTTTCTAAGGCTAATAGGATGAGAGTCCTTAACTAGATTTTGAGCCCATTTAGGAATCTTGGGATGTGACACATTTTGAGATGACTCCCCCTCAATCTCCATCATATCTAGATCAAGATAATCATCCTCTTGAACTTTGTTTCCATATTTTAGGAGAAGGATTATCAAGCTCTATTTTAGGAGAAACAGAGGAGGGTTCACAAGAAGCATCACAAAATGTTTTCTCTAAGACATGAACATTCCTATTTTCTACTATGTCATGTTTGAAAGGGTCATAGACTCTTAATCCTTTTGTTTGACAACCATAGCCAACAAAAAAAAATACAAGAATAAGAGGTTGGATCTAGTTTCTTCCTTTTAACTTTGGAATGAAGATAAAGTGGACTACCGAATATTCTTAAGTGAGAGATATCTGGTTTTTGTTTTGTCCATACTTCATGAGGTGTAGTTTGATGTAAAGATTTTGTAGGAACTCTATTTAGGATATAGACTGCAAGTATTCATTGCTTCTTCCCATAGAAACTTAGGCACATTTGATGCATGAATCATAGTCCTAGCCATCTCTAAAATAGTCCTATTTTTCCTTTTTGCAATGCCATTTTGTTGTGGGGAATAGGGAGTTGTCAATTCTCTTTGAATCCACATGACACACATAACTCATCAAAATTTTTGCTAACATACTCACCTCCATTATCAGTTCTAATTCTTTTTATTTTTAGATTAGAAGCATTTTCAACAAAGGCTTTAAATTCTTGAAATTTAGACAAGACATCAGACTTTTTCTTAAAATAAGACCAGTCATCCTAGAGAAATCATCAATAAAGCATACAACATACAAAGCTCCACTGAGAGAAGGAACTTCAAGTGGACCTCTCACATCACTTGTGAATCAACTCTAATAAATGAGAAGAATTTGGATCATGATGTTTGTGAAATGGTTCAACATGTTGCTTACCACACAAGCAACTTTCACATGTTTCATGATCAAATTTCATCTTAGGGAGACCAATTACAAGATTTAGGTGAGACATTTCATATAAAATCCTAAAATTCACATGTCCTAGTATTTTCATGCCAAAGTTGAAGATCATTTCTAGAAGAAGAAGAAAAGAAAAAGATTAGAAACAAATCCATCAAAAATATATAAACCATTTTTTTGTATACTAGATGCAATAACATTACTGAGTTTATCTTTTACATACCATTTATTTTGCAACAATACAACTTTATAGTTTTCTTTAGTTAGTTGAGAGCAAGATAAAAATTATTTTTCAACTGAGGAACATATAAGACATTCTTAATTATTCCATTTTTCAATTTAACATTCCCACAAATTTAGATCGAATGATAGAATTATCCCTAGATATATATTTTCCTCACATTTTACAACATTTGAGAGGATATCATGAATACAAGTCATGTGCCTAGAGGCACCACTATCTAGGATCCATTCATTGTCATTTGAAGTTGAAAGTGCAGTATATAGGAAATAGATTGCTCAACATTATTTGCATGGTTTTGATTTTGATTTTGATTTTATTTTTGATTGTTAAATTTACTATTTTTAGTATTTTTAACAAATTTGTTTGATTTCACATGACAATCAGACTCTTTATGACCAAATTTGCCACACTTGTTACATGTGCCATTAAATTTCACTTTGAAATTTTGATTGTTCCTAATAAAATTAGAGTTAGGATTAGATTTAAATTTTGATCTAGGTTTGATTTTGATTAGGATTAATATTATTTCTATTTTGAGAGGGTTTATGATTATGAGAGAACAATGCTTGAGAGGCATTCTCTTTTGAATCAAAATTTTTCATGACACTCTCTTCTTGAATAAGAGAGAGACAATGTGTCTAAATCAGGTAAGATCATTTTCATTTTGATATTTAGAGTTAAGGATGGAGATATAATTTCTGAATTTTTCATGTATATTGATCTGAATGATAAAATATAGAGTTTATCTTGAAATAGTTCACAATTACATCCATCCAACTAAGCTTTAATGTTTTTAATTTTAGCCGATAATTAACAATTTTCTCATCCCCCTTCATGGGAGTTGTAAACAATTCCATAATTAGCTTAATTATTTTTGACAAGCGATTACCTTCATGCATGGTTTCTAATTGTTTCCATGCATTTGTAGGAGAATCCATATGACCTATATGCAGTAGAAATTCATCCTTTATGCTCTGCAATAGGATTGATAAGGCTTCCTGAGATCTTTGAGAGAAGGAGCTAAGGTTTTTAGGAGTTTTTTGTCTTCGGTGGGTCATTTTTCCACACCAGTCACAAGATCCCATAATTTTCTAGCCATAAAACAAGATTTTAACCTAACTCTCCAAATATTGTAATTGTTCCATTTAATAATTGAGATTTATCCATTGAGAAACTAACATTTCTAGCCATTTTTAATAATAATAGTAGGCACACAAAAATAACTATGAAACAAAGATTTGACTAGAAAGAAAAAACTCCTTGTGGGAGAGAAAAATAGAGTTAAGACGAAGCTATCTTATCACGAGCTATAAACCCAACTTGGCACACATAAGACACACAACTCGGCAGAAATTAACTACAACTCATGAGCAAGTCAACCGAGCTTGGACAAGTCGAGCTACAAAACCATGACCAAAAACAAAGACAAAATTAATTAAATATTAAAGAAGACGCATGGCCGAAGTAAAGAAGATAGACACTTTGTGAAAGATTAAAACAAAGAGATAAAAAAAAAAAGGGAAAACGACAAAATAGATTTCTGGAAACTTTCAAAAACATTAAGAGGGCACGTGTGTCGACCTTCATAACTTTAAACAAAAAAGAAAAAGTTTTGAGGTTGATGGACATGAGGTCCCAAAAAAACAAAACACAAAAAAAAGAAGAAGTCACACGACAAAATTAAAGAAAATAAAAAAAATGAAAATAAAATAAGGTGACACATGACATAAATCAAACAAAGCAAGAGGACATGTGTGTCTTCAAGTCGACGATTCCCACAATTTGATGAGCCTGATGAACGTGAAGTCCATGGAATAAACTAAGACGAATAGTTTATCGGGTCTGCAACAAGGTTGACAAGTCAATAGAAATACGTGGTGAATAAACAAAGAACCACACAACAAAAGATATAAAAAATCTGACATTGCGCAAAACAAAATATACGTGGTGCTTAGCTATTAGTTCGCATTTCACAGTGCAACATACAATTTCGAAGACTAATTAAAAGTAAAAACAAACTATTAAAAAAACTAAGTTAACTTAATGGCTTGCTTTGGGTTCACTTTCACATAGACATGGTTATGACAAAAGAAAACAATGGTAAGAAAAAGTGGACACTTTTCGATTGGATGCAAAGTCTTAAGTAAAAGAAAAAAATGGTGGCATATTTTTTGGTTAACCATTGATCACGTTTACAATAGAAGACATTCAAAATAAGAAATGACTTGGAGATTTTTTTTGGATCGGGTTTGCATGGGAAGAAGAAGGTATAAACATGCGAACAAAGCAAATGAAACATGTCACAAATTAAAGCAACAACAAGAAGACAATGGAGGAAATAGTGTCACAATTTAAGCAAAGACTTTTTGCACTCCATGGAAAAAAGCTCGTGAGATGAGCCAAAAAAAAATAGAAAATTTGAAATCACCCAAAAAAGAAATAAGCCGAAAAAAGCTTTAAATAGGCCTTAAAAACTAAAATAACTTATTTAAATAAGCACAACTATATAACGACTATATAAAAAAGCGCAAAATAATTAAAAATAGTTGCAGAATGACAGGATTAAATCGTGAAAGACCAAGAACAAGTTAAGATAGAAAAAACAAACTATGCACATCAAATGTACAACAAAAAAGATCTAATCAACCAATCATCCAATATTCATAATATTTGGTGGAAAAATTGGAATTTTGAACTGATTAACTTGAAGTCGATGGCGGAACAACTAGGGTTTGCAGAATCTAAAAAAACTTCAAGTTCTTTACTCTGCAAATAAAAACATCCAGATCTATCTCTGCACAAGCATAACCACCTGACTCGATACCATGTTAGGGAATTAAAGGGAATGAATAATTAACAAATTATAAATCCACAAATAATTGCCGAAGATTATAGATTATGAAGTGCAGTGATTAAACATAGATTAAGATGTTTATATTTTGCATATTACAAAACATGAACAAAAAGTAAATAAATAAAGTAAATGACACAAAACACCAGATTTATAGTGGGGAAACCCGAAGGAAAAAACCCCACTCAAAATAAAGCATTGCCTTTTATTAGAATTTCACATACATTTTACCCAACACTTCCACTTCACTCCTCGGTCTCACAGAATAATTGCAGAATAGTTTCTTGCAATTTATAATTCAATGGTCACAACAAGATGATCTCACATGTACCAATCTTGATGATAACATTATATCAATCCCGTGAGGGATCACCCTATATAAATAGATGGGTGAACCGGTCACACCGTTTCACTCTTAAATGTGGAAGACTGACATAATAAAGTTTAATAAAAAACTTTAAAATAACATGGGGTGTACCCTCATAAGGGTAAATTCTAGAGATCCACAGGCTCCCGAACTATCTGGGCAACCATCCATGCTGAGTTTTACTTACACTAAATTTTTTCCGTGTTCAAAGTGTTGGGCTTCTTTAAAATATGTAGTCTTCATCAACAAATTTTTCACCCATTTGGTTTGTTTTTAACTTTCCCTTGTATGTAGAAGGCAAATTTTTTAATAAAATAGCTTTGGCATCTTCGGCATCTACTTCAGCATTGACTTTCACTCGACGTCTGATGAGAGACCTAAGATTATTTATGAGGCTAAAAATAGTGACTTCATCATCCATTTTTCACTCCAATTTTAATTTCAAGAAAAATTGTGCCCTTTGTTTTGTGCCCTATTTCTATGTCTCTATTTTGTGCTTTCTTTCTATTAGAATTGGTGAGTTTCAAAGTGTGTCTTAGTTGCCATATTTTTAGATTGTATTTTTGTCTCCATTGACTGGCTTTCAATATGGTTTTGTGGCATTTACTTAGAAATTTAGTGCCCTTCAAGTCTATATTTTCCCATGCCCTAATGGCCTCTTTTAAACTTGAAGTGACTAAAGATACCCCTGTAATTTGCAAATGATATTCACAATTTTTGGCACTATTTTTGACCTAAATCATGACTACTTTTTGCACAAATTTTGCCTAAATCACGACAATATATTTGCATGATTTTTTTCCTAAATCGCGACTATATTTTTGCACAATTTTTCCCCTAAATCACAATTGTATTTTTGCACGATTTTCGAACTTTGCATGCCCTAAACAATTGTATTCTTTATAATCTAGAAATGGGCTCTTTTTCATCTCAAAATAACTAGATACTCTTGATTTTTTCCCTCATGTGATTGTCACAACTTTCTTAGCATAAATGGTGACTTGCAATGTCTTTTTCGCGATTCAAGAATTTGAAACGATGGTTTCTGCGAGTTATAGTTTGTTGTTCACAATTTGCAATCTTCTATTCGAATTACAAACCCTATCAAGCACCAATGGCTTTGATACCAATGTTAGAAGATGTGAACAAAGAGATAATAAATGAGCGAAACACACACATTATTCATTGTGTCCATTTTATCATGTAAGAGATGGTTACAAAATGGTTGGGGTGGTTACAACCAATTATTAATAAATACTTAACTAATAGTGACATAATAATAAACCATAAGCCTTATATTCCTACAATAAGAAGCCATGATAGGCACTTGGCCGAGTTATAATATGCAGTTTAGTCTTCTTAATTTGAAAGTTTTTAGATATCATGGAAATCCTCTTGACATGATCTCAGTCAGTCTTTTTCCAAACCTATACACCAAATTTTAGAATCATGAAGTAGAGGTGGTCTCACCAAGGTATGGAAGAGGTAAATCTTCTCCTTCGATAACCGAAGTAGAAAGCACTATCCCTAAAATGGTGTTGTTATAGCATAAGAATCTTGGAAATATAATATAAATTACATAAGATCTTTCAATGGTGCTTCAAAACCCCGTGTTCAAAGAGAATAATTAGTGAAACCTTGTAAACCATATTGTGGCCCCGAAATGGAATCACAAGTTCTCTTGGAAAGCTTAGAGAATAGATTAAATGTAGAAAGAATTATAGCATGAAAGTAATACCATTAGAAGGTATATTTTGAGATCTTTCGGGTGATATATGATACACTAGTATTCACGATCTAGATCCCAAGAGATATCTGGTGGACTACACTCTAAATTGTTGGATTTCATGTCTTATACTTGGAAGAACAGGGAAAAGACGTTTACCCATAAATCCAAAAGAAGAATATAGAACTGTAACAAAAATTTATTTATTTGAATGTTTTGCACATGACATTGTCACAAAGAAGATGAATGATAGTTTGTCTTCTTTCCCGTTGCAAATCACACATTTATAGAATTAGGCACAAAGGAAATGTAAAAACCTCCGTGGAAGATGGAATGGTTGATCTTCCAACAGTTTAGGAGCTGAATGCTGAGTGGAACATGTCATTTGAAAGCAGTTGTGGAAGCTCAACCTTCCCGAATTCAGTCATTTCTTCAGTTTTTCATATCGTGGCCATCAGAACTCCAATTTTTTAACTTCTTTTTTATTAACCACTTCAGACATAACTAGACTAACAAAGTCAGTTTTTTCCAATTCCCAGAAGCTACAAAACAAGGTCTGGACTTAAATTTGGATCCCTTGGAATTCTGTTTGGGGCTAATACCAGCATCAATTCATCAAGCTTTGGAAAGATAAAACCGATTACAAAAAAACTTTGAAAACTCCGAAAATGAGCAATTTCAGAAAGGTTGATGATTCAAAAGATTGATGGCTACTGACATCCTTGATCAAATTTTAGAGATTTTTAAATATCTTGGTCGTATCAAACGCTTTAAGGCCAATCAACTTACGGATTAGGTGAATGGAGTAAGTGGTATGAGGGAAGATTTCTTGTAAATATTTGTTCTCTCTTTTAGTAGGATCTATTACCCAATTTACTTCTTGTTTTTTAATTTTCTTTTGTTAAAAGAGTTGCCCCTTTCTAGGGGCTCTTGTTAGTTGTTATTGTTGACCATCTGTTACTTCGGTTCCATTTACATATTTTGTTTGTTTGTGGACATTAATATAACTTCAAGTTTTATCTAACTTTTAAATGCAATTATTGGTCCCTAATAATGGAACACCATGTACCGAATTTAAGTGTTATCCAAGTTTGCAATTGTTAGCTTAGGTTTTTTGTTATTATGTTCTTGCACAAAATTTATATCCTCTTCATAACATTGCAAGATGCCCATGGTTGTATACATTTATAGCAAGTGAAGATGGTTGATCTTGGCCCTATATTTAATTTGGTGATAGCTTACATGTCATCTTCCTTGAACGGCATGTATAGGGTGCAGTTTTTCCAAATTTATGTGAATGAGTTGTATGGTATGTGCCGGGCACAATCATGGACTTCCCCCTCTTGTCAATGGTAAAGATTGGTTCTTCCAAATAACTAAAACAACTTGCAACATTCTTCGTCTTTCTAATCGCTCCTTTCTTGGTCTTCCCATATATAAATTACCTTACATTGTTTCCAAGCAATTTATTCCATCTTTTATTTTGCAATGTATAACTCAAATTTGTTGTCATAGTGAGTTCTTGCTCACCTAAAACTTCTCTAGAAAAATGTTCACGCTATGGAAGGATTGGCCACTTCTTTCATATAAAAGAGTTGAATAAACATGATAGCCTTGCATAAGATATTCATACAGACTGATTGCACTTTAAGAGGAAACTATAGCCATTTACTAGCATTAAGAAGAAATTATCATATAATCTTGTATACTGCAACCTATTGATGCTTCTCTTTTTTATATTGAAGGAATGTTTACAAAACAGTATATGTCCTAATGGACACAAACATCAAAATAAAAAATTAGTCTATTTCAATAGTGAAAGAAAATCAAGAGCAGCTAAATCAGATACAATTATTACTAATAAAGTTCTAGGAGCCCAAGGGAAAAAAAATTAACACCACACATCAAAGGACTAATAACCAAGAGGAGATCCACGCAGTCGTAACACCAACAGAGAGGCTATGACCAAGGATGTTCCTCTTTCTCAAATGCCAATTCTCTTATTAGATAACATGTGTTTCTCAATAATACTTTTGAGGTAGTGTATTCTACCAATTATTAAAAGTAATTTAAATACTTCTATGCTTTAACCTAACAAATTTCAAATAAAGACTATCCATCACTTTAATTAGTCTGTTTCAATAGAGAATGTAATGCATTTCCAACCTTAGAGTATGGTTCTATGAATGTTGTCGTGATGGTGGCCAAATTATTTATCGGCTTCTGTTACAAACATGGAAAGGCAAACCTCCTATTTAGGTCCTCTTTAACACCAAGGCTTTTCCTTCAAATTTTGGATAGCTTCATGTTTCTTTTCTTCTATTAAAGTTATATTTTGTTTTTCAATGTAAAGGTAAACTTTGCAAAAACAGTAGAGTGTTCTTAGAGATTTCTTTATAGTAATTTATTGTTTTGATCATTTATCCTCTCATTCAACTTTGGAAAATCATGCTTTCATGCCTATAAGCAAACCAATAAATCACTAGTATCTGGTTGATTCAAACAGCACCTAACTACTTCCTTGGATATACTCACCATAATGTATCCTTTTTGTTTTTCATCTCTTGCAGTTTCTTCTTTATGTTTCGTTGCAACAAGATTGTAGTTCAATTGTTTCCCCTAGTGATTGCATTTCTACTTGAACATCTTCCAAATTTGAGTTTTCCTGCGGCACCAAATTCCTGATTTCCTCTTTAATTCATTTTCGCTTCAACTTTCACCTCTTTATATCTAATGCTTTCCAAACATAGCATTTTCCTTGTTTTCCTTGAAGCAAGTCATCTGTATTAAGCTCCAACATACACAATTAATTCTAATTTGGGATCAATATAATGCATCCAGTGTAAGCCTGGTTCACCACTTGTACTAGCATTGGACTTCCTTTCAAATATGGTATTTTCACAGCTAATGTACCCTCAGTCTTCTTGCCAAGATGGCAATTACTTACTAGTTAAGTAAAACCATCTCTAGCTACATAAGTTTAAAGAGGTTACAAACAAATTCGATGTCTTGATGCCCTTATCCCCATCCTTTAGAAAAGCGTTTGAAAACAAATGCTCCTGCCTAGCATAGTTTTACAATCATAGGACATTGTGGATGGTTAAGAAATATCAACTGCCTTAACAAACATAGGAAGTTTAACAGAAAATAACTGGCATGCTCCAAACATTTGGAAGCAGGAAGAATTTAATATGAGTCCTTTGATTAATCTATTTAAGATATAATTTGATGGAATTTGAAATCTCAAGTGAGAAATTTGCAAATGACTAATCTAAGTGATCAACTTAGCCAACAATGAATGTCTCCTAGGTTTTCCTTCTGCTATGGCAAGTCTATCTTCTCCTCCCGTGTCAAAAATATTTTTCAAGTTAATTCGCAAGTAACAACAAGAAGCAATATAAGATAAAAGAAACTTATTCAATGTACAAATTAAAACTCTCAACAGGGTGATAAAATGAAATAAAATACTTTGCATCAATTTTAATTTTTTTCATGTAACAACTTTTACTCATAGCTGGATTTTTTCTATCTTATTGGTAATGGTGTTTTCTGTCATGAAGGTCAAAAGTTCATAAATTTGTAGGATTTTGGAAATATTACTTATAAGAAAAATCCCACGTTAAGAGCAAGAAAACAAAGAGCCATACCTTTCTTCCCCATAATGCTTGTGAAATCCGACCCCCATCAAGCTCTCCAGCAGGAATACTGTTTAAGGCATTGATAAGAAGTCCAGACCATGCCCATATAACAAGAGGATTAACTGCCACTTTAGTACCTTCTTTCAAAACATCTCCTAGAATGACTTTAGCTGCACACACCATGATATAAGATACGGATAATATCAATTCAATGTAAAGATTTGTTTTAGTGAATCATTTTGATAACAATTTGAAATTCCTCAATTTAATATAAAGATTGTGATTTAGTCTATGAAGCTAGGTACGCCAATGTAGGGGGAGCCAGCCCTAGTACGGTCCACTCCGAGTACCGATACGGATCTAGTTCCTCTACAAGTACGTGAATGATACAACATGACATGCCCAAGTACGCCCGACTTTGTTTTGTTCCAGCTCCCTCCGTGGATACGCACAAGATATGGTAGGACAGCCAAGTCAAACTCTGGCATAACCGGGTTTGTCCTGCCATACCATGTGCATAACCACGACAAGCACAATAAAAAATGCTTTTGGGATGAACCCAAGTGTACCCAGGCCCATCCTTTTGAACCATGTGCATACCCACACCATACTAGGTAAAAATATTCTTTAAAGTATTTCTATTTTATGTTTAAAAACGTCCAAAAAGGACTAAAAATATTTAAAAACTATACTAAACCCCAAAAGACACTCCCTAACTCTTTTTAAACAACACATTTTGGTTTCATTAGAAAGCTTATTTTTCAAGCTTCAATATGAGCTATCATTTGCCTAGAAATTTGGAGTAATTTGAGATATGATAGCTCCAGAAATTTGGAGTATTTTGCAAGTTATTGAATTTACAAGTTCTGCTGCATTTTTTCCCTAATAAATTCCAGAATTAATATTTTTTCGAATCTGATTGGAGATCCTATTCTGATTATTCATTATCTACTTGCAAACAAATTTTCATAATTTTTGGAGGTATTTTGAGGTGGAAAAAACTATTTTTGCTAAATCACTGGCCTAGGGCAGCGAACTAGGGTTTTTGGAAAATATTCAGTTTGTGGCCTAATTTCATTCTAAATTTCAGTTTGATAGTAATTGAGATTTTTGGCTTTTGGATTAATCAGATTTGGCCCTAGTGGGAATTGCAGGAAATCCATCTGGGGTAAGAATATGTCCATTTGGGGGACAGTACATCAAGTCAACAGAAGTCAAAAGACAACAAACTAACACCAAATACCTTGCTGATGTTACAATTATCTTTTAGTCTACATTTCAATCAAAGCAATTGAATCCTGCCTTGCTGATGCAGCAGCATAGTTTTCTGAAGCCAGCAATCAAGAATGGTAAAACAGAAGTAAAAGAACATATCAGTGCCTTGCGAATACTGCATTATATCTTGCACACTTCCCAAGGAACTTTATAAATTATTGTAAACTTTAAATCTTTCTACACACTTGCACTCAGAAGATGGAATAACTTTCACTCCCAAATTCAGCCTGAAGTTCAGTTATACTAAAGTTTCCTGTAATTCTCATATCGTAATGAGTTGTGATGGTATAATAAAGTCTCATCAAGGTATAATAAAGTCTCTGATGATGCCCTGATGATTTTTTATAAGGTCTTTGTATGTAATTACCTGTAAACATCATTGTATGAGTTTGAAATATAGTTGATGAGGTTTAAGCCTACTCATGCCCAATAACTCCCAACTTTTTGTGAGTTTGTCCAAAATATGGCTACCTTCAACAAAGTCACTTTATGTTTCAGCACAGTTAAAGGTAAGATTGTTTTAAATCTTACTGCTAGTGCTACAGCAAGATTTTGTTAGAGACATCCACTATATGTTGTATGATTTCTTCAGATTTAGGACATCCAACAATGTTATATGATTTCTTAATACTTTCTAAATCTGGAATAGAATTATTCTCACACAAGTTATATAGATGTTTTCCTCTTAGTTTTTAGACTTGTGAAGTTTAACACTCGAAAAGAATATTTTAAAAGGTGAGTTGCTTCTGCTAGGTTGCCAACATGTGTTATAAGGATGTGTGCATCTCTAGGGCAAGTTTTGGCAGAATAGTTACTGCTCAGTCCTTCACATTTAACCTGAAAGAATGTGGTTATGCATATAGCCCCTAAGGGATCGGTTCCCTTCAGAGCTTCCTAGCCAAAAAGAACCTTTGTAACCTTCTTCAGACAAGTCAGACTTGCGCTAACCTTATGTAGAGAATAGTTTTGATCATCATTGGATATACCATACCAAAACATATTAGAGAATAAAGAAGAATTTCATTATCTTTCTATAATTCGTTTTTGAAAATGTTAAATTTCTATCAAAAGGACGAGTTTATATATCTGCCTATGCCTTGGCCAAAAAGGAAGCCAAAGGGGCTGGCATTTAGACAAAGATAGAGCTCTTGCAATTAAGACCAGCCAAGATCCAAACATAGACATATATAAAAAGGCAGAAAAAAATCACTAAGCCACTATTGTTCTAGACCTAAAACAGGAAGTAAACACATTGATTCTCTTTTGCACATTCTTGAGCCCAAATCTGATATAAAATCTCTTATAAAAATACAAAAATTGACCCTAAGACTATGGACTGAGATATGTACTTGGTTAGCAGACATAAAAAGAATATATTTAGTTGATATTCCCTTTGAGGAGAGACCTACCCATGCCCTCATTTCCCATTGACATTGCAATTGTTGGGATTGGAAAAAACTCTCGAGGAAGCCAATTTTGTGTGGAAGGATGAGCATGGGGCTTATGTATGACATGAGCCCATTCAGGACCTCTGAGCATAGCCTGAGGTAGAGCTTTCATTTGGCATATCTTGTCACTTTGGATTGGGTTGTTGTTGGAGATGTTCATACAACATTTTGTTTGCCTAATCAGTAGTTAGGAGGTGCTCAGTAGCCTCTGCTCTATAGTTTTGCATACTGAATAACTCCACTAAATAGAGGCAATATTTTCGTGTTAATTTCAATTCACCGTACCAGAAAAGAGATTCGAGTTCCCTTTCATTGAATTTTTTTACTACCTTGTTGAAACCATCCTCAAGTTTGGTGCCCACCAGCTGTATACCATCTGTGATACCCTGCACTGCATTGGCAAGAGCAACATCAAGTTTATGATTGGCATATGAATCCTAGAACATTTAAGCAGCTGCTGGAACCTCTGTTTTTTAACAGTATGAACGAAGGGTTAGCATGGTTCTCAAGTGAAAGATACAGAGAACTATCATATTGATCAAGCCTCTTGGCCTCAAGGGGCTGACCAGGACTAGAGCTACCTCCATTTCTATCAATATTTTTAGGAAGAGTACCAAATAGTGTACATAGTACTATAGGTCCACTATCAGGTATTGTTTTCATCACATGATTATTCCATTTAGACCAACAAATTTAACTTTGAAGTTTGTGGGTCTCTAGTGGTAGGGGGCTAGTTGTTGGTTGCATGGTGGACTGATCGCTTAAGCGTACGAACTAAGTGGCAAAGAGGAGTGGAGGTCACATGGAGTATGCAGGGCATATTGATATAATGGAGCGGCATCAATTTTCACCAAGTTTAAAACAAAGCCCGACGGCAACCAATATAAGGCAATGTTATGCGGGGACGTGCCCCCTAGATTTTGGTGACGTCCCAAACGTCCCCAACGTGTCGGGGACTTGGGGACTTGGAGGGGACATCCCCAATTTTTAAAAATCTTTCAAAAGTTTTCTGATATTTTTACTATTAAAAAATTGTTATTTTTACCAAGAGCATTCAATTATAATCTTGAAAGTACCTAAAATATATTAAATACAATTTGAATCCCTAAATGTCATTGAAAAAAGTTAAAAATATTGAAATATTAATTTTTATGTATTATTTTAATAGCCACCCCCTTGCCGTCCCCAAAATTTAGGAATTTTTTTCCATCTCGGAAACCCCGTCCCCTCCGTCCCCGTCCCGAGACTTAGGTAACTATGATATAAGGTTTACGCCGGTTTTTCCCATTCGGCTCTTCGCATCGATTGCAAGGCAAACATGAATGGTATGCTAGAGTAATGTCCTAAAATGGACATTTTATACCCCAAACGGTTTTTTCGCAAATCCCCAAAAAATTGCAAGTAATAGAAATTATACAAAATAATTAAGTGCATATCTGAATTTCTATGGGAAAATGCGACTTGCCTAGGGTATGCAAATCATTCCAAACTGAACCAAAATAACTCTTTTTATCATCAAAATAGATCAGCTATTTTTATAAAGACAAATACTCAAGAAAAGTACCATATTTGACCCCAAATGAAGGCTGAATTATTTTATAAAAATCTGCAGAATGCTCCTTTAGACATACAACTGAAAACATCAATTCTTTGGGCCAAAAATCTCACAGATTGGCTGATTTGATTTCTAAAAATCAGAATTATGAACAACAATATAAATCAGCTCCAAACAGATCTAAAACCCCACAAATCAGCTTCCTAGAGGAGTTGCTCCACCTTGAATGAGCTGGGAATGAAGAAGAATCAACAACAACCTTTATTCTTCCACAAACCCTTGGTAGATTTGCAAAGTACAGCCCTCACACTGCTGGAAAAACAATGGAAAAACAAAGATAAATCCTTGACCTTCTATGGAAACCCCGAATGGAGAATCCTCTCAAATAGAAGAATTTTTGTTCTCCTTCTAGACCTCAAGAGGGTTTTCATCCTCTAGAGATGACTTCAATGGGTTTTCGTCCTTTGAAGTTTATTTGCAAAGCTTACAAGCTTAGACAAAAATCAATTTTTTTATAAAATAAGAGAGATGCCTCTCAAAGCCAAGTCAACTTGCTTTTATAAGCAATCTTGGCTTAGTAGCCACCCACAACCACCAATCACCTACTTTTGCCTGCATTTAATTCTTTTTAGCCTTGTCTCATCCCCAACATGGGTCACATTTTCCCTTGGGGGAATTAAAATATAAAGTGACTCACCCCTTAGCCGTTGAGAAACACAATTGGGCTAAGGGTCTTTGACTGGTTATTTTAGGAAGTGGGGGATTTCAGCTAGGTGGTTGAATCCCCTACCGGAGTCTGTTAGTTTTGGGGTGGTTGTTGTTAGCATCCACTTGGCGGTTTGGTGTGTTTGGTTGTCTGTTTTGCGACATGCGCAAGTGCACTTTGGTGATGTGGCATCTGCTTAGTAGGCAATATCTCATACATCCATGTGGAAAATTTTCAAAAATTCTTGAGAAATCAGATAGAGTGGGTTAACATTTGTCTGGGTGTCATTTGGCCAAATGTTTTGCTTATTTATACCATTTTTCCTGTGTAGTATTTCAAGTAAATTATAAAATTCCAAGTGGTGGTGCCATATCGAGGCGCCGTATAGTCAACATATAGTGGGCGCATGTCAAAGCAAGGAGGATTTTGTAGTCAGCAAATAGGAGTAACAAGTGGTGATATCAAGTGATTTCATGACAAATTCAAATTTTGAGTTTTTAAATTTGTGATTTTTCAAATTTCATATTTTTAGCGTTAAAGGGGAGAAATTGAATTTGGTATCCAAATTTCAAACAACCATAACTTTGTTATGCGGATTCTCGTTAGAGCCCATTTTCGAACCGTTGGTGACAACTTTTAGAGCTCTTCACAGTGATATTGTTTTTATCATCATTTAGAAGATTTTTCTATGATCTTGGCATTATTGAATATGAAAAGAGTTTCGAGTGTCCCGATGTTGGTGGGACACAATTAACATGTTGTTGAGTCATCCATTGAGATTGCAATGAAGATTAAGGGTTTGTGTCAAATTGCTAGTGGGACTAAAATGGCCCTTTTTTGCCGAGGATAAGAAGGATGGATATTATAATCGAAAAGATCGGGGAGACAAATTGTTGTTGACCTATATGCAACCGAGTTTCATTTTCGCCTCAAGCTAGACTCCGCACAAATACGGGTACATGTACGCTAATACGGCAAATTTTTAAAAATCTTGGGTAGTGTGATGCGTTTTATATATATATATTTATATATACATCTATATAAATATATAAATTATAAATTTAAAGAAGCATTTGCATACTTATTGAAATTTATTATTTCTCTATCACAGCTTATTTATCTTAGTGGATCGTGATAAGATTCAAGGAGTTTTGATTGTTCATGGTGACCTTCCTTGATCCACTCAAAGACGATAGTATTGTCTCGACATATTTCGAAACATCATAACTAAGCAGAAAAATATGGATCCAAGTGGCAGTGTGGGACGATTAGTCCGAGCACGAGAATACTCACCGAGTTTTGGAAAGCTATCCAAAGATTTTTAATTACTAATCTATCTACAGTGATCAAAGCCCATGATTCTTTCAGAAGATTGCAAGTAGTTGCTTGGTCCAAAAAGGTGCAAAAATGGATTTTATGAAAATAAGAAAAATATTGCCATCAATGCGTAGATCTCGAGAAAATATACACTTTTAGAGAAAACAACACCTGAATGGAGTCACAGAATGAAAGTTATGGCACATACAAGTTTTTACTGCTACATCTTCCTGGACCCTTTCCAAAAATGGCAATTTTTTTTCTCTCCTGATTTTTTCACCAAAATCCAAAAAAGGAAATAATTGCCAAAAAAGGAAAGAAACGTTGTCTTTGGCAAGTTTTTTTTGGACAGGTACGGTTGGAAACGTACCCACAGGGACAGGGTACGGTCCGGGTACGGCAAAACCATACCCTGTCCCTATGGGTACATTTCGGCCTGCCACTGCGCACTCAAGCACTGCGTTTCTGTGCTAAACGGGGACCCTTAGGGCGTTTCAGTGCGCCTAGGTCTCAAAAAGTAAAGACTTAGAAGGAGATGATGCATCTCCAAAAGAAATTGTTCGGACAAGTTGATGAGTCTAGGATTTACGCTTATATGCGAGCTTTGCAACATTTTCTCCATTGGTGTATGACAAGATTGAAGATTATCTTGCTCATGTGAAGTATCTTTTGTTTTATTGGAGTGTTGTAAGGAGTATAAGAAGGATGAAGAGATCATCCTTTCGAACTTGAGGCCGGCGTATGATGTATTTCTCTCTACATTTTCTCTACTAGATACATGATGGAAGAAGAAGGTAAGACTTACTTTAGGTAAGACTTACTTTTGCAAAAGTAAGTCTTACCTTCCTCTTCCATCATGTATCTAGTAGAGAAAATGTAGAGAGAAATACATCATATGTCGGCCTCAAGTTCCGAAAGGATGATCTCTTCATCCTTCTTATACTCCTTACAACACTCCATTAGAACAAAAGATACCAGATTCGGTCCAAATAGAAGGCTGGAATTTTATTAATAATTCTGTAGATGCACAAGCTCATAAACATAGCTGAAAATAAAAATCTCTTGGCCTAAAAAAATATGCAAAGTAGCTGATCTTGGCTCCAAAAATTTGATTAATGAACAACAAATCGGATCTAATCAGAACAAGCCCTAAATCACTAAGAACTTCACACAATATGGGTCGCTCCAATATAGAAATGTAGGAAATCAAAGGTAGAACTCAACAACAATGTTCTCCCTCCAAACCCTAGTTGGAATCAATACCAAATCTACAAATCAAGCCTTCAACACTGCTGGAAAACACAAGAGAAGAAGAGTTTTCATTCTTCTTCTATGGCTAAAGAGGGTTTTTGTCCTCTCAAGCAAAACCTCAAAGGGTTTTTGTCCTTTGGAGTTGAGGGAAACGCATGCAAGCTTGTACAAAATTTCAGAAAATGATTAGATGCAAAAAGATTCCTTCCTTGCGTTGACTTGATTTTATAACATATCTTGACCTTTTAGCCACCAAAACCACCAAGAATATTTCTTTACTTTATTTAATATTTTCCTTGCTATTTCCATCTCCATATGGGTCATATTTTTCTCTAGGGGGAAAATAAAAACATAAAGTAACTTTCCTTTTCTCTTTTGATCTTGTCATTAATAAATTAATATAAGTGCTTATAATAAAAAAATTTAATACACTTTATAATTAATTCATTATGACTAAGTTCCCCTTTTATTCATCCCTTAGCCTTTGGGAAACAAAATTGGGCTAAGGGTCTTCGACTAGTTATTTTAGAGAAGGGAACATTTCAGTCCTCCCTTTCCCAAATTGCTTGCCCTCATGCAATTGCAAGCTTAGATGCTCAAGAATTGTGGTACCTTTCTATGAAGCATTCTCAAGAACTAGACCCCTCCATTATACCAAATACTCTTTACGATGTCCTTGTTCCTTAGCTTCCCTTCACGAACATCCATGATAGTTTGCTCCTAGCACCTATTTGCCCTCATCATCAAGAGGGGCAGCTCCATGGAAGGAGTGACATGTTGTCCTAATGCCTTTTTGAGGCATGAAACATGAAAGACATTATGAATTTTGCTTTGTGCTGGAAGTTCTAGCTCATATGCAACATTCTCCACCTTCCTTATGACCTTGTAGGGACCATAAAATATTGGTTTTAGCTTTTAATCTCCTTTCCCTTTGAGGGAAGATTGTCTATAGGGCTGCTGCCTCAAAAAAACCATATCTCCTACCTCAAATGACCTCTCAATTCTTTGTTGATATGCATACAATTTTTGCTGATTTTGGGCATGTAGGAGGTTGTCTTTGAGTGCTTTCATGATGTCTTGACTTTGTTGTACCAAATCTCTACCCCGGAACTCTACTATCTAGAATGACAACATCCACAAAAGAAAAAACATTATAACCATATAAATCCTTAAAGGGTGACATATCAATAGACATGTGAGTATTGTAGTCAAAACTCCCCAACACAACCATTTGATCCATGTTGATTGTTGACCTGTAACAAAACTCCTTAAGTACCCTTCTATCCATTTATTGACAATTTCAGTTTGCCCATTTGTTTGTGGATGATAGCTTGTACTAGGAGTTAATTTTGTCCCCGAAAGATGAAAGAGTTATTGTCAAAAAAAGAACTCAAAAATCTGTTGTCCATGTCACTCAATGTTCTTTGGCAGCCCATGAAGTCTGAGAACTTTTAAAAAAATCCCAGCCACTAGTGGTCCATCAAACTTAGTGGGAAGAGGAAAAAATGTGTATACTTAGTGAATCTATCCACCACAACATAAATAACACTCTTACCTTGAACCGTGGGAAGACCGGTGATGAAATCCATAGAAATACTCTCCCACTTTTGATTTGGAATTGGTAGAGGTTGCAAAAGACTTGTTGGAAATTCATGTTCAGCTTTGCTTTGTTGGCATGTGAGACATTCCCTTATGTGTTGAAGAACTTCTCCTTTGAGCCCTTTCCAAACAAATTTCTCTCTAATTTGTTTGTATGTTTTAAAGTAACCCAGATGACCAGCCAAAGGAGAATCATGCATAGCTTCTAAAATATTATGTTTTACCTTGGATTTTGGAACCAAATAGACTATTTTTGTAGAGTATGATGCCATCAACCACCTTGTACCTTTCATCTTCAATTTCTCCTTCTAGGACAGCACTAGCAAACTGATTTTTTGCATACTTTGCTGTTATAACAACCCTCCAATCTGCTGTAATTTTTGTCATAGAACAACAATATGGTTTCCTTGACAATGCATCAACTACTATGTTATTCTTCCTTTCATAAATTCAATTTCAAAATCAAAGGACTGAATTTTATTCACCCATTTTTGTTGTCTTTCATTCAAATCAGTTTGGTTGGGAAAATATCTCAAGCTATTAGATCTTTCTTCACTACAAATCTGCCACAAATTAAATATTGTCTAAACTTCACCAATGCATGCATGATTGCCAACATTTCTTTATCATAAATAGAGTACTTTTTCTCAACATCTTTGAGCTTTCTATTTTCAAATGCAATTGGATGCTTATTTTGCATCAAAACAACCCCAATACTATCCTTGGATGCATCACACTCAAAAACAAAAGGAATTGAATTTTTTTGAACAGTAAGTAAAAGGTATTAACTCATTACCTTTTTGAGATTATAAAATGTTTGTTGGGCTATTGGTGACCAGTGAAAGCTCCATGCTTTGTCAAATTTGTCAAGGGGGCTAAAAGTTGTGAAAATCCTTTCACAAATCTCTTGTAATAGCTACAAAGACCCAAGAATCCCCTTAGTTGAGTCAATGTGGTGGGAGGCCAATCCATGATAGCTTGGATCTTTTGTTGATCCACTTGTACTCCTTTAGCATTGATGACATGTCCAAGATACAAAATTTCCTTCATTCCAAACTCACATTTGGATAACTTGGCAAAAAGAGATTGTTGTTCCAAAATGCTTAATACCATGTCTAAGTGCTTCAAATGCTCTTCCCATGACTTGCTATAAATCAAAATATCATCAAAGAATACCAATACAAATTTTCTCAAATGCTCCCTAAAAACATGATTCATACATGACTAAAATGTAGTGGGGGCATTGGTTAACCCAAATGGCATCACTAGGAATTCAAAATGACCAAAATGACATCTAAAGGCTATTTTATGAACATCTTCATCTCTTACCTTAATTTGATGATATCCAGATCTTATATCAATCTTTGAAAAGAACAATGCTCCATGCAACTCATCAATTTTGGGTATGGGGTAATTTATTTTTGATTATCTTCTTATTGAAATAATTTGTCGCCAACACGCATCCTCATGGTTCCATCCTTCTTTTTCACAAAACAAGAAGAAGTAAAAGGACTAGAACTTGGCCTTATGAGGCCCATGTCTAACAACTCCTTAATCACCTTCTTTATTTCTTCCTTAAAAGCCCTTGGATGGCGGTAAGGAGAAGAAATAACGGGATTGAACTTGGTTCCAACTCAATAATATGCTGAAATCCTCTATCAAGAGGCAATCCATGAGGTAAATCTTTGAACACTTTATCATGCTTATCCAAAATAGATTGAATATCAACATGATAGGACTGCTGAGATGAAAAAGAGGATGTGTTTCTTACCAAGCAATGTGCAGCCCATGCAATCTGCCCTCTTTTGAAGGACCTTTCCATACTCTTAGTGGTCACAGACTTGCAAGCACCATTCCTCATACAAATCTAGAATGACTTCCTTGTCTTGCACTTTGAACTTTAATTCCATAG
Organism: Taxus wallichiana var. yunnanensis; assembly: GCA_018340775.1. Taxonomy (NCBI): domain Eukaryota; kingdom Viridiplantae; phylum Streptophyta; class Pinopsida; order Cupressales; family Taxaceae; genus Taxus; species Taxus wallichiana. The sequence goes on along the minus strand of CM031242.1, from coordinate 425,342,066 downwards.
TCTGATAATTTTGAGTGAATTCACCCAAAGATTGCAACCATTGTACACCAAGGACTACATTTGTTTCACCAATACCAATGACATAAAAATCATCACATACCTTATGCCTTCCTAGAGTGATCTCTAGTTGTGGAATCTTCTTTGTGCATGAAAGAGAATATCCATCCACTACTGTCACATTGAAGCCTTGGAAATCTTCCACCTTCAATCCCATTCTTGTCACCAAGCTCTCATCAATAAAATTATGAGTAGCTCCACTATCTATCAATGTTGTGATCCTTTGTCCATGAAGAACACCTTTCACATGAAAAGCATAGTACCTAGGTGCTCCAGATAAAGTGGCTAATGTTCCATCCGTGGGAACCACTTCCTCATCCTTTTCTTGCTCTTCTTCTTCATGATCAACACTTTCTTCTTCATCTTCCACATCTGAAACCACTTCAATATAATGGGTTGCCCCTTTTCCAAGGGTTAGGTGTCCAAGGATCTCTACATGTGAAACATAACTTTTCCTTCTTAGCTCATTTCTAGCCTCTATTTCCTTGTTTTTTACCCAATCTTTTACATCAGATTTGTCTTGAAAAGGCTTACCTTGCTGTCCAAAATTTGGTGTCTTTTGCCCACTTGATGAAGTAGTCTTTGGCTGTCCAAATGATCCCTTTGGCTGCCCCAAAGGTGTTGTCCTTTGTTGTCCAAAAGGTATAGTTCGTTGCTGTCCAAACTGCAGATTTTTACCTTTAGGGATTGAACTTTCCAAGTCCAAGGACTTCTTAACAGCTCCTTGTAGAGATGGAGGACTAAAGGCTTTGACTAGGCCTTTTAGTGGCTCTCCTAGACCTTCAATAAACAACACAAGTCTTCTTTCACTAATATCCGGTACCATCACTGCAAGCCTTTGAAAATCAGAAATATATTTATCCAAAGATCCTTCTTGCTTGAGTTGGGCTAACTCTCTAAAATGAATTTCCGGATCTATCCTGTCAAACCTTGACTTAATTCTTCAATGGTGGTAATGGAACCATGCCCTTGTGTGATCAATCCATGGTACCACCATTCATGTGCAACTCCCTCCAAATGCAAAGTTGCAAATTTGAGGGCTTCTTCTTCATACATGGATACAACGAAAGATATATATCTAATTTCTGTAACCAAGTGTAGACACCTAAAATATGCTTACACCTAGCATTTCCTCCAATTCAACTGATTAATGACACTTCGTTAATTTCCCACTCTTCGCTCCATTCTCGGATGCCCATTTACGACACCTTCTTGGTTGTATTCCTCCTATAATCAACTAATTGGGCTAATATCTCTCTTATTAGCTAAACATTCCTCCTTTCGACCATTCAAAATCTCCCTAGTTCTCTCTAGATCACTTCTATTGGCTTCTCTATCTATCACCACAATTGATTAATCGACTTCTCCCAACTCTCAATGAGACTCTAATCACTTTTAATCAAATTTAACTAGCCTAATCTCTAGCTTAACTAGTCTAAAGCATCGTTCCTACTTAGCTCTTAATCCTAAAATACTTTTTAGACTTTAGTCCCACATGCCCCCAAATTCCAAACTCTTCCATTTGTAAAACTATAAATACAAGGCTAGGCGTACCCATTCAAAACACACAACTTTACATAACACAAAACCAAAACAAGCCTAAGAAAGCTTGGATCTCATTTGTATTAGCTTTAAGCTAATTAGACATTTGATCTAAAGCTTTCCTTCTCCATTGACCTTGAGCTAACACCTCCATTTGCATCCTTAAACCAAGTTTTGAGTAATATGGAGAGAACCATTGGCCTTGAAGCCATTAATGGTGAGACTCCATTCTTGAAAGCTTGAAAAGCATAAATAACTAATCACACCTTTGATTGCTAAGTTGATCTTTTTAGGTTCAATTTCTTAATTAGTAATCTAAAGAGAGAGTAGTATATATGCTAAGTTTTAATGTTTTTGTCAAAGTTATGATGCATGTATAAGATTACCTCTTGTTTAGCTCTTATCTCATAGTGCAACGGTTGAGTCGGTTAAGCTTTGAGGTTCTTTAACCCGATTCCATAGCTTTGCAAATTTTCCATGCATACACCAAGCTCTAGCAAAACACTTATCTGAACCATCATAAGAAGGAAGAGTTACCTTACCCAACCTTTGTTGTATGTCTCTTCTTGGTTGCTCTTGTTGAACTCTTCGATTCCTTCCTAGTCCTTTGTTATTCTTCACTTGGCAGTAGTCTCTGAAGGATAACATCTCCCTCACTCTATAACTAAGGGTTGCATACTCTTCACCCCATGCCTCTATGTCATCAACATCATTTGGGACTTCTTCTCAACTGGTTGTTCCTCTCTTTGGAGAAACTTGGCTCTGAAAATCTGATGTGGAGGCTTGGTGGATGTCCTAATTGGTCCAATAGAGCTTCCTTCACCATTGTTGGTTGCTCCTTGATTTGTAGATATATTGTTCCCTTGTAGAATCTTTGCCAAATCTCTGATGGAACCGGTCAATGCATCACGCATTTCCCTTTGAGATTCTCTAATAGACTGTTGTAATTCTCTCTAATTCCTTGTGATCACCTCATGCATGTAGCTTAGCTCATCATTAGGAGCTCTCTGATCACGCTCTTCCATTGTCACTTTCTTTGGAGTATTCCTTCTTTGATAGACTATAGGAGTTTTTCCTGGTTACATTCAAATCTAATTTTATCTTTCACAGGTTGGGAGAATCACTGCTTTGATACCACTGTAATGTCCCCACATGGACAATTTATAATCTCAAATAGATTATCCACAAATATGATATAAATCAGCAATATTTAGAAGATGTACAAAATTAATATAATCTAGATCTGAAATTTATTTTTAGAAAATGTGACTTGCTTGGAAGGTTGGAAGTATTCAAAGATGAAGTAAAACCACACTTTTATTACCAAAAACATATCAGTTGATTTTATTATTGCAAAAACACTAGAAAACTTCCAGATTCGGTCCAAATAGAAGGCTGGAATTTTACTAATAATTCTGCAAATGCACACACTCACGACACGGCTGAAAATATACTTCCCTGACCCTTGCAAAGACTCCAAAAATCTGATTAATGAACAACAAATCAGATCTGATCAGAACAAGCCTTAGATCACTCAAAACTTCACACAATATGGGTCGCTCCAATGTAGAAATGCAGGAAATTAAAGGTAGAACTAAGCAACAATGTTCTCCTCCAAACCCTAGTTGGAATCAATACCAAATCTACAAATCAAGCCTTCAACACTGCTGGAAAACACAAGAGAAGAAGAGTTTTCATTCTTCTTCTATGGCTAAAGAGGGTTTTCGTCCTCTCAAACAAAACTTCAAAGGGTTTTTGTCCTTTGGAGTTGAGATGGTAAGCATGCAAGCTTGTACCAAATTTCAGAAAATAATTAAATGCAAAAAGATGCCTTCCTTGCAAGTCGACTTGCTTTTATAACATATCTTGGCCTTTTAGCCACCCAAAACCACCAATCAGCTCACTTTACCTTTATTTAATATTTTCCCTTGCCTATTTCCTTCTCCATATGGGTCGCATTTTCCTCTAAGGGGAAAATAAAAACATAAAGTAACTTTTCCTTTTCTATTTTTATTTTGTCATTAATAAATTAATATAAGTGCTTATAATAATTTTTTTTAATGCACTTTATAATTAATTCATTATGACTAGGTTTCCTTTTATTCATCCCTTAGTTGTCAGGAAACAAAATTGGGCTAAGGGTCTTCGACCTATTATTTTAGAGAAGGGGACATTTCAGCTAGACCTCTTTCCATTTTGAATCCTTAGGTGAATGTGAATTATTGAGGGATTGTTGGACTGAGGAGAAGATTTATTCATCTATTTAAGTACGTGGTCAAACTACCCTATCAATTTGTGCAATAAGAATGAGTGGCATGCTAGATAGATCATATAGAAGTCGATGTATCTACCCACCATATTGCTCACCCAAAAAGGAGATATTCTCTTTTTCAGACCATTCTATTTGATAAAAGAATCATTTTGTAACCGATTTCCTTATGTTAATATTAAATCTCACCGGCTTTAGGGAGCGTATTAATGCATATTTATTTATGAACAATTGAAGTCAACAATTGTGTTTTGAATGACAATCGTTATGGTTTGTGTCTTATTAATAGCAAGATGAATATTGGGGTATGGTCGTTAATAAAACAGGTCCTCCCTATGCTGAGAAATTAAATTGAACACTATCTTATGCAATAAAATTGTTATTCTCTTATGTTCTGATGTGTCATGTTATAGTATGTACTGGAATTCTGTAATAGTATTCTCTTAGTAGTGTAGCTTTTATAGTGAGCATTTCGGTTGCCATTGCCTTTGGTCATGCTGAAAGTGGGTAGAAGTAGAAGTCGGTTGACAGTAACCATTGAAAATGATGTACTGCATTATTTTATAAGGCCTCAGTGTCGAATGTAATTGTGAAGCATAATGACAAGATTTTATAATGATCTGAAACGAGTTGTTGTCAAGAACAAGAAATATTTTAAGATTGATTTTGTACAAGAATGCATTAATATCATTGAGCCCAAACAGAGGCAATGGAAGAAGACAAAATAGCCAGGAGTGGACAAAGAAATATTACAGTCTACTTGATTGATGGTACAACAAGAAAGAAGACAAATGCTGCGAGAGGCAGCCAATTCTAAAAATCCATCAAGAAAAGTACAGGGCAAGAGAAAAATCCAAGATGAAAGCCAAGGCTTAAGCGTAAGTAGATGCCATAACCAGTTAAGGTGCCAAAACTAGGAAAGGATTAATTTGAAACCACAGGACCCTATGCCACTCATGTGTAAGGAGTAGGTAGAGATTGCAAGGCAATTTTCGTTTTCGGAGGAAGGAGGTGCGAGCCTTTCCAACCAAGCTAGGTTGGAGGGTGTTGTAGAAGAATCAAGTGAAGAGTCCATGGATCCCCCTCATTCATAGTTAAGTCTTTATCATGAAATGGAGTTTGATTACTTCTTCTCATGAGAAGAGAGAGAGGCCTATGAAACAAATATTCACCACATTGAAGATTTATTGATCGACTAGATTGAGCCAAAAACCTAGGACAGCCAATATGACAAATTGGAGTGAGCAATGAAAGAGAGGAACTTGGCGTCTAACAAACTGATGTATGGATCCCCGTGCCAAACGAAGGGTCGGGATTGTGAAGTGTCCGACAATACTAAGGAACGTCTAGGACAAGCCTTCCCAAGGAGGAAGATCATACTAAATGAGCCCTATCAAACCAAACTCAAAGTCAAAACAAATCCAATAATTATGGTCACAAGCACTCCACAAAGTCCAAATTCAAAGCCTCATAAGTTTCCAAATTTACTTGGTGATGGATCTAAAGACCCGGTGCAATATCGTTAAACATGTATCACCATCTAGATTGCTAGTGGACAAATAAACAAATGTCACCGGTTGCTTTATTGAATTATATCCGAACACACCAGCAACTAATAAGTCCTCATGGGAAAAAATGCAAAAGTTATTTGAGAAGTATTTAATATCCTCAGAGATTACAATGAAATTCTCATAGAATTCTACAACACTCCCATAATGTAACATGAAAATGTACGAAACTACAACAAAATGCTTGAACAAATGTTGGAAAAACTCAAGAAAGAAGCAACCAATAGGTTTAAGAAGTAGTGATTCATTGAGAGACATGTACCCTTGTTGCGAAAGGAAGATGAAGTTTGTTCCACCACCATCTTACAAAGATGCATATAATAAAGCAATGGAGATTGAAAGTGAAAATAAGACTTCCTCACACTTGAAAAGGAGTGAAGATGATGATTCAAAATCCAGTGATGACAATCAACCTAGATTGGTGCAAGCCTTGAGAAGAAACATGCTCCGAATGACGAAAGAGATAAAGGGAGATATCATGAATCAACTCAAGCATATTTGGTGTATTAATCACAAGGTAGCTCACACCGGGGTGAATTTCCCGAAGAAAATGTTATGTGAGAACTGTCACGTTAGATGGCATTCAATCTAGGATTTATCGTATATATTGTAGAGCACGAGCACCCAAGTACTCTTTAGACACAAGGAACAATCGACACCGCCCACAAGGCTGCCAAAGCCAAATAATAACCAACATTACAATAATAGTGGTGGGTGGTGAGTCGGATTTAGTACAACTCCCAAGGATGATTGGTCATGCGATGTTGTAAGCCTAACGATTAGGGACATTTTACAAGAGATTGCCCCACAAACCAAAATAAAATTGGACTTCTCGTAGATGGTGCAGGGGAGGGGATCACAATGATTCCAATTGTTCAAAGCAAGTGAATGTCAACATGATTGACATAACCAAAGACTAAAAAGTAATGGAAATCACTTGAGCACAAGTAAAGAAATCCATTTACTCCAAACCAAGAATGGAAAAGGAAAGACTAGTTGCGGCTAAATCAGAAATTGAGAAGGCCATGGTCGAAGAAAAAAGAAAATCTGATGAGTGGATTAGTATGATGGTGACTAGAAAGAAATTGCAAGACAAGTCTTGCAAACTACTTAACCTATAAAGGTAGTTGATTTATTGCAAAGTATTCCTAAATTCTAAGAATGCAATAACCGCCACCGTTATTGACAATGGCCTCAACATAGAGCATGAAACGACACACCTAACGTAAAAGGTAAAGTAGGACAACGGGGAGGACAAGTAGAAAAATGAATTCATAGCAAACCCTTATTTTTGAGTGACTACACAATTAGTCCCATGCTCCTAATAATGAATTTAGCCCGATGGGTAACAAGTAATACTATGGAGATACTTGGGAGAAACCTAACGAACAACATCGTGGATGGAGATTCAGGGTTAACGGTCTTCAAGTGGACACTTGGAAAATCTTGGGAAGCCAACTATTTGGCCTTAGACATTCCAATGCTGGAAGCAAACCAATATGGCATAAAAGAATTAACTATACTCATGGGAGGGAAGACGTTTATTTGGAACACAATGTTTTTGTTAAATTTTAAAGTCATTTCAATACAAAAGAAGGCCTATGATGCATTGTTGGGACGGGGATAGTTAATAGTAGCTAAATATGACCACAACTAGATGAAAATTTACTCTCCATGAAAACAAAGGTTGGAACTATGTGATAGTTTTGAAGATTTGGGAAGTAATTCACGAACCAACCTCATCGACTTGTTAGACTCAAACTCCAAAGAAGAGTGCTTAGAGGAAAAAACCCGAGGTACTATTGATCCAAAAATGGAACTCCAGAGAAGAGTGCTTAAAGGAAAGAAATTGAGGTACTTTTGATCCAAAAATGGATTTGAAAATACCCAATTCTATGTATTCTCCATATTTGATACTTGTAGTACATATTCTCAACATATTCTTTATTTAGGAGATGGTCTAGTCAAGCTGATGGTGATCCGGACACCTTCGAATGACACCATTGGGCCATTGGTGTTTTGTTTTGGAGATTGTTAGGAGACGGTGACAGAACCGCCCCAACAATTATGTAACCGCCCTGACAATTACATAACCGCCGCTTTGCACAACCGTCGCGGCGGTTACGCAACCGCCGCCTGGAGGGACCGGCGGTTGCGGAACCGCCACTTTGTGGTCACCAGAGGTCGTCCCCGACGATGCCAAAATGGGAATTCAAGTGGTTGCAAATGTTTGGACTACCCAAATTGGTTCGTTTCGCCTTTTCCCCCATCCATGGGCAAAACAACTATAAATACAAGTTTGATTCTTCATTCTAACAAGTGATTTTGAGTGAATTCAAGTGTGAGCAAAGAGGAGTTGGAGTTCTTTCTTGTTTTGTTCATTGAGAGTGAGTTTTTCATTGTTGAGAAGTTGTGAGCAAGCATACAATTAGGAGTGTGAATCCTTCTTGAAGGCCAATTGTTGGCAATACTTTGTATTTTGGAGAATTACATAGTGAGAGGGAAGCAATTTGCTTATCCATTGGAGTTTTTCCCACATTGGGTTTCTCCAGGATAAATTCTTGTGTCTCCTTTGCATTCTATTTCTCAATTTGCAATATAGTTGTGATTTTTTCATGCAAATTATATTGATTAAAAGGAACTTAGTAAATTTTCATTCAATTATCACTAGATAGGATTTGTTAATTGTTCAAAAGAGGCAGTTTACGGATCAGATCGGTATCAGGGCAGTTAAGATCATTTGTTTTTGTGTGGTTTAACTTGTGGTGACAATTTTAATTAGATGCCCCTTACCGGAAAGGGAAGTGAAAGATAAGATAAGATAAATATATTAAATGTCCAACGAATGACCACAAAAGTAGGTCAATGGGATTGCACCCATACAAAGAAAAAACAAGAGTCAACAAGAGGACCAAAAGGTCCCCGAGAACAACCAGAAAAGAGAAGAAGGAAAAGAAGAACGAGCAAGAAGAGAGGCCAGAAAAAGCCTACAAAAGTCAGCAGAACCCGAACATGTGGAGGAAGAAAAGGAAGAGGAGGCAAAAGAGGAGACCCCCTCATCTAACATCCAAGGCCGACTGAAAGAAGCTAGTAATGTGTTGAAGCCCGGTATCTGAGGCTGTGGAAGATCTGGAGTGCCGATGCCCAGAGGAGGGATGAACTCTCCGTGCTCGTTTGGTGGATCTCAAAGGCCATCTATGAGAAGAGGGCCTCGACCTCGTATGTGTTTGGACGTCCCTGGTTTGTGAAATAGTGCCTCGGGTCGGACTAATCTCGTCTGGGAATCAGGATTGGTATCACCCTGTGCTTAGTGCCCCTCCCAAGGGAGAGCACTGTAAAAAAGGAAGTGATCTGCTTGAGTAGTCGTCTGTCAGAAAGGAGCTGAAGGGTCTCTTCCCAAAGCCTAAGAGCCTCCTGTAGATAGAGAGCAAGGCACCTCTGATCATAGTATCTGAAGAAGTCTGTGAATGTCGGATGCTCTCTGAACAAGCAGTGAAATCTCCCTCTGATCTCGTAGTAGATGGGGCATCGGAAGATGAAGTGCTCTTCCGTTTCGATCTCTTGGAGGGAACTCTAATGTCCCCATTTTTGAAGACCCTTAGCCTATCATTCCCCGTGGGCTTTAGGGATGTTGCAAGGGAAAAATTATATTAAATAATTAGATAATATTGCCTGGAGAGTGATTTTAATCATTTGACATTATAAAGCAATATTTATTTAATTATTTAATATTTATGGAGCAAGTAATATATTTAATTATTTAATTAAATTCCCAAAATGCAAATTAAAAAGGGGAATTAATTAAATAATATTTAGGTGGCTTTTAAATATTAAAATCACCCTTTTTAAAAGGGGACGCCACACATAGGGAAAATAAACTGTTTTTATTTAATAATTTCCCTCTCCTAGGGATTTCGAATTTTGTGCCTCCTTGCTTATAAAAGGAGTGCTAGGATCATTGTTAGACTTATGTTATGATGATATTTATTTGATACTCCATGCTTGGAGTTGGGATGTATGCCCATTAATGCTTTCTCTCTCTCTTGCGTGGGAAGTTAGTGAGCTGGTTTTGATCAATTGAAGTATTCTCTCTTGTTCCATTTGTTGAGTTCTCTTGTGTTGAAGTATGTTCTTTGCATGATTCATACTTGCTAATATTGGCGACTTGCTTTGGGATGTGGGTGATGATTTTTGATGTCTTTATGGTTGGAATTTAATGCTATAATTATTCCAACTATGGCAACTTGATATGGGTCTTATTTTGGCATGTTTTAAGGGTAAATCATCTATATTCAAGATCTGATCTATGTTGGCTTATTTTTGCTAAGTTTGGGCAACTGTTTTGAGTGTATTGAAGGGTTATTGAGTGCCGGAAATCATTTATGCAATTTACTCTAACCCTAGCGACTGGTTTGGGGATTTTGGGGGTTGTTTTGGAGGGGTTTCGGTTATCATAAAATTCAGATCTTTATTTCTTTGGAAAGATCTTAATTTATAGAATTATCTGCATTTTATTTGAAGGGAAAACATGGAATATTGAAGGAGTTATGAATTTTAGAAGATTTCAGCTATTTGGTTGCTAACAATTAGATATTAATTTCAGATCTACAGTTTGGGATCAATTTAATATTGAATGTGATTGTAGCAATTAGGAGAAATAAGGAGAAGGTGATTCTATAATTTTTGGAGTAGTTTTGGTGCCCTAAATGTGTTGGGCGACCTACTTTTTAGGAAAAATTAGGGTTTCGTGTTGGCTGTGCAAAATCTGATTTTTGCATATTGTTCTTCATATTTTTGTGGTCCAATATCCAAAATTTCAGCTCATTTGGACTTCTCTAGCCAAAGATATGAATTTTTAAAATTGCAACAATTAGGGTTTGATAATTAATTATTTTCCACCAAGTATGTGATCAGATTTATATTATTTCCCGACTTGTCCTAGAAGGGGATATTACAAGATAAGAGAGAAGGCGATTCTATAATTTTTGGAGTAGTTTTGGTGCCCTAAATGTGTTGGGCGACCTACTTTTTAGGGAAAAATTAGGGTTTCGTGTTGGCTGTGCGAAATCTGATTTTTGCATATTGTTCTTCATATTTTTGTGGTCAATATCCAAAATTTCAGCTCATTTGGACTTCTCTAGCCAAAGATATGAATTTTTGAAAATTGCAGCAGTTAGGGTTTGAAAATTAATTATTTTCCAGTAGTATGTGATCAGATTTATATTATTTCCTAACTTGTCCTAGAAGGGGATGTTATAGGAACAGAGTTGGCAAATCCGCTTGGAACGGTCAATTTGATGATCACACTCAACCCGGAGCCTATGAGAGCCAACCTTGAACTGGCCTAGGGAAATGCGAAGGGTGTGCATCCAATGTCGGGAAATATACTGGGGCCGAGAAATAAGACCATTATTGACCTCAAGAAAATGCGCAACATAGAAGGCCATCTTCGGACGTAACCCACCCTGGGGGTTAGTCCAAGTGCACTGAATGAACTGCCTGTAGATATCATCTTTGATGATTTTGTTCAGATCCTACTTTCCGGAAGGAGATGGGCGGGAGCGTCCAAGGAATAACTGTATGGTGGGAGGTGATCCGTTTGAATCCCAATAGACTCAAGTAGTCGTGAGACTTTGGCATACCAACAACGAGATCGACCAGAATGATCGATTGAAGCAATGGCCTCAGAGGAGCAGTAAGCAAGGTAGGGATACCTGTCCCTTCCCGTAGAAGAATCAACAAGTCTCCAAATGCGATGCAAGAGGGAAACAAGGCCAAAAATTGCTTTTGAAGCGGTGAAGGTATCCTCATTCCTTTTGAAGTAGAGATTTCCACTAGGAAGTGGAAGAAAGGAATCGAGACATGGCTCGTAGAGAAGATGTAGGTGAGACTGGAGAAGAACGTTTCTACAAGTTGGAGGCGGATGTGGCAAGTTTGTCTAAGGATGTGGGCAATATTTCCTTGTCTATGGGGAAATTAGAGTCCATCATGGGATTGCTCATGGAGAAACTTGGTGTTCGAACGAGGCACTAGGAGCCCATAAAGAAGATACTTATGAGTATGAGGAAGAGCATCCCCATGCCAACCCTACACCTCCATTCAAAGCAGAGGCGAAGATAAAGATTCAACCTTATGATGGGGACGTGAATGCCGAGAAGCTAGACCATTGGCTAGCTCAACTTGAGGTATATTTTAGTTTGCATCAAATCAATGAGAGTCAATAGATTTCATTTGCAAGGTTAAAATTAACCAATCATGCTTTAACTTGGTTTAAAAGCTATGTTCATTCTTTGGTTGTTAAGAAGCTTCCTCCTATTACTAAGTGGGATGAATTTAAAAAGATAATAAAAAAGTAGTTCTATCCTATTTGTTATGAGGAAGAGAGGTCCATGTATTGGCAATATCTCAGGTAGAAGCAAGGCCAAAATGTGCAAGAGTACACCAAAGTGAGTTTTAGAAGAAAGTTGTCCAAATGGGCAAAGATGTAGTGGACCGAGACATTCTAATGAAGTATATCGGTGGAATCCATAGCCACTTGAGGAAACCAGTCCTCTTGGCCAAGCCGAGATGTAGATGAGGCTTGTTCTCAAGCTCACTATTTAGAGATGGACAAGAAAAAGAGTTCATCTACCTCTCAACCTGCTTGAGACAAACAAGGTGACACCAAGCAAGAGGAGAAGGAAAAAGGGAAAGGTAAGAAGAATGCTACTTCCATTTCTAAAGGATACTAAAGTTCATTGTGATGTTGACACTCATTCCGAGGAAAAATGTTGGAAGCTCCACCCGGAATTACATCCCTTCAAGAATAAGAAGAATAAAAAGAAGGCCATGGCTACCCTCCAAGGAGAGGAAGTATTTTGCAGCGAAGAGGTGGATGAGACAATGTGTTGTACCTCCGTCCGCAAAGAGGTATGTTTGGGTCATAGTAGTAATGCTCAAGAGAATGAACTTACTAGGCTCTTTCATATAAAGATTTAGTTGAAGAAGGCCAAAGTGGATGCTCTTTTTGATACTTGTTCGCAAGCTAATTCGGTTAGTAAAGACTAGAGTTGATGCAGCCGATGTTAGAAACTTACAATCATCCAAGTCTGTACTCGTTGGGTTGGGTGAAGAAAGGCATAGACATCAAGGTTACCAAGCAATGCAAGATTACTTTTGGTATTGATAAAAAAATTCATTGATGAAGTTACTTTGGATGTTGTTCCTCTTGATGTGTGTGGTGTAGTGTTTGGCAGTCCGTACTTGTATACCAGGGATGCCATCTTCATGAGAAGAGCCAACCAATACCGCTTGGTGAAGGATGGTAAGAGCTACATCATTTCAGCCTTTGCATGAGATTCAAAGATCTCTCTCGTAAGCGCTACTAAAGCCCAAAAACTGATTAATGCTAGCGGGAGATTTTCTTTACTTCTTCTAAGGGATAGACAAGTTGAGGAATTTATTTCTAAGACCACTCGTACCATGGCTACTAACGAAGAGCAGAAGCGAGATGGAAGGGTTTGTTCAGCAGTTTAGGAAAGAGCCTATGGGGTTGTTCTCGGATAGGCGAGTTGAGCATGTTATGCAATTGTTACCCAATGGTCCGCTTCCAGACTCGGGATTCCACAGACAGTCCATGCAGGATTCCTACAAAGAGAAACAACAATTGCAATCTTTATTTGGGCAAGCACACACTTCAGGGGTGGCTGGTCACTCTGGTGTGATAGAGACTGTTGAGCACATACACAGGTATGATTTTGGCCAAACATGCAGATAGAAGTTGTTAACTTTGTTAGGGGTTTTGTTTCATGTAGTGAAGGAGAGTTGGGGTTATGTATGCCATTATCAGTTTCTTCCCGACCATGGGTAAGTTTCTCCATGGATTTTATGGACAATTTGCCTACTTCAAAAAAATGGTGTATGTTTTTATGGTGGTAGAATGGTTTGGTAAAATGTGTATTCACATTCCTTGCATGAAGACAAAGTGATACAACGGAGTTGTTTGTTGCTAATGTGTGGGTTCATTTTGGTTTGCTTAATTCTATTATGAAAAATAGGGACTCACGGTTCATTGGTGATTTTTGGTCTATATATTGTGGGAAAAAAGGATTTTTGGTCTATTATTTGGCAGGAGTGCGATTGATGTTGTATTGAGATTACCATGCGAAACAACGAAAAAGTGGACCGGAAGTCCACAAAGATGAGAAATTCATTTAGACAAATCGGTAGATACACCTCCGGGAACAAGAGTGGTATTCCGAGAGAAGATGCGGGGAAGAAATTTCCTCACCTCATCAATCCTTGAAGCTTTTAGGGACTTAAAAGCCTCAAATTGGGGAGCTATGATCCAAAATGGATATGAAAATACCCAATTCTATGTATTTTCCATATTTGATACTTGTAATACAAATTCTCAAAGCATATTCGTTATTGAGGAGATGGTCTAGTTAGGTTGATGGTGATCCGGACACCTTCAAATGACATCAGAGGGCCATTCTTATTTTGTTCTAGAGATTTTTAGGAGAGTGACCGAACCGCTCCGGTGGTTACATAATTGTCGCTCTTCACTAAGTGGTAAGCGATTGCATAACCGCTTCTGTAGAGACCGGCGAATGCACAATCGCCACTCTGTGGTCACCGGCGAGTTCTATCCCCGCGATGCCAAAAATGGGAAATCAAGCAATTTGCAAATGTTTAAGCCGCCTAGATCGGTTTGTTTCACCTTTCCCTCCATCCGTGGGCAAAGCAACTATAAATACAAGTTTGATTCTTCATTCTAGCAAGTGATTTTGAGTGAATTCAAGTGTGAGCAAAGAGGAGTTGGAGTTCTTTCTTGTTTTGTTCATTGAGAGTGATTTTTCATTGTTGAGAAGTTGTGAGCAAGTAAATACAATTAGGAGTGTGAATCCTTCTTAAAGGCCAATTGTTGGTAGTACTTTGTATTTTGAAGAATTACATAGTGAGAGGGAAGCAATTTGCTTACCCACTGGAGTTTTTCCCACATTGGGTTTCTCTAGGATAAATTCTTGTGTCTCCTTTGCATTCTATTTCTCAATTTGTAGTATAGTTGTGATTGTTTCATGCACATTATATTGGTTAAAAGGAACTTAGTCAATTTCCATTCAATTATCACTAAACAGGATCTATTAATTGTTAAAAAGAGGCAGTTTACGGATCAACTATGGAGCCAGGACAATGAAGGTATCTTGAAGTGGCAATTATGCTTCCAACATGAAACAAACTCCTCAATGGTCTATTCTATAGGTAGATGGAGAATTATGAGGTTTCCCAACCAAATTGCAAAATCATTGAAATTATGCAAATAAAAGAAGGCTTGCAAATAGATGACCAAAAACAAAAGTTGGTGATGCTTTAGGACCTTTTCAGGTTGTCAACATCATAGTCATCTTACCCACATGAGATCACAAAATAAAAATTTAGGGCTGCAAAGTTTGATGATAAGCCGACCCACCCGGTTTGAAAGTGTAGCCAACATTAAGTTTAAGGAGCCAACTATAGTAAGCATGAATGCAAGGTCCTTGGATGAAATTACAATAGAAGGTGAAGTACTACCTCTTAAAGCACAAGACTATTTTTGAAGTACGGTTCGATGCATTTATATGATCGCCCTACATGAACATCGAGTTATGGCACATCACATGAAAGAAGTTATGTTAATGCAAAGTAAGTATTACTATAAAAAATACTTACAGCACATGAATTTTAAACCAAAGGCACTTGCGTTATATAGGCGAGGAGAAAAAACATGATAAGTATTTAAGGCACAAGAGTTTCAAGCTCAAATGAAATGTCCCTCTTTCTAAAATAACCCATCGAAGACCCTTAGCCCATTTTTGGTTTCCCCGACGGCTAAGGGATGAAAAAGGGGGAACTTTAGTCATAATAAATTATTATAAAGTGCATATAAAAAGAAATATTATAAAGACACTTATATTAATTTATTATAGGCTAAATAATAAAATAAAATAAGAAAAGGATAAAGTCATTTTATAATGTTTATTTTTCCTTTAGAAAATGTGACCCCTTGTGGGATGGAATAAAGTGAAAAAAACATTAAATGAGTGAGGTGAAAGCTGATTGGAAGTTGAGGGTGGCTATTTGGCCAAACTCATCTATAAAAGCAAGTTGACTTGCTTGTAGAAGACATCCTTTTCTATTTTATAAATCTGAATTTGCATGTTGAGCTTTGAGCTTGCATCAAAAATCTTCTAAGGACGAAAACCCTTAGAGATTCTCTCTTGAGGACGAAAACCCTCTTGAGATTGAGGAGAAGAACGAAAACTCTTCTTCTTGGGTATTTTCCAGCAGTGATTGAAGACTTGTAAAGCTGATTTGAAGTAGGGTTTGAAGGAGAAAAGTGTTGCTGAAGTTTCTTCTTTATTTCCAGCTGAAGCGACCTACTTTGAGGACTGTTTGGGGGTGTTGAGAGTGGATAAAAATCAGATCTGGGTTGCTGTTATAAGTTCTGATTTTTAGTCATCTAAATCAGTATTTTTGGAGTGGATTTTGGCTCCAAAACATCACATTTCCAGCTGTGTCTGAAGACAAGGGTTTGCAGATTTTTAATAAATAAATCAGCCATCTTTGGAGTCTCAAATTGGTACTTTTATTTATGCATTTGCCTTCTAAATTCAGTTGTTCCATTTTGATAAGCAAAAGTGTTGTTTTTATTCATCTTTGAAGAATTTCTATAATTTAGGCAAGTCGCATTTTCTGGAATTAATTCCAGATCTGCAATTTCATAAAAGTTTTGTGGTGTATTCTAAGTTAGAATTTGGGGAAATCCATTGTATGCATTTATATGTCCTTTTGGGGACATTACACCAAAGTATTTATATTAAAAAGTAATGGTCAATGGGGAAGTAAAGCCAAGAAAATTTAAAGTACTTTGGCTAGGGCCATTTTAAATCCATCGAGTAGTGGATAATGGGGCAATGTGACTAGAAAAATTGGATAGTGCAATGTGTCGAGATATAGTGAATGGGTCCAAAGTAACATTGATTGCGTTGGAACTACAAAATAATGAAGTCGGAGACGTAAGAATCATGGGTAGAACAATACAAGGTGGGCAAATTAGAAATTATACAAATAAAGGAACTTTTATAAATACAATTAATTTTCAAGGCGGAAAGGAAGTATTACAGGTGACGCATTAAATTTTCCAAATTACACACAGAGGTGGCAGTGAAATTAAACGTGAAAGTAAAAAATAATATGAAATAAAAGAATTAAAGATTATGAAACCCCTAATATTTGAGACATGAGCTCTAAAAAATTAGTATTCCATATATCACGCCTTAACCTCCAACCATAAGCTATTCACACAATACTCTCAACCATACTCTCCACAACTATGGTCGTACACCTCCATTTATCGCACCATGTGGTCCTCTACGCGTTTCCACCTCCCCATTGCATGCCCTTCACTTCTACCCACCATACATTGCATGTGTTTGGCCTTGTACACTTGCATTCCTCCACCATACAACCAGCTAGCTTCCTCATTGTGTGTTTGGTCCTCTCTCCTCCAATCCCTGGACAACCATATGCTCTTTTTCTGTACATTTCTATTGCTAAAGGTGCTGCACTGAACCGCCCTTTCAAAAAAATAAATATATTGGATTCATAGGTTTTCAAGAATAAATTGAGGTAGAAGACAAAATCCCTCATGTTATTATATTTTGTTATTATTCTTGTCATCTTTAGGTAGTGTATTTATGCATCTTTCATTATGGTGTCACTCAGATTTCACCCCGAAATCTGTGACTACCCAATTTGAAAAAATTTCGTACTTTTAAAATAGTGGGTCATTTGTTGTTTTTATTGCCTGAAAGTTCCTGTATTGCGTCAAGATAATCCTGAAGAGCCATATTAGCCCTTTTCGCCAAATACCCAGATGCCCAAAATTGTTTTATTATGTCGTCGGGATTTGTCTGCGGGAAATTTGTATTTAATTATTTTGAGCCCCGTATGAGGCTGTTTGCGCTCTGTTTTAACTCTATTATGAGCGAATATGTTATTATTCCTATATACCAGAAGGATTTTAACTTATTTTAAGTTTTGGGCTTTATTTGTAACTTTTGGCAATTTTTCGTGTTTTTGTGGTGTCCCGTTCTGTTTTCTGTGAAATTTCTCTGGAACAACTCCTTCGCCGGGTAAGCCCGATTTTTGGCCTGGAGCAGCTGGAAAACATACACGCACATTTTGCCCGGAGGAAGTCATCATCGGAGGTCTGGATCACTGGGAAAAAGCGAAGTCGTGCACAGGAAAGCCCCTGCGGGGATGGGCGCATTTTTGGAAAACAAAGGATTTGAGCTGCGATGGGAAAAATATAAGCCGCAGGTAGGATGGGAATTGTATACCTACCTTGCAGGGTACTTTTTCCCGTGTTATAAAAGTCACTTAAGCTGCAGTGGGAAAAATAGAGGCTGTAGGCAGGTGGGAATTTATTGCCTACCTTGCAGGGTGAAAATTCCCATGATATAATAAAAGGAAAGTGACTTAAGTGAAATCATGGGATTTTAGTGCCTACCTTGCAGGGTAAAGAATCCCATTGCAAAAGTCAAATCACTTAAGTGGATTATGGGATTGTGGTGCCTACCTTGCAGGGTAAAGAATCCCATTATGGTGAAAATTCTTAAAAATAGAATTACATGTGCAAAAAAGTGCGCCCCCTTTGGTGATGGATAAAAATAATTAAATTGATTATTTTTATTAAATTCTATCCTTGGAAAAAGTGCGCCCAAGCTTGAGGAGGTTGAAAAGTCAAAGGAAGAATAAAAGAAAGGGATTAAATTAATTAAATTTAATTTATTTAGTGGCTGCCCCTCTCCTTGGAAAAAGTGCGCCCCATTTGGGCATTATTTAATGATTTTTAAGGCATTAAATCATTGAATTAATTTCTATTTTCAGTGGCTATGGTCAAAGCACACTGTGAGGCTAAAGTTAAGTGCTGTGTGGAGGATTAAATTGGATTAATTTAATTTATTGGATGGCTGTCCTTAAACATGCAATTTTTAAAAGAGAAAAGCATGATTTTTAATTAATTAATTGCCTTTAATTGTTAGGGCAATTATTAATTATAGAATTATGAAGGTTATATAAGCATGGGCAGCCATATGGATTTATTATTCAACACACAGGTAAAGAATTGCAGCAAGGAGAAAAAGTGCGCCCCCATTAGAGGAAGGATTTTGCACAGACAAAGTGCTAACAAAGGCTAAAAGCTTCCAGATTTGGCGCATGCTTTGGAAAAGGTTCATCTTCGTCTGCACAATTGTTTTCACAGGTGTTAAAGGAGCTCAGGTGTTGATTGAAAGGATTCATGATCTCTTTATGTGCAAATTAAACACCATTTTTTGGGGCAGCAGGCTTGAAAAGTGCAGATTTTTATAATTTAAATTCACTATTCATGCTCCGGTGGCCATTTTTGTCTGAATAAATTGCAGGAACTCATTACAGGTGCTTTATAAAAGAAAAGGAGTATTTATCAATGTCCAATACATTGCAAATATCCTCCGAATCTGAAGAATTGTCCAGATCTGCACCAGTATTGAAGAAAGCAGGCCAAATTAGAAGAAAAAGAATTATTCAGACAAAGATTGATAAAGCTATGGCGAAAGGAGATGAAAAAGAGAGCACGATGGATTCATGCATTGCTTCTAAACTTTCAGACATAGGAGACACGGATCTAGGCCCAGAACCTCTTTCTGATTTGATTGACAGATCCAGAGCTGGAAAGACTTCACTCATGCGTGCGGTCAAAAGTAGTGGAATTATTCGAGCTGCAGCTTTCCCGTGTACAGCCCAATTGCCAGAGTTTGTGATGGAGTGTGCTAGATCTTACCATCCTTCATCCAGATCAGTACGTGATGTTGCGGGAAAGACAATAATTCGTTTGGATGCAGAATTCTTCGATTATTGTTTGAAGATTCCAGTACGAAAGGTGGTGACTTCTATTAGCATTCAGGATGCTGACAGTAGGTGGGAAAAGCATAGAGCTGATTGTGTGAGCATCATGAATAGCCGGTTCATGAAGAAGCCTAGATCCCCTTCCAGGTTCCCGAGAACTCTTCCACGATCCAATTTGGTGCAGGAGGCGGATGATATTGTCAAATTGCTATGCAGGTTGAATGGTGAAGCGAATGCCTACACTTTCAGGACATGGATGTATGCTTTCATCAGACCATGAAATCAACAAGGTTGATTCTATAATCAGTTGGTCAGAAATTATTAGCAGCAACATCGGTGAGCAACTGCGGAACGTAAAGCGTACCTTCAGCTTCAAGATGACTTCATACTTGGTATATGCTGCAGCTTCACAGGGTGTCTTTTCCAAGCTGGATAGATGTGGTATTCTTTCCAGGGATCCCATTTTCGAGTGCTACCCACGACCATCGCACTGCGTGCGAGAAGGACTTCAAAGTGATCAACGATGGTTTCTTCTACGATTTCATCTGCGCAGTTAGACAAAGACTGAAGACTCACGAGTAAGCAAGGAAGCATGGGAAGCAAGTGTCAAGATTGGCAAGATATTCATCCGGGGTTATGATTTCACATACCTCAGGGTTACGAGCTTTTCAGGTGAACCAACAAAGATGCCAAGGTACCCGAGTGACAGATTGATTGCCATGGAGCTAAGCAGGCAACTTGTGGAGTTACACGACCTTCAGTCGAAGCGGCACAAGTCTACGGGCTACTTCCCACTCACTGTGGGATATTACAGTTGCATCAGCATTCACAGAGCTCGAAGAATGGAAGCACAAATGTTGTCCGAGTATGAGCAAGAGTTCTTCCCTGCACGGCTTAATTTTGATCCATTTGGAATAGCCAGGAAGACAATCTCCCAGGAGTACGCACATGTACCTTCGCTAGAAGATTTCTGGATGAAGTGCAGAAGTGAGTACGAGGTCAGAAAGAAAGATTTCAGCAGGCTGTCGGCAAAGCAAGTATTTGACTTTGGACTAGCGCGGATACCTGCGGATCTTAAAGATGATGGGAACGTGGTACTGGACACTTACCATCAAATGGGAGGAGATAAAGCTCTACTACAGGATAGCAATGGCAGCTGCAGCACAATAGAAGAAAGATCCGGAGCTGTGTTGGTGAGTACTTCGAGCTGGTTGCTAACGAAGGGATACTGCCTTGATGAAGTATTGATGAATCAAATCACGGGCAACTTCGGCGCAGGAGATTCCCTCAAGCGAAAGCATGAAGGAGAGAGCAGCAGAAGGTCCGAGAAGTTGAAAGTACGTGAGAAGATCTCAAGAGAAAGAGGAGACCACTTCTACGACCATAGCTTTGACTCGACTTCTCCAAGACCTAGTGGATCACCAACTATTGCACCACGCCAGCCAGGATGTTTCCATGCCTTCATCAAACCAAGCAACGTTCATCATCTCTCTCCGCAGCCCACTTCGCTCAAAGCACCCGCTCCAGAGGAGATGTTGAAGCTGCAGATGACGGAGTTCGAAAGAGCTTTGTCCTGGATGTTTCGAGAGGATGGCAGCCATGATATCGTGGCACTTTTCGATGGAGAGGATGCAGAGCGGGAAATAGTAGCGCACTCAAGAACTTCTCATTCTCCGAGAAGTAATTTCTCGGAATGGTTAGCTTTGCGGTTGGTTAGGAAGCAAGAATAGAGATGAACTTAGAGGAACATGACTTGCGGCTACTTCAGGATCCGAGCGAGAAGAGACGAAGGCCTAAAGTTGCTAAAGCAACTTCTAGGTTGATCATCGAGGATTCGGGAGAGAAGTTTTTGCCGAGATATTAACCCCCGGAAGGAAAGGTAGAAGAGGAACTCACGGCGTAAGATGTGACGGTGACCAAAATACCACTCTGGTCAAGCTACCCCGAAGGATTGAAGCGGGACACGCAGACGTTCTTTGGATGCTTTGTTCGTTAGGCTTGATAAGTGAAAAGGCGGAGAAAGAAGAGCTGCGAGAAGCAAATATCTCAATTATGTGAGATCATAGCCAAGGTTGCTAAACCTTCCGTTCACCCCATTTCAAAGTAGCGGTGAGTGATCATCTTATGCAGAAATGGAAGATGCAAGCAATCAAGTAAAGGCTATTGACGAATGGAAGGATCGATTATTCGTCAAGCTTCTGCAACTTGGAGAAGTGCCACCCGCCTAAAGGTTATGAACGATGCAGTAAAATCAACTAAAGCAATCGATAGAAAGCATAAAAGGAATAAATACATTGATTGCAGAGAGTAACCCGAGTGTTTTGGCCGAGATCAACAAGGCTGGCCGGGAAATGTATTGGTTGCAGAGCAAATTGTGCGGATGGATCAATCGAGAAGGGGAAGGCTAGAGTTTGCAGAGATCTTCCGTTTGGAGATCTGCAGAGTTTCACAAGAGGATGCAGCACTTCGAGAGCGTAGAACATCGATTTTGCCGGATAGTGTTATTTCTTTCACTGAGGAAAGAGTGGATGGAGGTATTACTTCATACGTGCGGATTGTTTCTAACGAGGTGCATGATTCTCTGGAGGGTTCTCTTCTGATGGTGCAAAAGAGGATTGATAAAGCCACCAAGCCTTTCACGATGAACTCTATCGGTGAGGGTTGGTGACACCGGGCAGTGCATATGCATGAGATTTGGGCCAAGTTTGGAAGAAGTGGAAGCATGCAGCAAAGTGTTGAATGAAGGATTGCTGCAATTCAGGACAGAAAAGGAAGCAGTAGCTAAAACAGATGGAAAGATGCTGAACTATATGTTCGACAAGTATATCAGATATCAGAACAAGAAGAAGATGTAGATGTTACAGCTGGCATGACTTCTTCTATTTCTTTCTTCTTCTATTTTCTATGTTCCCGGATGGAATTGTAAACTTCTAAGTTATTGGTTTTGCAACCATTACTCGAAGTCATGAGGAACCTTTCTATTAGTTAAGTGATACATGTGTCACTTAAGAAGAAGTTAGTTGAGGATGATTGCCAAATGTCATCTTTACTTGTTGTTCATACTTTAGTTCAGTTTGAGTCTTCTATTTGTACTTTCCCTCCTACATTCTATAAGTAGGAGAAGAACCTACGGGTTAATGATCGATCAGAATTTGTAAGAAGCAATCTTGTGTTCTAGACTTTGTGCTGAACCCCTGAGAGCCACTTGTTGCAGAGGAATACAAAGAAGCAGGTTTCCGGAGAACTTTGTGTCACGGCGTACTGTGTTTCTTGCTTTAAATCTTAGATCTTTAAGTAAACTTTGTGTTATTTTAGATCTAGATCTGGAGCTGCCTTTGTTTCATAATTCTGTGTGTTAAAATCTATTTGAGTTTCTTCTATGTGCATGTGATTAGCTCTGCAATCTACTAATTAGGATGCACATCTTCCTTACTTCCTCTCTGTAATACCTTGAATTTCCTCTTCTTTCATTCTTCCTTTCTTAAACAGCTGCTTACTTGCTGCAAAACTTCTTAGTTATGGTTCATGAACTAAGTTGTTAAAGTAAAACCCCTGATAGATAAAAACACATTTATATTGACAAATCTGACACGGGAGCCTCACCGGTTAAATGAGGGAGATTTATCTCATGACTGCCTAGGTTTGATGCTATGCAGAAAATCTAGCCAACAGTTTTTGGCGACTCCGCTGGGGAACAACTAGCTTTGCAGATCAAAGCTTTTCTATTGAAGATCAGAGTGTTTTCCATACAAATCTCAACCTGGCTGAACGTCCGTTCACCAGATCCGTAAAGGCGCAAGGAAGGACGGATCATTTCTTCCGACTGCAGGAGCAATTCAATTTCAATCATCCTCCTCAAGTTAGAAGCCGCAGATCTAGTCTTTCACCAGGTAGGAGAGTACACACCCATCCAGATCCGGATCGTATTCAGCATAATCCGGCGGCTGGAATTATCCAACAAGTCTATCAAGTCTACACAAGGAGGAGACGTGCTCAAGCTAACATGGCGCACCAAATTGTACCTGTTCCATGGGGGGCGGCTTTTGGACCTCTCAACTTGGCTCCACCTATGCACGATCTGCCAAAGGGATCCAGAAAGAATTTTCCGAAATTCTTTGGAGATGGAAAGCAAAACCCGGATGATCATTTGGCGGCCTTCTTCATATCTTGTGGTGTGCTTGCAGTAGAGCATGAAGATGTCTCAGTCAGGCTATTCATTGAGACCTTACATGACTTGGCTGGAGAATGGTTCTATCGGCTGGCTCCTGGCACCATAACCAGTTGGGCGACTATGCGTGAACAATTTATCAAAAGATTCAAGCCTGCAGAGGACACGAGCACGATGATCACCAATTGCCGATTGAAGAAAGAGCCAACGAGAACATGCGGGACTTTATTGCAAAGTTCCAAAGGATTTTGTATAAAATCCCCACTCGCCGTGCATTGAGCGATGAAAATCAAAAGACGTTTTTTATAAACGCTCTATTGCCTGAAGTTGGATATCAGCTAAGAAGGGCAAGACCTGCAACTTTGCTGGATGCACAAAATGCTGCCGTGGAGGTTGAGGACGACTTGATCATGGCTGGAAAACTCAAACAACTATCTCATAAAGGTGATGGTGCTTCTTCTAGTACTTCTGATCCTTTGTTGCAGAGATTGGCTAATGACATGCTGCAGATCAAGAAGCAGATCTCTCAAACGGGGAATGCACCCCCCTCAAGAGTAGCTCCTATCCGGACCTTCAATGGTCAAAATCAAAATCAAAATCGAAACAGACTTGCTGCTGCACCACAGCGTTTGGCAATAGAAGCTGCTCCAAGGAATAACTTGGAAACTAATGAAGAGGATCTCGACATTGATGAATCATTTGATGATGAAGACTTTATAGATCCCGCTGGCGACTCCAATATTGGTTACCTGGACTACGAATCTGATGAGGGCTATTATGAATCTTTTGAAGATTCTGATGGTCACACTTTTGCGGTGTTTACAAGGTCTCAGACACGCCAAAATGCCGAAGCATCCACAAGCGGCCGGAAAGAGAGAGATGATCCTGGCCCGGATGTTACTATCTTGAAAAGAGGTAGTATTCTTCCTTCTTCATTAGCGCCCAAGGAGAAATATTCAAATTCTTTCAATTCACAGCAAAGAACCAACGCACATCCTGCTGAAGCAAGTCAAGCTTTTGACATAATTGATCACATCAAGAGAAATAAGGTCCAAATGTCAGAAGCTGAGTATTTGAGGGCATTTCCTGATCAGTTGAATAGATTGGTCAAATATGTGCAAAGTAATGGTCCTAGCCCAACGAACAATAATCCACGGGGTATCTTGTCAAGTCCAAAGATTACTCCACCTTCAAATAATGCTGCTGCAAGTTCTTCTTCTTCCACCCCTTCTCCTGCTACATCGGAAAGGATTGAGCCATTCTATGTGTCTTTGCTCATCAACGGACATAAGCTAAGCAATTGCATCCTGGATTCTGGCGCTTCCGACAATGTCATGCCTGCCAAAGTTGCTGATGCCTTGGGTCTTACATTGACAAAAACCATTGGAAGATGTTATTCCATGGAAAGGCAAGTCCCTCTTGTGGGGCAAATCAAAGATGCGCAGCAAGCGTGCTTCCTTCCGCATAAAAAAGACTCGAAAATGACTATCCTCGTGTGAGACATTCCACTTCTCTATGGCATGCTATTGAGTAGAAATTTTTGCAAAGAGCTGGGTGGAGAAGTGAAGATGGATTGGTCTTGTGCGCACATACCAATCAAAGGAGTAAATCAGAAGCTGGAACCTGAGAAGAAATCTAAGTACACAGTGTCAAAATCTGAGGATCCTAGATCTCAGATCTTGTTTCAGGAATCGGATCACGGAGTCTATTACCTAGAAATGGATAAAGAAGAAACTCAACCTGTGATTCGAGAATCACATCAAATTGATAACAAGATTTGGACTCTGGAATTTGATGGTAGCTGCTGTTCATTTGGATCCGGTGCAGGCGTTGTTCTTATCTCTCCTGAAGGGAAAGTGCATGCGCACTCTTTCAAATTGATGTTCGAAAATACTAACAATACGGCTGAGTATGAAGCATTGTTGTTAGGCATGGAGCAGGCGAGAACAATGGGAATCAAATTATTACACGCAAGAGGAGATCTTGAGCTGATTCAGAAGCGAGATAAGGGGCCTCTACCAAGTCAAAAAGACAAACTGCGGCACTACAGAGATCGGGTCTACTCTGCTATCCTGGATTTTTCAGCTTTCTCGGTATCTTACATTCCGAGAGAACAAAATTCAAGAGCTGATTCGCTTGCAGTTACTGCAGCCTTGTTGAATCCGGATCAGCCCCCTGCATTCTTTAGACAGGGAGACTACAAGGTGGAAATGGTTTTTCGCCCAAAGGTTCCTGACAACGTCCAGCAATGGCAGGTTTTTAATGATGACACGCAGATTGCTGCGTTTCTCCAACAGAAAGATAACTTTGAAGAAATCTACTATGAGGGAAGCAATTCACCTCCTAGGCAGACCACTGTCGGAGAAATGGATGCTGACGTCTCAGGAGGTCAGGAGATTATCCAACTAAAGGGAAATAAAATTCCCAAAGGCTTGGTATCTCTTGAAGAAATGTTTGATAAGCATGATCAGATGCTTAAGAAAAATGAAGAAAATGAGGAAGGCTCTTCCTCCGACACACAATTACTAAATTTGGGAGCCAGCAATGATCCCAAATTGGTAAATCTGGGTAAGCGTTGTTCGGAAGCTGAAAAGGAAGCTTTCACTAAGCTTCTTAAGAAATATATGGATGTTTTTGCCTGGTCTTATCAGGATCTAAAAACATATCAGCCTGCGGAAGTTCAACACTACATCCCACTTAAATCAGAACAAAAGCCTTTCAAGCAGAAGCTGCGGCGGCACAATCCTACCATTTCAGGAACCATCTTTGCAGAAATCCAGAAGTTGTTAGATGCAAAGATTATCTATCCCATACATCATTCAGAGTGGTTGGCCAACATAGTCCCTGTAAGAAAGAAAAATGGTGAAATTAGGTTGTGCGTGGATTTCCGCAACCTTAATCAAGCTTCATTGAAGGATAACTACCCTATCCCCATCATGGATCACACTCTGCAGGTGGTCACTGGATCTGAGATGCTTTCCATGCTTGATGGCTTCTCAGGCTACAATCAAGTCAAGGTTGCCGAAGAAGATCAATACAAAACAGCGTTCATCACACCTTGGGGAACCTTTGCATACCAGAAGATGCCATTCGGCCTGATCAATGCTGGTGCTACATTTCAAAGAGCTATGGATCTAGCCTTTGCTCATCTCAAAGATATAAGCATAGTTGTGTACCTGGATGATTTGACAGTCTTTTCCAAAGACAGAAGCACACATATTTCAAACTTAGAAGAGGTCTTCATACAATGCCGCAAGCATGGTATTTCTTTGAATCCTAAGAAATCTATCTTTGCTGTAACTGAAGGAAAGCTGCTTGGGCACATTGTTTCCAAAGAAGGAACAAAAATAGATCCAGAGCGTGTCAAATCCATTCAGACATTACCTTTGCCCACATCCAAAAAAGGAGTTCACTCTTTCTTTGGAAAAGTGAATTTTCTCAGAAGATTCATTCCTGACTTTGCTGAGCTAACCCGTCATATTTCAAATATGATGAAGAAGACACAAGATTTTAAGTGGAGCAGCGAAGGGAAGGAAGCTTTCGAGAAAATCAAAGAGGCCCTGTCGAAAGCACCAGTCTTAGTCTCACCTGACTTCAGTAAAGAATTTATTCTTTATTGTTATTCTTCCGAACATACTATGTCAGCAATATTGATGCAGAAAAATCAAGAGGACGCAGAAGCTCCTATTGCTTTCATGAGCACGCCTCTTAAAGCCTATGAGTTGAAATACACTCCAATGGAAAAGCACGCATATGCGGTGGTGAAGGCGTGCAAAGCATTCAGGTACTATATTCTTTCCTCACATACTGTGGTTTTGGTTCCAGATACTGCAGTTAAATCTATCCTTACTCAGCAAGAGTTAGGATTGTTGAGAGGCACATGGGTGACGAAAGTTCAAGAATATGATTTGGATATTAAACCAACAAAGCTGGTTCGAGGAAGAGGTCTGTGTGAACTAATGACGGAGATGAAATCATCAGTACCTGAAGCAGATCAGGATGGGATAGATGAAGATTTACCTGCAGTACTTTTTATAGATCTGGTAG
This sequence comes from Taxus wallichiana var. yunnanensis, assembly GCA_018340775.1. Lineage (NCBI taxonomy): Eukaryota > Viridiplantae > Streptophyta > Pinopsida > Cupressales > Taxaceae > Taxus > Taxus wallichiana. Next base: position 425,314,504 of record CM031242.1, on the reverse strand, counting down.
AGGAATGGTACAGTAACATTGCTTACTTTCTAACGTATGGAGAATGCCCAGATCAACTTTCCAGAAAAGAGAAACGAACTATTAAGCTTAAATCCAAAGATTTTGTGCTTTGGGATAATGGTTTGTACAAAAGGGGAATTGATGGTGTATTTCTCAGATGCGTGGATAAAGCTCAACAGGATCAACTACTACAACAGTTTCATGACATGGCTTGTGGTGGTCATTTCTCAGCCCGAGTCACTGCACACAAGATCCTTAGAGCAAGGTATTACTGGCCCACCCTTTTTCAAGATACTGCAGAATGGGTAGCTAAGTGTCAAGCATGCCAACATTTTGTTGGGCGTGTGAAATTGCCTGCATTACCCCTAAAACCCATTGTGATTGAAGAACCTTTCCAACAGTGGGGTATGGATTTTATTGGGATGCTTAACCCGGCTTCCAGCGCCGGTCATCATTACATTCTAATTCACCGATTATTTCGGTAGAAGTGGGTAGGCTATTCTGTGAAGAATGCCACTTCCGCGAAGTGTGCAATTTTATAAAAGAAAATATTATTGTCGAGTTTGGCGTATCCAAGAAAATTGTAAAGAGATAATGCTCCGAATCTTTCTTCCGAGGAGTTGGTGGAATTCGCTACACGTATGGGATTCACCTTGTTCATTCCTCAAACTACTATCCACAAGGGAATGGTCAAGTGAATCTAGTAATAAGAACTTGGTAACTATCGTGCGCAAGTCAGAATGAGAAAATCAAAGGACTTGGCATAAAAAGTTGTTTGATGCATTATGGGCCGATAGGATCACACCAAAGAGGCGATAGGCATGTCCCCATTTCAGCTGCTATATGGAAGAGACACAGAGCTGCCTCTCACCTTGGAATTGCACTCGCCTACGACTTTCTAAAGCCCCGGAAGATTCCACGTTCACGGATGCTATTGATAAAAGAATCATGTACTGGACAATTGAAGGAAGTACAAACTCAAGTTCGAGATAGGTTGTGAGCATCGAGGAAGGTGAAAGTCATCTTCGACAAAAAAGCCAGGGAAAGAAAGTTTGAAGTTAATGACTGGGTCCTCTTATGGGACAAAAGAAGAGAAACAAAAGGCATGCATGGAAAGTTCGATTCACTATGGAAAGGGCCTTTTGTGATAAAAAAGATCGCCGGAGCAGATAGCTTCATTCTTGCTCATCAGGATGGAGTTGAATTGCGTTGCCTTCAATGGGCAACACTTGAAAAAGCTGTTCGAACATGAGAAGCAGGGTAAAACCTGTATGTACATAAATAAAACCTTTGTTTGTTTTTCCTTGTTTTGTCTTGTTTTGGTGTTGTGTTGTGTTGTGTTTGTCTGCCTGACCCCGTGCCCAAAAGACAAGATACGAAACCAGAGATGCTGGGATCTCATCTTTTCCCTTTTCCATTCTGACAGAGAAAAAGATGTCCACAGACGGAGCCAACTGGTGTCACTCAGATTTCACCGAAATCTGTGACTACCCAATTTGAAAAATTTCGTACTTTTAAAATAGTGGGTCATTTGTTGTTTTTATTGCCTGAAAGTTCCTGTATTGCGTCAAGATAATCCTGAAGAGCCATATTAGCCCTTTTCGCCAAATACCCAGATGCCCAAAATTGTTTTATTATGTCGTCGGGATTTGTCTGCGGGAAATTTGTATTTAATTATTTTGAGCCCCGTATGAGGCTGTTTGCGCTCCGTTTTAACTCTATTATGAGCGAATATGTTATTATTCCTATATACCAGAAGGATTTTAACTTATTTTAAGTTTTGGGCTTTATTTGTAACTTTTGGCAATTTTTCGTGTTTTTGTGGTGTCCGTTCTGCTTTTCGTGAAATTTCTCTGGAACAACTCCTTCGCCGGGTAAGCCCGATTTTTGGCCTGGAGCAACTGGAAAACATACACGCACATTTTGCCCGGAGGAAGTCATCATCGGAGGTCTGGATCACTGGGAAAAAGCGAAGTCGTGCACAGGAAAGCCCCTGCGGGGATGGGCGCATTTTTGGAAAACAAAGGATTTGAGTGCGATGGGAAAAATATAAGTTGTGGTAGGATGGGAATTGTATACCTACTGCAGGTACTTTTTCCCGTGTTATAAAAGTCACTTAAGTGCAGTGGGAAAATAGAGGTCAGAGGTAGGTGGGAATTTATTGCCTACCTTGCAGGGTGAAAATTCCCATGATATAATAAAAGGAAAGTGACTTAAGTGAAATCATGGGATTTTAGTGCCTACCTTGCAGGGTAAAGAATCCCATTGCAAAAGTCAAATGACTTAAGTGGATTATGGGATTGTGGTGCCTACCTGCAGGGTAAAGAATCCCATTATGGTGAAAATTCTTAAAAATAGAATTACATGTGCAAAAAAGTGCGCCCCCTTTGGTGATGGATAAAAATAATTAAATTGATTATTTTTATTAAATTCTATCCTTGGAAAAAGTGCGCCCAAGCTTGAGGAGGTTGAAAAGTCAAAGGAAGAATAAAAGAAAGGGATTAAATTAATTAAATTTAATTTATTTAGTGGCTGCCCCTCTCCTTGGAAAAAGTGCGCCCCATTTGGGCATTATTTAATGATTTTTAAGGCATTAAATCATTGAATTAATTTCTATTTTCGAAATGGCTATGGTCAAAGCACACCGTGAGGCTAAAGTTAAGTCTTTGTGTGGAGGATTAAATTGGATTAATTTAATTTATTGGATGGCTGTCCTTAAACATGCAATTTTTAAAAGAGAAAAGCATGATTTTTAATTAATTAATTGCCTTTAATTGTTAGGGCAATTATTAATTATAGAATTATGAAGGTTATATAAGCATGGGCAGCCATATGGATTTATTATTCAACACACAGGTAAAGAATTGCAGCAAGGAGAAAAAGTGCGCCCCCATTAGAGGAAGGATTTTGCACAGACAAAGTGCTAACAAAGGCTAAAAGCTTCCAGATTTGGCGCATGCTTTGGAAAAGGTTCATCTTCGTCTGCACAATTGTTTTCACAGGTGTTAAAGGAGCTCAGGTGTTGATTGAAAGGATTCATGATCTCTTTATGTGCAAATTAAACACCATTTTTTGGGGCAGCAGGCTTGAAAAGTGCAGATTTTTATAATTTAAATTCACTATTCATGCTCCGGTGGCCATTTTTGTCTGAATAAATTGCAGGAACTCATTACAGGTGCTTTATAAAAGAAAAGGAGTATTTATCAATGTCCAATACATTGCAAATATCCTCCGAATCTGAAGAATTGTCCAGATCTGCACCAGTATTGAAGAAAGCAGGCCAAATTAGAAGAAAAAGAATTATTCAGACAAAGATTGATAAAGCTATGGCGAAAGGAGATGAAAAAGAGAGCACGATGGATTCATGCATTGCTTCTAAACTTTCAGACATAGGAGACACGGATCTAGGCCCAGAACCTCTTTCTGATTTGATTCGAGATCCAGAGTGGAAAGACTTCACTCATGCGTGCGGTCAAAAGTAGTGGAATTATTCGAGTGCAGCTTTCCCGGTGTGACCCAATTGCGAGTTTGTGATGGAGTGTGCTAGATCTTACCATCCTTCATCCAGATCGACGTGATGTTGCGGGAGACAATAATTCGTTTGGATGCGAATTCTTCGATTATTGTTTCAAGATTCCAAAGATTAAAGGTGGTGACTTCTATTAGCATTCGGGATGCCGTGAAGAGGTGGGAAAAGCATAGAGTGATTGTATGAGCATCATGAATAGCGGTTCATGAAGAAGCCTAGATCCCCTTCCGTGTTCCCGAGAACTCTTCCACGATCCAATTTGGTGCGGGAGGCGGATGATATTGTCAAATTGCTATGCGGGTTGAATGGTGAAGCGAATGCCTACACTTTCCGGACATGGATGTATGCTTTCATCGGGACCATTGAAATCAACAAGGTTGATTCTATAATCGATTGGTCGAAATTATTAGAAAGAACATCGGTGAGCAATCTGCGAACGTAAAGCGTACCTTCACTTCAAGATGACTTCATACTTGGTATATCTTGCAGCCTTCACAGGTGTCTTTTCCAAGTTGGATAGATGTGGTATTCTTTCCGAGGATCCCATTTTCGAGTGCTACCCATGTACTTACCATGCACTGCGTGCGAGAAGGACTTCAAAGTGATCAACGATGGTTTCTTCTACGATTTCATCTGCGCAGTTAGACAAAGACTTGAAGACTCACAGTAGCAAAGTAAGGAAGCATGGGAAGCGGTGTCAAGATTGCGATATATTCATCCAGTTTGCAGATTTCACATACCTCAGGGTTACGAGCTTTTCAGGTGAACCAACAAAGATGCCAAGGTACCCGAGTGACAGATTGATTGCCATGGAGCTAAGCAGGCAACTTGTGGAGTTACACGACCTTCAGTCGAAGCGGCACAAGTCTACGGGCTACTTCCCACTCACTGTGGGATATTACAGTTGCATCAGCATTCACAGAGCTCGAAGAATGGAAGCACAAATGTTGTCTGAGTATGAGCAAGAGTTCTTCCCTGCACGGCTTAATTTTGATCCATTTGGAATAGCCAGGAAGACAATCTCCCAGGAGTACGCACATGTACCTTCGCTAGAAGATTTCTGGATGAAGTGCAGAAGTGAGTACGAGGTCAGAAAGAAAGATTTCAGCAGGCTGTCGGCAAAGCAAGTATTTGACTTTGGATCGGCGCGGATACTGCGGATCTTAAAGATGATGGGAACGTGGTACTGGACACTTACCATCAAATGGGAGGAGATAAAGCTCTACTACAGGATAGCAATGGCAGCTGCAGACAATAGAAGAAAGATCCGGAGGCTGTGTTGGTGAGTACTTCGAGCTGGTTGCCTAACGAAGGGATACTGCCTTGATGAAGTATTGATGAATCAAATCACGGGCAACTTGGCAGCGAGGAGATTCCCTCAAGCGAAAGCATGAAGGAGAGAGCAGCAGAAGGTCCGAGAAGTTGAAAGTACGCAGAAGATCTCAAGAGAAAGAGGAGACCACTTCTACGACCATAGCTTTGACTCCGACTTCTCCAGGACCTAGTGGATCACCAACTATTGCACCACAGCAGCAGGATGTTTCCATGCCTTCATTGAAACCAGCAACGTTCATCTTCTCTCCGCAGCCACTTCGTTCAGCACCCGTTCCAGAGGAGATGTTGAAGCTGCAGATGACGGAGTTCGAAAGAGCTTTGTCTGGATGTTTTGAGGATGGCAGCCATGATCTTGTGGCACTTTCGATGGAGAGGAGAGGATGCAGAGCGGGAAATAGTAGCGCACTCGGCTGACTTCTCATTCTCCGAGAAGTAATTTCTCGGAATGGTTAGCTTGCAGTTGGTTAGGAAGCAAGAATAGAGATGAACTTAGAGGAACATGACTTGCAGCCTACTTGAGGATCCGAGCGAGAAGAGACAGAGAAGGCCTAAAGTTGCTAAAGCAACTTCTAGGTTGATCATCGAGGATTCGGGAGAGAAGTTTCTTTGAGATATTAATCCCGGCGGAAGGAAAGGTAGAAGAGGAACTCACGGCAGAAGATGTGACGGTGACCAAAATACCACTCGGTCAAGCTACCACTGAAGGATTGAAGCAGGACACGCAGACGTTGCTGGATGCTTTGTTCCTTAGGCTTGACAGTGAAAAGGCGGAGAAAGAAGAGCTGCAGAAGCAAATATCTCAATTATGTGAGATCATAGCCAAGGTTGCTAAACCTTATTCAGCCACCATTTCAAAGCAGTGAGTGATCATCTTATGCAGGAAATGGAAGATGCAAGCAATCAAGTAAAGGCTATTGACGAATGGAAGGATCTGATTATTCGTCAAGCTTCTGTGCAACTTGGAGAAGTGCCAGCCCGCCTAAAGGTTATGAACGATGCAGAAAATCAACTAAAGCAACTGATAGAAAGCATAAAAGGAATAAATACAGTTGCAGAGAGTAACCTGAGTGTTTTGGCCGAGATCAACAAGCTGCCGGGAGATGTATTGGTTGCAGAGCAAATTGTGCCGGATGGATCAGTCGAGAAGGGGAAGCAGCTAGAGTTTGCAGTATCTTTCCGTTTGGAGATCTGCAGAGTTTTGCTGAAGAGGATGCAGGCACTTGAGAGCAGAACATCAGATTTGCCGGATAGTGTTATTTCTTTCACTGAGGAAAGAGTGGATGGAGGTATTACTTCATACGTGCGGATTGTTTCTAACGAGGTGCATGATTCTCTGGAGGGTTCTCTTCTGATGGTGCAAAAGAGGATTGATAAAGCCACCAAGCCTTTCACGATGAACTCTATCAGTAGGCTGGTGACACTGCAGGCAGACATTGCGAGATTTGGGCCAAGTTTGGAAGAAGTGGAAGCATGCAGCAAAGTGTTGAATGAAGGATTGCACGCAATTCGGGGACAGTAAAAGGAAGCGAGCTAAAAAACAGATGGAAAGATGCTGAACTATATGTTCGACAAGTATATCAGATATCAGAACAAGAAGAAGATGTAGATGTTACAGCTGGCATGACTTCTTCTATTTCTTTCTTCTTCTATTTTCTATGTTCCCGGATGGAATTGTAAACTTCTAAGTTATTGGTTTCATGACCATTACTCGAAGTCATGAGGAACCTTTCTATTAGTTAAGTGATACATGTGTCACTTAAGAAGAAGTTAGTTGAGGATGATTGCCAAATGTCATCTTTACTTGTTGTTCATACTTTAGTTCAGTTTGAGTCTTCTATTTGTACTTTCCCTCCTACATTCTATAAGTAGGAGAAGAACCTCTGGGTTAATGATCGATCGAATTTGTAAGAAGCAATCTTGTGTTCTAGACTTTGTGCTTTGAACCCCGAGAGCCACTTGTTGCAGAGGAATACAAAGAAGCGGAGTTTTAGGAGAACTTTGTGTCACACAGCATCTTGTGTTTCTTGCTTTAAATCTTAGATCTTTAAGTAAACTTTGTGTTATTTTAGATCTAGATCTGGAGCTGCCTTTGTTTCATAATTCCGTGTGTTAAAATCTATTTGAATTTCTTCTATGTGCATGTAATTAGCTCGCAATCTACTAATTAGGATGCACATCTTCCTTACTTCCTCTCTCGTAATACCTTGAATTTCCTCTTCTTTCATTCTTCCTTTCTTAAACAACTTACTTACTTTGCTGCAAAACTTCTTAGTTATGGTTCATGAACTAAGTTGTTAAAGTAAAACCCCGATAGATAAAAACACATTTATATTGACAAATCGACACGGGAGCCTCACCGGGTTAAATGAGGAGATTTATCTCATGACCGCCTAGGTTTGATCTATGCAGAAAATCTAGCCAACACATTACGAACAATTAACGCCTATAGTTGTATTTTAACCAACAATTGTTGGGGTTTTTACGTAGTTACCTAAGACTATGGGATGGGGGATAGTGTTTCTGTAGGACGGAAAAAAATTCCCTAATGTTGGGGATCGCGAGGAGACGTCTCATAAAAATATGCAATAATATATAAAAATTAAAAACTTAATAAAAATATATAAAAACTTAAAAATTAAATTGCGCGCTAGTAGGCATAACCTACAATGCCGGTGAGGGGAGTGAGGAGCGAGAAAAATAGCGTGAAATGTTAGTAAAAATGGTCGACCATAAATTTGGTGTCCATTTGACCATTAGGCGATTATAACTTTTCCTTGCTTGGAGAAGGTGATTGAAAAATCATGATATCTTGGGCACACTGTGGAGTTTGGAGCTCATTTGCTACTACCCCGAAAGATCTGCATTTTTAACCTAACGCATGTTGTACAACAGCTAGATTGAGGCCATCCATCATCAGATAGTGGCAAATTTGCGGGGAAGGTGATGGAGTCATCAATCAATGTTGAACCCTTAAATGAGTGAACCTACATGACAAATCCAAGATAAGTGCCTTGAGATTGATACATATTGGTGTTTTCGAATAAATGTGTGTGTGTGCATTTAAAAATTTAACTGAAAAATTATTTTAAAAAACGAAAAATGTTTTATGTTTTTGGGGATGCGAGGACATCCCATAAAAAAGGGGACATTTCAATTGTTTTGGTGTTTGGGTGGGGCGGGCGAGGGGTTGTTTCATCCTCATCTCCGAGTCCCTAAAACATCCCAAACATTTGAGACAATTGGGAAAGGGGAGGACGCATCCCCATGTAACACTGTTTTTTCATCCTATAAGTAGAAGATGAATGTCGGGGTAAGTGCACCGACGTGATAGATCATCCCTGATCGCACAATTGTATTGAACACTACATTATGCTATCCTCTTATGTCATGTTGTGTTATGTTCTAGTATTTGCTTATAATTTTGCAATAATATGCTCATGGTAGTGTAGCTTTTATAAAAAACCTATTTCTTCCATATAAAAGTGTGTCAATATATTGATTATAATCAACAAACTATGAGGTAGCCATCTCCTCGCAGTAGTTGTAATTTTGTGCACTTTAACCTAGTTAAAGCCATATTTCCATTTCAACAATGATCCCAAAATAAAATAGTTTTGTTCATTACCCACATGCCATGAAAAAGAAATATTGAACAATTGTGTACCAACTTGGATGTGCTTGGTAACTCATAAAAGGTTGGTCCTCTGGCTGATTGTTAAAAGATCCTCACCTAGGTGTAGCATCTTTTACTCTCGAGTATAGTGCTCCCACGGGAAGTGGTATCTTTTCTTGTTCTTTGGGTAGCTTTCATGGCTAGAGTTTGATATTTTGTATGTTAGGGTCCACCTGGCCATTGTTTAGCAGGTGAAACATGAGCCAAACCAACTACTTAAAATGATCCACCTAGCCATAAATGTTTTTGTTGAATCTTAAGCAGTTGATATTCGATAAGCTTGGGTACTTGATGGAGAGAGAGCCAATATAGAGGCCTTGGTTATAGGACAACCTTGATCAATTGAGCCCTTCCTGCTAACTCGAGCCATCGATTGATCAATTTGGACAATTTATTTCTTACTTGACTTACTATAGCAGCCCTTAAATCCTCGGGAATGCTTGAGATAAAGAGTTAAACCCAAATGCGTTATTGGAAGATGACCCTCCGAATTTTCTAGGATGTCAAGTATCCGTCACTTTCTCCAAACCAGAACATTGAGATGATTGACATGAGAACTTTTGTTATTTATTTGTTGTCTCGAATCCGGTTTGCATGTACATAGCATTTTTTTGAGTTGCTTTAGCTCATGAAGTATGTGATGGCAAAGAGGAAAGTGTCATTAGTGAAGTGGATATTGGAAAATATTGTGCCATCATCCCGATGTCGGGGTCCCATAGATAATCCCACTTTGGTTTTGTCTCTTCTAACATACTACATAAATTTCACCCATAATGACATGAACAAGTACAACCCGAGTGGATCACATTGTCGAGAGGCCCCTCATAGAATGAAAGGTTGGCCGGTAACCCCATTCAAGGAGAGATGTGTCTAGCGGGATTTCTTATACAACTACTTGATCCAAGAGATCACTTGCTGATTGCATTCAAAGGCCTTCCATGTATACAAATAAGTTCCCAATTATAGCGATCAAATGCTTTGAGGCATCTAGCTTGAAGAGAATTCCTAAAAAGTGCTGGTTATTGAAGAAGTGAACATTCTCTGAAAAACTAAAATCTATGTGGTGTCACTCAGATTTCACCATGAAATCTATGACTACCCTATCCGAAAAAATTTCGTACTTTTAAAATAGTGGGTCGCGTTTGTTGTTTTTATTGCTCGAAAGTTCAGTTGCGTCAAAATAATCCTAAAGAGCCATATTAGCCCTTTTCGCCAAATACCCAGATGCCCAAAATTGTTTTATTCGTCATGTCGGGATTTATCTCAAGGGAAATTTGTATTTAATTATTTTGAGCCCGTATGAGGCTATTTGCGCTTTGTTTTAACTCTATTATGAGCGAATATGTTATTATTCCTATGTGCTGTGGGAAGGATTTTAACTTATTTTAAGTTTTGGGCTTTACTTGTAACTTTTGGCAATTTTTCGTGTTTTTGTGGTGTCCGTTTTGTTTTCTCGTGAAATTTCTCTGGGAGCAATTCCTCGCGCAGGTAAGCCCAATTTTTGGCCCGGAGCAACCTGGAAAACATACACGCACATTATGCCCGAGAGGAAGTCATCATCGAGGTCCGGATCACCTGGAAAAAAGCGAAGTCGTGTATGCAGAAAAGCCCCTCGCGGGGATGGGCGCATTTTTGGAAAGCAAAGGATTTAGGCTGCGATGGGAAAATATAAGCCGCGAGCGGGGTGGAAATTTTATACATTGGCGAGCAGGTACTTTTTCCCGTGTTATAAAAGTCACTTAAGTGCAAAGTGGGAAAAATAGAGGTCAGAGTGTGGGAATTTATTGCTCGCCTTGCAGGTAAAAATTCCCATGATATAATAAAAGGAAAGTGACTTAAGTGAAATCATGGGATTTTAGTGCCTACCTTGCGCAGGTAAAAATCCCATTGTCAAAGTCAAATCACTTAAGTGGATCACGGGATTTTGGTGCCTGCCTGGCAGGGTAAAGAATCCCATTGTGGAAAAATTCTTAAAAATAGAATTACATGTGCAAAAAAGTGCGCCCCCTTTGGTGAGAGATTAAAAGGATTAAATTTGATTATTTTTATTAATCTTTCTTCTCAAAAAGTGCGCCCAAGCTTGGAGGAGGTCAACAAGTCAAAGATGGAATAAAAGAAAGGAGTTAAATGCATTAAATTTAATTTATTTAATGGCTGCCCTCTTCCTCTCAAAAAGTGCGCCCCATTTGGGTATTATTTAATGTTTTTTAAGGCATTAAAACATTAAATTAATTTCTATTTTCAGTGGCTATGGTCAAAGCACACTGTGGAGCTTGAGTGAAGGGCTGTGTGAAGGATTAAATTGGATTAATTTAATTTATTGGATGGCTGTCCTTAAACATGTTATTTTTAAAAGAGAAAAGCATGATTTTTAATTAATTAATTGCCTTTAATTGTTAGGGCAATTATTAATTATAGAATTGTGAAGGTTATATAAGCATGGGCAGCCATATGGGTGAATAATTTAATTCACAGGTAAAGAATTGCAGCCAGGAGGAAAAGTGCGCCCCATTAGAGGAAGGATTTTGTTCAGACAAAGTGCTAACAAGGCTAAAAGCTTCCAGATTTGGCGCATGCTTTGGAGGAGGTTGATCTTTGTCTGCATAGTTGTTTTCACAGGTGTTACAGGAGCTCATGTGTTGATTGAAAGGATTCATGCTCTCTTTATGTGCAAATTAAACACCAATTTTTGGGGCAGCAGGCTTGAAAAGTGCAGATTTTTATAATTTAAATTCACTATTCATGCTCCGGTGGCCATTTTTGTCTGAATAAATTGCAGGAATTCATTACAGGTGCTTTACAAAAGAAAAGGAGTTTTTATCAATGTCCGATACATTCGCAAATATCCTCCGAATCGAAGAATTGTCGAGATCCGCACTAAAGATATTGAAGAAATCCGGCCAAGTTAGAAGAAAAAGAATTATTCAGACAAAGATAGATAAAGCCATGGCGAAAGGAGATGAAAAAGAGAGCACGATGGATTCATGCATTGCTTCCAAACTTTCAGACATAGGAGACACGGATCTAGGCCCAAAACCTCTTTCTGATTTGATTGATAGATCTAGAGCCGAAAGACTTCACTCATGCGTGCGGTCAAAAGTAGCGGAATTATCCGAGCTGCAGCTTTCCCATGTACAGCCCAATTGCCAGAGTTCGTAATGGAGTGTGCTAGATCTTATCATCCTTCATCCAGATCAGTGCGTGATGTTGCGGGAAAGACAATAATTCGTTTGGATGCGGAATTCGTCAATTATTGTCTGAAGATTCTAGTGCGAAAGGTGGTGACTTCTATTAGCATTCAGGATGTCGACGGTGAGGTGGGAAAAACATAGAGCGATTGCATGAGCATAATGAACAAGCCGGTTCATGAAGAAGCCTAGGTCCCCTTCAAAGTTCCCGAGAACTCTTCCACGGTCCAATTTGGTGCAGCAGAATCGAGATGATGTCGTCAAATTGCTATGCAGGATGAATGGCGAAGCGAATGCCTACACTTTCCGTACATGGATGTATGCTTTCATCAGGACCATTGAAATCAACAAGGTTGATTCTATAATCAATTGGTCGGAAATTATTAGCAGCAACATCGGTGAGCAGCTTCGGAACGTGAAGCGTACTTTCAGCTTCAAGATGACTTCATACTTGGTGTATGCTGCAGCTTCACAGGGTGTCTTTTCCAAGCTGGATAGATGTGGTGTTCTTTCCAAGGACCCCATTTTCGAGTGCTACCCACAGCTTACTGTACCTGCGTGCGAGAAGGACTTCAAAGTGATCAACGATGACTTCTTCTACGATTTCATCTGCAGGCTAGACAAAGACTTGAAGACTCACAGGGTAAGCAAGGAAGCATGGGAAGCAGTGTCCAAGATTGGCAGTTTATTCATCCAGTTTGCAGATTTCACATACCTCAGGGTTACGGGCTTTTCTGGAGAACCAATAAAGATGCCCAGGTATCCGAGTGATAGATTGATCGCCATGGAGCTGAGCAGGCAACTTGTGGAGTTACACGACCTTCAGTCGAAACGGCACAAGTCTACGGGCTTCTTCCCAATCACTGTGGGATATTACAGTTGCATCAGCATTCACAGAGCTCGAGGGATGGAAGCGCAAATGTTATCCGAGTATGAGCAAGAGTTCTTCCCTGCACGGCTTAACTTCGATCCATTTGGAGTAGCCAGGAAGACAATCTCCCAGGAGTACGCACATGTGCCTTCGTTAGAAGATTTCTGGATGAAGTGCAGAAGTGAGTACGAGGTTAGAAAGAAAGATTTCAGCAGGCTATCAGCAAAGCAAGTGTTCGACTTTGGACTAGCGCGGATACCTGCGGATCTTAAAGATGATGGGAACGTGGTACTTGACACTTACCATCAAATGGGAGGAGATAAAGCTATACTGCAGGATAACATCGGAGGCTGCCATTCAATTGAAGAAAGATCTGGAGCTGTGTTGGTGAATACTTCAAGTAGCTTGGCGCGAAAGGATCTTGCCTTGATGAAGTATTGATGAATCAAATCACGGGCAACTTCGGCGCAGGAGATTCCCTCAAGCGAAAGCATGAAGGAAAAAAGCAGAAGGTCCGAGAAGTTGAAAGTACAGAAGATCTCAAGAGAAAGAGAAGACCACTTCTCCGACCATAGCTTTGGCTCCGACTTCCGGTGCCAGAAAATCACCAACTATTGCACCAGCGGCAGGATGCTTCCATGCCTTCATTGAATCCGGCGACGTTCGTTTTCTCTCCGCAGCCACTTCGTTCATCACCCGTTCCAGAAGAAATGTTGAAGCTGCAGATGACGGAGTTCGAAAGAGCTTTGTCCTTGGATGTTTCAGAAGATGGCAGCCATGACACTGTGGCACTTTCTGACGGAGAGGATGCAGAGCGGGAGATGGTAGTGCACTCAACAACTTCTTACTCCCCGAGAAGTAACTTCTCGGAATGGTTAGCTTTGCAGTTGGTTCCGGAAGCAAGAGTAGAGATGAACTTAGAGGAGCATGACTTGCAGCTACTTCAGGATCTGAGTAGAAGAGACAGAAGGCCTAAAGTTGCTAAAGCAACTTCTAGGTTGATCATCAAGGATTCGGGAGAGAAGTTTGCTGAGATATCAATTCCGACGGAAGGAAAGATAGAAGAGGAGCTCACGGCAGAAGATGTGACGGTGACCAAAATACCACTCGGTCAAGCTACCACTGAAGGATTGAAGCAGGACACGCAGACGTTGCTGGATGCTTTGTTCCTTAGGCTTGACAGTGAAAAGGCGGAGAAAGAAGAGCTGCAGAAGCAAATATCTCAATTATGTGAGATCATAGCCAAGGTTGCTAAACCTTCCATTCAGCCCATTTCAGCGCAGGTGAGTGATCATCTTATGCAGGAAATGGAAGATGCAAGCAATCAAGTAAAGGCTATTGACGAATGGAAGGATATAATTATTTGTCGAAGCTTCCACGTGCAACTTGGGGAAGTGCCACCGCCTAAAGGTTATGAACGATGCAAAGAAATCAACTAAAGCAACTCGATGGAAAGCATAGAAGAAGGCATGAATACGATTGCAGAGAGTAACTGAGTATTTTGGCCGAGATCAACAAGTTCAGCGAGAGATGTATTGGTTGCAGAACAAATTGCACCGGATGGATGGATCGAGAAGGGGAAGCATTTACTAGAGTTTGCAGTATCTTTCCGTTTGGAGATCTGCAGAGTTTTCTTGAAAAGGATGCAGCGCTTGAGAGTAGAACATCGATTTACTGAGACAAGTATCATTTCTTTCACCGAGGAAAGAGTGGATGGAGGTGTTACTTCATACGTGTGGATTGTTTCTAACGAGGTGCATGATTCCCTGGAAAGTTCTTTTCTGATGGTACAAAAGAGAATTGATAAAGCTACCAAGCCTTTCACAATGAACTCTATCGGTGGAGCGGTGGTGGCTATGCAGAGCAAACATTGCGAGATTTGGGCCAAGTTTGGAAGAGGTGGAAGCATGCGGCAAAGAAAGTGAATGAAGGGTTGCTGTGATTCGGGACGAGGAAGAAGGAAGCAGTGGCTAAAACAGATGGAAGGATGCGTTGAATTATATGTTCGACAAGTATATCAGATATCAAAACAAGAAGAAGATGTAAACATTACAGCTGGCATGACTTCTTCTATTCTTTCTTCTTCTATTTTCTATGTTCCCGGATGTAATTGTAAAACTTCTAAGTTATTGGTTTTGCAACCATTACTTGAAGTCATGTGGAACCATTCTATTAGTTAAGTGATACATGTGTCACTTAAGAAGAAGTTAGTTGAGGATGATTGCCAAATGTCATCTTTACTTCTTGTTCATACTTTAGTTCAGTTTGAGTCTTCTATTTGTACTTTCCCTCCTACATTCTATAAGTAGGAGAAGAACCTCTGGGTTAATGATGAATCACAATTTGTAAGCAGCAATCTTGTGTTCTAGACTTTGTGCTGAACCCCTGAGAGCCACTTGTAGCAGAGGAATACAAAGAAGCAAGGTTTAGGAGAACTTTGTGTCACGGCATCTTGTGTTTCTTGCTTTTAAATCTTAGATCTTTTGAGTAAAGCTGTGTTATTTTAAATCGGATCTAGAGCTGCCTTTGCTTTATAATTTGTGTGTTCAAATCTATTAAGTTTCTTCTATGTGCATGCAATTAGCTCTGCTTATCTACTAATTGGGATGCAGATCTTCCTCATTTCTTCTCCGTAATTCCTTTACTTTCTTCTTTATAATTTTCCTTTCTTAAGCATTGCTTACTGCTGCAGAACTTCTTAGTTATGGTTCATGAACTAAGTGGTTAAAGTAAAACCCCGATAGATAAAAACACATTTATATTGACAAATCGACACGGGAGCCTCACCGGTTAAATGAGGAGATTTATCTCATGACTGCCTAGGTTTGATGCTATGCGAAAATCTAGCCAACACTATGTCGTGATTTGTCTTCTGGAACAAAGGCCAACTGAATGCTGAAAATAAGCTTTGGCAAAGAAAGGTTGACTTCTCAAACAATTAAATTAGATAAGATATTGTAGACCATATTGCAAAGACCGATTCGACAACAATGCTCAATCTGATCGGCCTAACTGATTTTCAAAATTAGAGATAATCTAATGGCATTGAGCTGATCAATCGCCTTTTAATTGTGCCTAGATTCTTCCGCCAGAGCCATGAGATCATTCTGAATTGTATTCCTAAACACTGCACTTTCTAACAATTTTAAAGTCACTCATGATGACCAAATTGTCCAGGTTTGCTTTCCTTATCCATGTTATACAATGTTCCAAAAAAATTATTGAGCAAATGATGACACATCTAAAATCCCTATGAATATAATTTTATCAGCATTCCCGAAGGGGAAGAGCCATACAGGAAGATCGAAATTCTTGGAAAAGAATCATGGCCACATTTTCAGCTGAGACTCTATCTTTGAGTCACTTTGGTATTTGTTGGGCACAACTATCCCTCCGATATTCCAAGAGAGGATATATATCAAAGGGGATGTGGGACAGAGCGGATGCTTGCCTCACAGGGCAGCCCCACAGGGAAATATTTGATGTCCATATTTTCATCATTTTCCCAATTGGTTTGTTTATATTAGCGTGTCAATCTGAATCAGCCACTTCCATGGAGGTTTTCATTCTCTTTTCTTATGGATTGATTTCCTTAGGTTCCGGAGATCGACTAAAATAGTAAAATATTGTATTCTTGAGAGCTGTTTCTAGATTTTCCTTTTTGCTCCAGATCTGTATTTTACAAGATGTGAAACAGAAGTGTATCGAAAAGATATGACTTACCTTTATATTGTTCCTTTCTAGTCCAAGTTTATGATGAGGCTACCATGGGAGTGCCATGAACAAAGTCCATTTCTTCTAAGTGGTGCCTGCTTTGAAGAAGGAAAGGGATTGGTAATTTGTATTTCATTTGTTTTTTCGGTGATCCTCTGCTTCTTAAAAAGGATCTTTGTAATTTCGTCTCATTGTTTTGTTCACGATGTTGGCCATATCTGAATGGTGATTTTGTTGTACCTGTACTGCACTTCTACCATGGGTGTGTTTTAGTCACCTCCAACTACTTTAGGTGACCTATATGATTGTCATTCTAAGAAGATAGTTCCTAAGTGCTGTTATCACCGAATCACAAGCACCCTTATGTGTACACAAGTGCATATACTTGAGCTCACGGTGTGATTGGATAACATGGGTACTATCTCCAAGTTGTGGGACTTCTTTACTTGAGATAGACCTCCGAGAGGAAGCTGGTTTTTGCTCCTAAACTACCTACCACAATCTACTCTAATGCAGCAAAAACTAACCTGTCCTAATCTACGAGAGGTGATACAAGGAGAGAGAATGCATAAAAAATGAAAGCGTACACTACAGCGGTGATACACCAGAAAAGGAGGGGTGTGAGAGTAGTCTTCCAACGTGTGAAAAATAGAAGTAAAATGCATACTAGAAGGGGTGATAACAGTTCTCCACAATCTGGAAAATGCATTCACAACAATATTTCATACATGCACAATAATAATGAGTCCTTGCAAGAGCATAAAAATAGACACAATATTCTTGTAATGAAGGTTGAAAGGGCAAGAAGAGTGCAAACAAACACAGCAGGGGAAGATGCATCCACAAACTTGTATTTTATTGCTTCATGATATGCACAGTTCAATCTATTACAAGATAAGGGCCTGCAGCACATTGGCTTCACAAAGCAATTTCGACAGAGCTCTGCTACTACAAAACTACCTCCCTTTACAATGAGCCCAACACTCCAATTTATAGAAAAATAAGAAGAGAGAGAGAGGGAAAATGGAAATCACGAAATTTGTCCTTCAACCACTAGTAAGAGGTATTAAATGGAGTGAAATGATGCTCTGTTGCTTGCAAAAAGGCTCCCCATACTGTCCCGTGACTTGCAGCAGTGAAATATAGCAGCCCATGCTTCATTGAAGGCGTTCAACTACCAAACAAAACACTATTCTGAACTTGGCCACGTTTTCTGCAAAATCTTTGTCTATCCTTCATCAAATCCAGAATTTCTTGATTGCTGTGCGTCGGGCTCGAGCCACGATTCCAACGGTACCAATTTCATGCGATTTCGTTGAGAAATGCAAAAGTTATGGCCTTCTGAGTGCGAGCAGCTATTTTGGGTCTACAAGCATTTTTTGTCATTTGACGGGAATGAGCATTAATTGACTGGAGCTGAATATGTTTCTTTTATTTTAATATATCTACCCTCATCAAATTATTTGTGATGCAGAGGATGTCATGCTCGTTCCAGAAAGTCCAATTTTATGAAAATCGGAGCTTGGAGTCAAAAGTTATGGTCGTTTGAAGTTCGGGAGGTCAAACATTGACTTTTTCTCTTCACTGCGGCTATTTCGGCAAAATCAGTCCGCGTGTCCCGGCTGTCCGGACACATTCTCCGCGCCACCGAAGTGCAATGACTTGCAGAAAAATTGGCTTTACGCATCCGCGCGTGCACGTGTCCCAACCGCCCCGCTGGACCGCTTGGGACAAAATGTCCGATTTTTCGCTAAACACCAAAATGAGCCCATTTTTCAGATTTTTTCCAATTTTCTCTAACTTCTTGGGTTTTTCCCTGGATGGGGAAGTTAGAGGGAAGCCAAGGGACCCCGAAAACGTGATTTTTGGCCTTGAATCAATTCTACTTGCTCGGGACTAAAGAACTTGATGCATGTTATCAAATTTACCTCGAGGGGTGAATTTTGGATATGATGCCCTGTTTGGGAAAATCATGAGCCAAACAACTTATCCTATTCTATTCCACCCAATTATAGTGCAATCTTGTCCATATAAATCTTATCTAGATCAATGTTAACACAAATTCTCACATAGTTTTGCACACTTGGATTTTATTGAACGATGAGGCCATGACACATTCTGCAATGGCTCCTCCAATCTCCCTCAAGGATGTTTCCTTCTGTAACACACTAGGAAGAAGCAGGAGGTTGACCCACACAGGACCGTGTTTAGACAATCTTTAGTGGGATTAAATGCAGGTGACCAGTGTTTCATGAACAGACCAGATGTTTTTATAATCCATGTTCCCCCTTGAAAGATATTATATTTTTCTTGCTTGGAGGAGAAAACTATCATAAAATAGCCTTTAGGCATCATTAAGATTTTCACTATTCCAGAATGTTTTGAGCTTTCTTGAAAACTTGTGAGTTTTAGGACCTGGTTAAGCCCCCATTAATCTGCAGAATGGTGCTTTATCTTTAAGGAGTCAAATACGGTTTCCATTTCATCCATTGATAAAAAGACCCATGGTGAGGTTTCCATGTGAAAATAGAAGCCGTTTTCCTCCATTATTGGAAAGTTGGGCTTTGAAATTGTTCAATGCGCGTGGCATTGCAGAAAATGATGACACTCATCTTTGCAGATCTGATTGGGTTCATTGGCAATACCATGAGGAAATTTTTGGTTTCGGATTGATGGAAGTGGAGGTTGAAAGAAGGCCATGGCTTCCTCTAGGGAGGGCTCCAATATTTGAATCAGAATTTGGGTGGCTTGGATGCTAAATTTCTGGTTTGGATGACAGAAAGAAAGGAAAATATGTGAGATTCAGAGGGCGTGAGAGCATGAGAAAACTCTTATTGAGACAAGCATAATGAAAACATTCTCAACTCCATAAATTTCCTACGATGTTACATACCTAAATACGAGTGAACAAAAGATTTTGTGTTATGAAATTGGTCAGCTGTGTGACTTTCAGCTTGATGAAGGTGGAAGTTGAGAGGAGGCCATGGCCTCCTCTAGGGAGGGCTTCGATATTTGAATCAGACTTTGGGTGGCTTGGATGCTAAATTTCTGGTTTGGGTGCGAGGGAGGAAGGAAAATATGTGAGATTCAGAGAGCATGAGAGAGTGAGAAAACTCTTATCAAGACAAGTGTAATTAAAACATTCTCAATTCCATAATCTTCCTATAATGTGATGCACATAAATACGAGAAAAAAAAGTTGTGTTAAGAGGTTGGTCAGCACCATGACCATTTGGCACTGGACCAACCATTACACATACTTGTTCCTCTGTGCATACTGGTTATCTTGGGTTGTTCGAGGATCTCCATCATGTGTATGTTGCCATATAATGTGTGAGTAGGACCTGCACAGGGAGACCGTGTGCATCATGTTCATAGGACCATATATATTATTGAATACATTTTACATTAGAAGTTACAAATTCAGCCCAGAACTCGAAGTACTTTCCATTATACAACTTGAAGGACTTGATGAAAGTCTACAAAGAATGGAAAATAATTTTGTCGTTGTCGAGCAATTTGTAAGAATCTCC
Organism: Taxus wallichiana var. yunnanensis; assembly: GCA_018340775.1. NCBI lineage: Eukaryota > Viridiplantae > Streptophyta > Pinopsida > Cupressales > Taxaceae > Taxus > Taxus wallichiana. The sequence continues at coordinate 425,294,662 of CM031242.1, read as the reverse complement.
ATGATCTGAAAACCTAAAAGTAATGTGTGCATAATGAGATACAGCAACGAGTGAAAATCTTGCACGTCTCCTTTCTCAATCATCTAGGTAGGATCTGGCTTGTCAAGTCAAAACTATTATGATAAATGAAGATGTCTTCTTTTGCCCTATATTTGAAGAAAACCCTACATCTTTCTTTTAAGACTGTAGGACTCGCTGCACCAATTTGGGTTGTGAAGTTCACAGGGACGACACTCAGCTTGACTCTATCAATGTCATTTGAATTACTATGATGAACTTACTTTAAACAACACTGCATACTACAAGTTCCTTCTAAAAAGAAAAATATATTATTGTCCACTTATGACCAAAATATGTCAATAGGACACAAAAATTCACCCAAATACAATAACAAAAACTTAGGGTAGAGAGAAACCAAAGAGTAAACCTGACCAAATGATGAAAAAATGAACCTACAAGGAAGTTCATCAATCAATATTATCAAGAGCTAATGGAAGCTCAGGTTGAAGGTTTGGAGATCTATACAATCAAACATCATAATCGTTTCTCAAAGTAGAGGGCCTGACAACTAGACTGCAAAGATACACTAGGCAAGGGCTTGTACTAGGGTGGAAATGTACCTGGTACAGGTGCAAGAACGTTGTGGGTATGGCCTGGGTACATACCCACAGTCCACAGGTATGTTGTTGACCATGGCACGTACGTACCCAGACCGTACCCACACGATTCCAATTTTTAAAGTGAAAAAAAAACAGATTCCAACTTGCAAAAGCAAACCCTAAACCTAATTCACCTATCCACCCCTCCTAAAGACACCACTCAAATGCTATATATACACCCCTTTGCCTCCATTCTACTCGCACACACATTTTCATCTTTTGTTGCAAATTGGGAGCTTGAAGGAGAGAGATAGAGTCATAGACGCTTGGAGGACAGTAAGAGCTTGAAGGAGAGAGATAGAGGCATAGACGCTTGAAGGAGGAGGATCAACTTCAAACAACAAAGAGGAAGGAGTGATTTCAAGTATTTTCCATGCATCCATTGTTTTTTTATCAAAATTTTTAATGTATTATTATTAATTGGTATGTGATCAATGATCAATGACCATGAATGATGTGTTTGCACACATCATTCATGATCATTGATCATGATCTATTTATATTTATTATTTATTTTACGTTTTTTAATATTAATTAATTTTTAAATTTAGTTTTGTATTTGAAGTTTAAAATTGTAGGGTTTTTTTTTTTTACATTTTAATTTGTTAAATGTCTACCCTCTGTGTATGCTCTCACCTCGCACCATTTATGGCGAACTTGGTGATCAAAATCAAAGAATGACATGTAGGATTAATAAATTAATTAATTTTTTAATTAGTTATGCATTTGTTTGTTTTTATTAAAGTTTTAATTTGATAAACGCTTGCCCTCATTGTTTGCTCTCATCTCACACCATTTATGGAAAACTTGGTGATCGAGAATCGAGAATGACGTGTAGGGGTTAATAAATTAATTAATTTTGTATTTAGTTATGAATTTTTTTTAGTTTTAATTTGTTAAACATCTACCATCGTGTATGCTCTCACCTCGCACCAATTATGGCGAAATTGGTGATAGAATCGAGTATGCAATGACTTGGTTAATAAATAAATAAATTTTTTATTTAGTTGTGTTTGTTTTTTAAGTTTTAATTTGTTAAACGTCTACCCTCTGTGTATGCTCTCACCTCGCACCATTTATGGCAAACTTAGTGATCAAAATCAGAGAATGACGTGTAGGGGTTAACAAATTAATAATATAATTTGTATTTGTTGTTTTTAATAGCTTATTAAATTATTTTGCAATTTTTTAAAAAATATCTCTCATTGTAGGTTAAAGCAAATCAAAAATTGCAGCCATGGCATCAAGTTCAACATCGAGGGGCATGGGGAAGCAAGTCATGAGGGAGGCTCACAAGGAAGTGTTCCAGGTCCCGCGAATGTGAGATTGGATTTTTTTTTCCTTTAAGGAGACATGTAGAAGTGTTGGAACTCATTGTGGGTGGTGTTTGTGTTTGGGTGTGTCTACCCCCATTGTAGAAAACATTCAAGTCTTCGTATTATTTTCAAGGCTCATATAATTGGGATATCGGGAACAAACATTAGGCCATATAAGGTGGACAAGAATAAAATAGCTATGTACATAAAAGAGCAAAAGGAGGCTACCATGCAAGCTAGGTAAGAATTCATTGTATGTAATATCCCCTTCTCGATCGAAGACCTTTAGCCTAATTCTATTTCCTCATGGCTAAAGGGTGTTAAAAGGGAAACTTATCATAAAGAAATTAATTATAAAAGTGCAATATAAAATCATATTATAAGCACTTTATATTAATTTATTAATGATAAAGTCAATTTAAAAATAGAAAAGACAAATATAAAGTGATAAAGTAAAAATAAGAAATAGGTATAAAATATTCCTACAATTTATGTTATTACTCTCCCCTAGAAGAAAATGCGACCCTTTTGGAGGAATGAAAAAGATGGAAAAAAACATTAAATGTGAGGGTTGAAATATGATTGGAAGTTGGGAATGCTATTTGGCCCATTACATCTATAAAAGCAAGTTTACTTGCTTATAGAAAGCATGCTTTTCTATTTTATACATAATTTGATTTTTGTGCGAGCCAGAGCTTTTACAAAATATTTATAAAAAGTACGAAAACCTTTAGAAATAATCGGTTTGAGGACGGAAACCCTCCAAGGATCTAGTAGAAGGGACGAAAACCCTTCTCCTAGTTGAGAGGATTCTCCACACTAGGGGTTTCCATTGCGGATCAAGGATTTATTGGTGTTTTTCAATGTTTTCCAGTAGTAGATTTGCAGATTTGTGTTACTTCTGGCGAGGGTTTGAAGGTGGAAGCTTGTTGCAGATTTTTTGACTTCATTTGCAGCCATATCTAGGGTTATCTACACCCCTGTGGGTGGAGTTAGGTACATTCTAGGGCATGGTTGTTCGGATCTCATCACCAATAGCTTTGCCATAATTTTAGAAGCCAAGATCAGCTAGTTTGCATAATTTTTGGGCCAAGGAAATTGTATTTTCAGTTGTGTCTGAAGGAGCATTCTGCAGATTTTAATAAAATAATTTCAGCCTGATTTGAAGTCAAATATGGTATTTCTCTCTTGATTCCATCTTTATAAAATTTGTTGAGTTGTTTGAGCTAAAGATTAAGTGGTTTTGCCTTTTATTTTGTGGGTTTTCATCTCCTATGCAAGTCACCATGCATGTATAAAATTCAGATCTACATTGAACTATTTTATAAATTATTTAGAAATTGTTCTTTGGATTGGGGTTTTGCCTAAAATCCATTTGGGAGTAAAAATTGTCCATTTGGGGACATTACAGCTGTAGAGTTGTTCCTTTGCAACATAGGGGTTTAGGAATACCACCAACAACACCATCATACCATCATTTCATTAACAGTCACACTAAAACTCTGCCAGGTGAAACTCCTTCAGATGAAGACGCCACATCATGAAAGAAAACAAAAGGACCTCTAGAAAAACCATTCAACGTGGAGAAGAGAGACATTGCAGATGAATTGGTAGCTCGGTGTATTGATGCATGTGGGATCCCCTATAATGTGTTGAGGTCACCATATTGGCAACAAATGGTGAGAAACATTAATGAAGCACCATAGGGGTATAAAAGCCCTAACTATGAGAAGCTCGCACTTCTTTTTGGCGAAATAAGTGGAGCACATACGAGACTTCTTTGCAATCGATTAGAGATTCTGGAAAGATTCACGAGTGTCTATTATATCGGATGGATGGAAAGACTTCAAACAGAGCTCTTATCAACGTTATCGCAGTAAGCTCTAAAGGGGCAATGTTTTATAAGGTAGTTGATTGTAAGGGGAAATAAACGATGCACAATTTATTGCAAACATCATAATTGAGGCTATTGAGTCGGCGGGCCCTCAAAACATTGTCCAAGTCATCACGGACAACGCAAAAATTTGCAAGGCAGCAGAGTTGATAGTAGAGGGTAGATATGAGCACATATTATGGACACCATGTGAAATACACTCCCTCAATTCGATGTTGCAGAAGATTGGAAAAATTCCATGGATTGACAAAATATACACAAATGCAAGTGAAACTTAGATGTTTGTCGCCAACCATCACATGTCTCACACCATTTTTAAGATTCTCTAAGTTGGAGTGTTGAAGGTAAGGGAACAATTCATTGGTAATAAGTTTTTAATATTTTTAGTTTTAAATCAATTTGTATTGTTATTGAATCATTTTCATTCCTTTTTAATATTTTATAGGTTGTTGAGACTAGATTTGCCTCTCACACACTCATCTTGAGATGACTTGTGAAGGTAAAACATACTTTGAGTAGTATGGTGATTGTGATGTTTGGACCGATCAAATACAAAAGAGACACAAGTTGAGTATTTCTTGATGAGCTTGGCACAAGAGCCTTTTCTTTCTATGATTATGTTTGTAGATAAAGATAGTGCTTGCATAGGAGAAATTTATGATAGAATTGACTCCATGCTTGAGAAAATGAAAGAAATAATCTGAGCGAAAAGAGAAAGACCCCAAAGAAAATTTCTATAATGAAGTTAAGAGTGTGGTCATGAAAAGGTGGAACAAAATGACCACCCCATTGCATCTCCTTGCCAATGCCTTAAATCTCAAATATTATAGCAATGAAATAGTTGGATTACTTGGTAGGCAGCCACCATATGATGACTAAAAGGTTGTAAATGGGACTAGGGCAGCATTTAGGAGGTGGTTTCCTAATCTATTATATCTAGTGCGGTCTATAATGAGATGGGAATGTTTGTATCTTTAGAAGCTAGCATGGGAGAGGTAGATGCTCTTTGCGACAAGTCCACCATGACTCCAATCAAGTGGTGGTATGTAGATGGCCATGATGCCAAGTACCTATGACTTGTTGTCATTAAAATGCTCTCACTTGCTTGATGTTTGTTATTTGATATTATGATTACCAATTGAAAATTTAAATTTAAGATGATAACACTCATTTTTGTATATTAATAATACTTTTAACTTCTTTTTGTGACAGGTGGCTAGTAATTCTTTAGCAGAGCGAAACTGGAGTACTTATGGCTTCATTCACTCAGCCAAACATGGACCATGTTGGCATCCAAGAAGGCTAAGGATTTAGTATATGTACATTCCAACTTGCGCCTCCTAACGCACAAGATGGAAGAGTATACTAGAGGTCCTAACAAGCTTTGGGATATTCAACCTGAATCCATTGACTTTGAAGCTTTTGTTGGTTGTTTGTCCAATGTTTCACTACTTGGCATCGATGATGAACATCCGGGAGCCCTTCACAAGGGTTGGACAATGGAGCTAGTGCAAGTGGGAGTGGAGTTGCAAGTGCCATTCATGGAGATGATTTTGAGGATCATCTAGATGATATGTTCTAGCCTTGAAGCAAGTTGAATGTAATATGTTTTGAACATTCATGAATTAATACAATGTATTTGAAATTTGTTTTCCATGAATGATGAAATTATGAATCCATATGAATTTATTTATGACTCATGAGTATTAAATTTTAATAAGTATGCATTTTTCTTTAAATGTGTGTGTGTGTGTGTGTGTGTGTGTATTAATTTTTAAAAATATATTGTACAAGCATACCCGCAACGTATCGTACCCAGGGGTTTCAATAAATTTGCCGTTTTAGCATACCGTACTTGTACCTATACCGTACCCGTATCCTGACAATCTAGCTCTGGCAACATCATATTGATCAGAAGGGCTGCTAACATCATTATCTATCGTTGTGAAAGGGCTAACATAATCTGATATTTCTCATAGGGGAATACCCAAGACTAAGAATGATGGCTTGGACAACCCTAGGAGAAATCAAGAAGCTTTCCTATATCCTCTCCTAACACCTGAGGCTGCCTGATTTCTAGAGATGGAGAGGAAGCTAGTGATACGTGTTTGTCCTCATGGCCTAAGTGTGGACAAAAAGGAATAGAGTGTGTTCAATATTGAGTAGAGATAGATCCCGACACCTGGTATCAATGACTCGTGAAAGTGGACATTGTCGCAGAAACCTGATAATGTATCCCTATGAGCCAAGTATATTGTATGTGTGCTTAATGCTCCCAACACTAGTAATAGGCTGAAAAAGAAGCAATCAACCTAGTAGCCTTTAGCCCCAAAAGCGCTCGATGTCTACAAGTGACAGCCCCCCAAAAGTAAAGAGCTAAGCATCGCTGCTCGGGATAACAGAAGAAAGAGGAAAGAAAACCTCCACGATCTTCGTACAAGCAATGACATAACCCTCATATTTCACAAAATAGGAGACTTCTAAAAATTAATTGCTCCTCATTTTCCACCCAATGCGAACAAACTCTTATAATATACCAGTTCTACTTTTATCTCTGTTGGTTTGTATTCTCATTACTTAGTGGTTTCTTGTTTAATTTTCTGACTTTGCTTTCTAGCTAGACTCAAGTATTAAGAAGTGTCTTGGTAGTGTCGGTCGTCATAATGATTTTCTCATTCATTGCCACTAGGAATCGAATGTTTGTCTTCTAGCCTATGTTTATTTCCGAATGTCTCATGTAATGTCCCAACTCCGGGATCAATGGGAAATATGCAAATTAACAACTCTTCAATACACCAATCAATTGGAAATAGCAAAAGCTCAATCAACACTACTTGAACCAGTTGAGTAGATGACTCAATAAACCCAATGATTAGGGGTTTAATGGCCTCTATCAAACAGACTCACACAACATTAGCTCTCAACTAAACTAATGAGACTCAGAAAATCAGTTTGCTCTCCAATAAACATGAAGATTAAACACAGCTGCAAGAGATCTCCAAAACTGAACTAAATCCACCCATACCACCCTCTAAATAACAATGTATAAATCTGATCTGAACATTCATCCAAAGATCACTGTAAAAGAGGAACTTGCACTACCACAGCCAACAATACATTGTGTATTTAACTCAAATAATACTTAGGAAATCATACAAAGTGTGCAACCCAGTTGTGCCGTAACTTGATCCAAGCTCCCTATTTTCATACACACCCAAACCTCTATATATATTCCGTCTATTGATGAATGCAGAAGAACTATTATTCACTGTATATGATAAAAAAAAGGCAGGGTTGTGAATGCAAGTACTCTTTCTCAGATCGCTGCTCCCAACACTCCTAAATTAGATTTAATCTTCTCTAAGTTGGCGCTAGACAAAGGAGAATAATAGCAACATTCAAACACCTCAAGAACATGCATAATATAAGTCGTTGGGTAAGGAATAAGTCAGTCAACAAGAAGATATTCAAACTACTAAGAATCACTGCTCAAAATTATATGTTTACTACACAAATATGAGCTTCCAAATTGGATCGCTGGAGCCAGGCATGAACAGCAGATTTCATTAATAAAAATTGTTAGACTATGCAAAATGAAGAAAGAAGACAGAAGGCAAACTGCGCTGTGTAAATGATACGAGCAGAGATTTATTTATATAAGAGAGAGGTGGTTCACGATTACCAACCGAACAACTACGTAACTGATTTTACATTCTATATAATGTGTTATATTTTAACACCCCCTCTTAATGACTAAACTGGAAACAAGACAAAGTTTGTCCCGAAATTTTACAAATATCCTAAAGCCCATATGTTTAGTCATTACATTTACAGACTGTGCCATAAGTTGTACTTTAAAATCAGCAGTCCTTAAGCGTGATGCGGTTGTCGAATGAAGACGAACATGCAACACAAGAATCTGGTCCCATGAACAAAAGGTATGGCAAGTGGTCCCTTTGGTTCTCTCTTTTCGTGATTCATTGACCGGTGATGAATCACCAATGGTGAGAGTGTCAGCCCCATCTTGAGTGCTGAAATCAGAACCTCGAAGATGTGGATTAAAAAATCTATTCCAAGCTTGTGTAGCCTGTTGGAGTCTGTACAAAGACTCAATTATCCTGTAATCGAAGTCACCTCGATCACGTCCTTGCACCACCATGTAGTGCTCATCCAACTTTTTCAAGAAGAAGAATGTGACCATCTGTGCAGGAGTTAGAACCAACTCCTCAATAGTAGGAGAAATAACCATCTCCGTCTCAGCAGTGGTCTCCGTCTCAACAGGAGAAATAACCATCTCCGTCTTATCTATTTGCTCATCTATCCCCCTCTGTTGGGAAAGATCCTTCACAACACAATGAGCAAACTGTTCATGCTCTATTGTCCTTCGAGCAAGAACCTCTGAGTGAATGGCTGGGCATGCCATCTCACCATGCACCGTCAATGCATCTGGAATAGTGGAGTCTCCGTCCACAACAAATTGTTCTTCTGAATGAGGAAATCCATCCTCCCAAGGCATGTCCGCCTCCCGCACATCCTGAATGGTGGAGCTGTCCTCCACACGTGCATTCATGTTGATCGCAGCCGGATCAACAAGCTGATACTGACCACCCACCCCAATACCAAGGGCAATTATCCGTCTCTGTTTCACATCAGAGACAACACACTTCTTTCCACAGAAATCCACAGAAATATTGGGATTTTCAAATAGTCAATTGATGAATAGATAGAAGATTCTTTTGTAAAGAAGGTACATATCTAACATTCCGTACCAACAATTTATGAGCATTATTCAATATAATGCATATATCTCCTATCCCTTCTACTGCAAGTGATTCTCCATCAACTAGTACTACTGATTCAAAACAAATATTTGCAGTAAATGAAACATACCAGTCCATACGACATGAAAAGTGTGCAGACGCACCAGAGTCAATAATCCAGCAACTGGTACCACTATCATTTGAGCATGATGTCGTAAGACAGTAAAGAGCATACTCGTCATCCGAATCCCGTTCTTCTGCAACTGCTGCCACATGTTCCTCATTACATGGCTTTTTGTTCTGCTTGAAAGATCATACATCCGCTTCCAACAATCCCTCTTGAGGTGCCCAACCTTGTGACAGTAATAACATGTGACCTGATACCGAGTGGAAGATTCACCAGAGTGACGTTTCCACTTTCCCTTTGACTGAGTGACAAAAGCACTCTCTGAATGGTCACAATTAGATTCTGCCTGAAGTTGTCTCCGTTCCTTTTGCAACAGGTAGGAACTCACCTTGTCAAACGTGAGTGTTTGACTTTCAGCCATTAAATGGAGTGCCTCCACAAATGACTCATACGAAGAAGGTAAGCTGTTCAAAACCAAAGCCACCATATCATCATTGTCCACCTTCTTGTTGATGGAAGATAACTGGTCTTAGAGATCTTTCATCCGAAGTAGGTGCTCAGACAGCAATCCACCTTCTTGTAACTTTACGGAAAAGAGCATATTTTTCAGGTATAAAACCCGACTCTTCTCTGACGTCTGATATTTATCCCTCAGACTAGTCCACAACGTGCTTGCCACAGTGGCATTCCGCACTTCCGGTATCAAATCATCCGACACCGATAACTTGAGAAGCAATAACGCTTCCTTATGACGTTTGTCATAATCTTCGAAGTTCGTCGCTGGTCGACTTTCATCACCCTTGATTATTTTATCACAATCCCGAAATTCCGCAACCGTTAAAATTTTATGACTCCAAACATTGAAATTTGTGCCCGTTAACTTTTGTGTCTCCGGCAACGTCAAGTGTGATATATTTGCCATTTTATTATTCCAAAAGAACGGTAATAATAAAATAATAGTTTTCCCACACTTAATAAAATAATACTTAGTCCACCAAGTATTACTTATTCCACCAAGTAATATTAAATGTAAAAAACCTTCGAACTGCCCTTGAACTATATTAATAAATATTATGAAGCATGGATGAATACCTTTGTTCGAAAAATAATATTATTTGTTGCCCTCACGACTTGCTAATGCCTCCACGACTGTTGACGTTTTTGTTTGGTCTGGCCACACAACTCCACGTTTTTCCTTGCATGCAACAAGATTTGCGACTGGATTCGTATCCTTTCTGCCCCACGATTTATGGCACTTACAGCCACAAACTGGATCACGAATTCCTTCAATCGACAACCGCATGAACTGGTTTACAGCCACAAACTCCTTCAGATGAATGGGTTTTTGCGACTCTGGGCACGTTACACAGCTAGGGCACATTTTCACACGATTTTCGCGCCTCCTGTCCGCGTCCTGCCCGCGCCGCGATTTTTGGTGAAAAACCCACGATTCCTTGGCGCCTTCAGATCGCCTGCGTCGACCTCTCCTCTCGTCGACCTCTCACCGATGCCTTCGCTCTGATACCAATGTTAGACTATGCAAAATGAAGAAAGAAGACAGAAGGCAAACTGCGCTGTATAAATGATACAGGCAGAGATTTATTTATATAAGAGAGAGGTGGTTGTACAGTTACCAACCGAACAACTACATAACTGATTTTACATTCTATATAATGTGTTATATTTTAACAAAAATCAGCTCATTGAGTATCTAACTCTGCCCATACTCATCGCATGGAATTAGCCAATCAATCTCTTCCAGATCGCTGCACATTTAGAGCATTAACATGCATAAAAATATTCATGTAACTGTCCAAGGTGGTCGCTGCAGTAAAGGGACTGTAAATCTCATCAAATCAGGCATTTATCCAAGTCGAACCACTCTAACTGATGCTAAAAACAACCATGAAAGGAATCGCTGTAGAAAAGGCACAAAGTCACACATTAAACTTGATTGATTCACATCCACTTATGGCCCCAAACAGTTCATAAAACATTAAAAGGAATCGCTGAAGCTAAAGGGACTGTAAATCATGCCCAGGCTGGTCGAACTTCTTTTAAAAGTACCACAATCCAGTTTAGCAAACAAACTAGCAACTGCTGAAGGTCAAAGCTTAAGATTTTTGCACACAAATCAGTCTATAATCACCATAAGAAGCTCACCAAAACTGGAATGAAGACATAACACCAATAATTAGATTTGCAAGCACACCAAAAATACTTTAATTTGATCACACAAACCCAACTGCTACAGTGACATCGCTACAGTAGAAAAGGCAGAAATTCACTTGCAAATTTAACCGAAATATTTGCCAAAGCCAAAAACATGGATCTCACAAATAAATACTTCAATTGAATTTCAAAACCAGCTCAATACCACCTCCCACGCAAGAGAGAGAGAACATCAATGGGCATGCATCCCAACTCCAAGCATGGAGTATTGATTTAAATTCATCATAACATAAGTCTCATAATGATCCTACCACTCCTTTTATAAGCAAGGAGGCACAAAATTCGAAATCCCTAGGAGAGGGAAATCATTTAATAAAAGCAATTTATCTTCCCTAGGTGTGGCGTCCCCTTTCTAAGGGTGATTTTAACAATAAAAGCCACCTAAATATTTATTTAATTAATTCCCCATTTAATTTTGCATTTTGGGAATTAAATTAAATAATTATTGCTTTCTCATGTCAAACGATAAAAATCACTCTCCATGCAATAATATTTAATTATTTAATATAATTTTCCCCTTACTGACATCCCAAAGCCTACGGGAAAAATAGGCTAAGGATCTTCAGAAAATGGGGACATTACAGGTCTATGATGACAACGTAAATTTTGTCTTCCCTTAACACTCTTAAATAAAATATTTCCATTTTCCTACACAAAAAAAAAGAAAAGAAAAAGCGAGATAATTCACTATATCCATAAATGGAAAAAAACTCATTATTGCCTTGATAATTCATCCAGTCTTTTCTACTTGAGAGGCAATTCTCCACATTAATCATACTAAACACTTAGCACAAGATGATTATTATTTACCTCATTTTTCATTTTCCTCTAAGCCATATAGTATTGATGAGCTATAGGGTTTACAGCTATTAATTTTGTATAGAACAGAACTATTTTAATTATTTTTAACAAGACAACATACATTACCATGATAATAAGAATAATAGCTCACCAATGCTGCCAACAAGGAAAGACTCGTGGAAGACTGACACATCAAGTATGACCTCTTGCCCATTATTTGGGGTAAGATGAACCCTGTTAGTAGAATGAGAAAGGCCAAGGAGAACCCAGCCAAAGGCCCTGCAACTGCAAACTGAAGCAAATCTTTTCGATTGGGCATTACATTTTTATCCGCGTAATAGCACCAAATGAACCTATCTGAAAAGAAAACCACTCAAGGTTATGGATCAAAACTGTTTTTACCATGAAAATTTTCCTAAAGTAATAGGAAAATAGTGCAACTAAGGGAAATATTTATAAATGCAGTGGTCTTATGAATCTTAAATCCATGTAAATGCTTCATTGTTTTCCTTTTGTTAGCATATACCACTACCTTCTAGAAAATTCAATTCCATGATAGAAGATTGTAGCAACTATAAGCATTCAACAATAAACTTTGCATGACAAGAAAATGATGATTGATGCGTAGATAGCTAATATAAGGTTGAATTCCTAAGAGGGGTGATTGGCCCAGTCATCAAATGCAAAATATAAAGAGCATGGTCAACAAATTACTGAAAACCAAGAATTATTACTGTTAAATAAGTTATGATATCAATGGCATGTGAGGCCATATCATTGAGACAAGAATTTTAGAAGAATATTAAACAAATGCAAATGTTAGTGCCATTATTCATAACGCATCAAATACATCATAGGGAAATGAAATGAGTGAATTTATATAATATGATGAGTAATCCGAACATGCCTAATTAAGGTCAGAAGTGCAAAGTGAGTTGAAATATTTGCCTGATTGTAGAAATATATTGACTCTACATAGAAACAAAATATGGACTTGCACTAAAGCACTTAAAACATTCTGCCGACAAGTAAAAGTTTATGCGAAGGGCAATTCTATTTTGAAGCATTGAGTTTAGCCATTAAAGAGATGATCATTGGAAAAGGTTTCACAACTTAGGGGTTAAGATTGAATGATTATTTTTGCTTGCTTGAGTATAAAATATTTTATTATTTATATCTCAAGCACATGTTTACACTAATCATTAGGTAAGAAGGTGCCTTCCAATTTGATGCATCTTTATTCTTTTAGGGCACAATAAAACATCCACCTTACCTTACCACAAAAAATACCAACGGCATCAAGGATTGCATAAAGGACATTTGGATTTTACCTCATAAATTATGATCAATTCATCCTAGCGCAAAACAAGGACTCATGCCAAGGTGACATTTCCTCATCTTAGTAGAGCCTCTCATGTGGGACATTAACTCTTATTATGCAACCCAATGTCTATTCTACCATATTTTTGCTTTCTGTTATCAATAGAACAACACAAGACTCTCTAGGGTTCCATTCATGTTTGTCGGATTATAGCCCTAATTAGCTTTTCATATTTTATGATGTACACAAATTTGAAAGGCCATCTATACATAGATTCCAAATTCTAAAAGGTGGGTCCCATGCAATAATTGTTTGGATCATCCCTAACTACTGCTTGCACACTTGTAAAATCAGTCAGTAACCCTTCAAGAAAAATAGCTATGTCTATTCCCAAAGGCTTTTAAATTTCCCCAAAAGCTTTTATTGTTCCAAAAGGCTTTTAAAATCACTTGTCTACATAGGCAGACTTAAATCCAACACTAACAGTGCCATCCCTCAAATTGGCAGTCCAAGCACTTGCTTTGGCAACTTTGACATTCACATTAGCGACTCCCACATTCTTCTTGTCTTGCTTGGGTGATTTGGTTTATGGACAAAACACATCTGACCAGCCCTGTAGTGTCCCATGTCCCCCACTTTATTCAGCCAGGGATTATCCAATTTCAGAGAACCGCACATGATAGGAATGTCAAGGGCTCAGGCCTTGAAATTGAAATGTGTGTTGTGTGAGCGCACCCATGAGTCAATATGTCAAGGACAACTGAAGGAGGTAAATCCTATCTCGGGAGAAAGCTTGCTCTCACCGAGCCCAAACATTTTATTCCATAAGTACCAAATAAGGAATGAGGACGGGTACAAGCCTCAGGGGTATTTGTATTGCTGAGTATATTGAAGATCATGGCACACTAGCCCAACATGCATCTTATGCTATACATTTTGGCTATGTTTTTCCATTATTTCTGAATGTTGGATATTTAGTTCACCGCACACGCACCCTCCATACAAGTTAATAACGGTAACACAAATGGATGAAATATGAATGGAGACCATCACCGAACCATAAGGAATCATTAATTTAGAACTTCGAACAACTATCTCCACCACCCAATCATAACAATGTCACATCAAAAATTATTTATATGGCTCGATAAAGTGCAATTATTACTCAAATAATTTCATATTGCGTAATTCAGCAATTCATTCTATTTCATCCCAATCCCATCAAATGTAATTTAGCTATAGCCCCTTAAAGGCTAGCTTACTCAGAGACCATTGGCTCATAAATCATCAATTTAGTATCGGCATCATCAGCCACCTTTTTCAAGATCGGTTGGTTTGGTAGTCATCCATTGAATGTGGGTATCATCAACAGTCCCTTTCTAGGATTGGTTGGCTCAATATTAACCTACCAAATCCAATAGGACATCATCAACCACACCTTTCCGAGTATGGTTGGCTCGATAGTCGTCCAATGAACATAGTCATCATCAACTACCCCTTATAAAGATTGGTTTGTTGAAAAGTCATCTAATAATGAACATAGATATCAACCACCCCTTATCGAGATTGAATTGTTGAATAGTCATCCAAAAAGTTATCCACAACATGTGAGCATCATCAACTACCCCTTTCTACGATTGAGTAGCTCAATAAGCATCCACAAAAATGTGGGCATTAACAACTACCACTTTCCATAATTGTGTTGACAATAGTATTTGGTCTAGGGTTTGCAACAATTAACATATGGAGTGCGGTTTTACTCTTGAACAAGGGATGAATTTATCTTCAAAAAGGAACAAATTTGCACTGTGTCATCCATTCTTAAGAGCCTCTCTTCATTTTAAGCCTAAACAATTCCCTAATACCACTTTCAACCCCCTGTTGGGCTCATTAAGCCATATAAGAGGAGATCCTATCTATCACTTCACATGATAAACCTAGTGCTTATCCCAAGAAATCTTGTGGAATTTTCAGCAACTATCACAAAAACACGAAATATGTTCAAAGAGATCTCCTACAAGAAGTGCAAGAATCGGTCGTCAATGCTATGTTGCACCGATAAGTTCCTCCCCACCAAACTCGTACCGGTAAGAAGTGTGGGGTATAGATGTGTCCCAAGTTTAGTGCGAGATACGCCCCTAGTACACATGGATACATCTTGGATGTACCCCATAGATACTCGGGTCGTAAATGCCACGTTTCAACACTGCAATTGCAAAATACTTTTTTTTTTCATTGACTCGGTCAATGCAAACCCTAAAAACTCATAAATTAATTAAAAACTAACCATAAACTCCTCTAAAACCTATAAAAAGGCACTCAAGCATTACCAAAACACACAAACAATTCATTGTTGGTTTTTGCAAGTGTAAGAGCAAAGTGCCAAAGACAAATTGAGGAAGGCAACCATTGCAAGGAGGATTTGTTTGGAGGCAGCTATTGCAAGGAGGACGAGATTGGAGGCTGCCATTGCTTGCAAAAGTGGAGCTAGTGGGAGTGGCATGCAGAATTTGATTTTGAGGAGAGTTTAGATGATATATTTTAGATTATTTTTATTCATATTGACATGATATTCATATATCATATGTATTATGCCACATGATTAATGAAAATGTTAAATTTTAAGCATATTGAATGTTTTGAACCTTGATCCTATTTTTTAAGTTTTTTATTTCTTATGGACTAAAAAATGAGTAAATGAGTGTACACACACACACATTTATACATACATACATATGTGTGTGTGTGTGTACGGACATATCCAAAACGTACCCAATCCAAGGAATTTCAAAAATCGGCATATCCACGTATCAAACCCATACCGTAGCCTAGCAATGTAGGTGTTATGTCTATAAATAAAAGAGGTGCTCCTAGCAAATTCAACATGTCCAAACAAATACCTGCTCATGATGTTCTAGGCTTCTAGATACAAAATTGCACAAGACATTGAAGCAGACTTGGGTAAAGTGGCACTCTATCGATAATGCCCTCATGAAGGATGAGCTTAAAGGTAACTAGCCTAACATCCTGGTTGTTGATAATGAGTCTTTGACATTTTTTAGTCCTACTCAAGCAGGTATGCTCTTCTCTAAGACTTATCAAGTGAGAGCTTTCCCTTCATTAAATAAATACAGCAGTAGGAAAGTATCGGATGGTAGAATTTTTTCTGCAAGACACTCTCCTACTTACCTTAAAGAACACACTAAACTGGCATTTACCAATCCTCATAGCCATTTTCCTGCAGATTTTGATTTACTCCCTTGACAACATACTCTTAATGTTAATACTCAAGTGCATGATGATCCCTCTTTTTTTAACAGTGCCCAAGCCAGCATCCACACTCCATCTTTGAACCCCAATAAGAATATGGAGTCCATAGCTCCTCATATCAATCAGAATACCCACACTCAAAAGGATAGTACATTGGTCAAAACCCTTGGCTCAATTGATGAAAGCCTGAAAATCCTTAGCAAGAACATAGGTGTTTGTGATCTCCATAACCTTGTCCTCGATAGGACTATAATCACTATTGAAAAGAGTATCATCTATCTGGCTAATGTGTTTCGGCAGCAACACGACAGAATTGAAACCATTTAAAAGCTACTCTTTGAGGCCCTTTCTCAGTAGTGGATGGAGTAATAGCATATCCAGAGTGCTTTACTCTCAACCTGCCCCTAAAATGCATGCTTATCAAGTCATGGGATCTAGCGCTAACAGTGCTTCCACTAATAGGAATATTCCTGTTTTTCACCCACATGCTAAGACCCCATCTCCCAACTGGCCAAATTTTGATCTGCTGAATGGTGGCGACCAGGTGGTCCCCAGCTCATTTGGTTGGGCTTGTGGCACTAGGGAATAATATCTACCCTCAGATTCAAGGACCTCTGACCCTTGTTTTCTCAACTGCTTATTTTCTTTGGCTTTGTTTTGATGCTGGCTTTGAAATATTGCAATATGTTGTAATACAGATTCTGTAGTGGTCTATCAAGCTTCGAGAGCTCTGCCATCTGCCTATATGTATGTCTGTAGCTTTTTATTTTCTTATTTCTTTGTTTTCTCATATAATGTTCTTTTTAGGATTTTTATCCAGATTTGGTATAAGCATTGTAATGGAGCTTTATTGCTTTCATTCTCTTGGATTATCTCATGCTCTGTCTGTGATCAAAGGCCTTTGGTTTGTAATTTCTCTTTACATCAATACAAATAAAAATAATTTCACCCTTAAAAAGAACTTAAATAATTATTCAGTCAAACAAAGCCAATTGGACTTTCATACCTTGAAAAAATCAATCGAAACAGTCAACCACCTTCAGTCGAAGTGGAAATCTGAATCTGTCCTCCAATTAATTTGCTGCTACAGAAATTCAAAGTTGGTATAACAAGGTCAATGCCAATAAGCAGAGGATGACAGCATAAATAATTTTGTGGTATAAGCTGATGTCATCCTCTTCTCTATTTTATAATTCGGGTATCCTTTCTAGTCTCCAGCCTAAGACTGTCCTCCGTCGTCTTCAAAATGTAGTTCATGGTTTCTTTGTGAAGTGAAGGCTTGGTCTAGGACTCTTGGCTATAGAAGTGGGTTTGAGGCTATGTTAAATTGCCGTATTTTTGTCATGGTGATGGATTTAGTTAACTGTAGTTAAAGAGACCTTGCCGAATAAGATACGAATATATCTTTTCTATTGGTGTAATCCTAATGTATATAAGATCCTTAGGCCTTTTTCTTGCCATTCAATAATGATGACCCTTTGAATATAAGGTTCTTGAATGCCTCAAGGGAAAGACAATGATTTTGGTATGGGGAGATGTTGACAACATAACTGTTTAAAGATTGAGCCCATGATTCTTTTCAAAAGCCAAATATTGTGTCCTAATGCAAGATGCAAGTAATATGTCATGGTGAATCTTGCATTACAGTTGGGGTATATCATATTATTACAAGTAATATTGAAACCTGAATCACATGTTGTGATGTAATGTGACCATTATGAGGGCTAAGCACTTACATTAACAGCTAGAAATTATCTAGCTATCCAAGCATCAGATTGTTTGGATTTAAGCATGCATTTGGAGACAAATTTTAAGGAGAGATTAGTCCAACCATCCTAGCCATTATACACTGGGACGATAGAATCTTGTACACTCATATTTACATATAATAAAGAGTGTGTATGTTTATCTCCATTCCTCATGCTTTTACCCATGGTTGTTTTAGTTCACATTTGATTGATCCAAATTGTCACATTGTAGTGAAACAATATAAATAAATGCTTTCTTGGCTTCGCATGATATGTATATAAAATTGTGCACATAATTTATATTTAAAAAATTAAATGCCTCGTGGCTGTGGACTGGGAGTGTCATTGACCCGGGCAATCAAAATTTCAGCTAAAGGTTTGAAGGAAGATTCTATGGGATGTAACATGAACCCTACTTCATCGATATTTTCTTTAGAGGAAAGAAGCTGTCTACTGCAGATTAAGATACTATTTCACCTTTAGTGTTACAGCATAGTGTAGCATTAGCAAGCAAGCTAGCACTCAATAACAGAAGGCAGTGATGACCAATAATTGGTGCTAAGATAAGAGAAGTGTATCTCAAGGGATGTTTTCAATGGTCATAACACCTTCGCAAGGTTACAGGAAAACCATACATTTCACAGATCTTAATTATCGTTCCCTTGGAATTGAGTAGGAATGACTTCTATGGTAACAATATAATGATTGCTTGATTGTGGTTGTGCTTTTCAGGCATGAAACCTACACTTAACACTCCCAGGATCACCCAGCTATGCCCACTTAGCCCTGGTTATTCTCCTATGCACATTATCAGATGTTGTATTGGCTCTTTCAAGGTGATCGATGAGGATGTCAGTCCTTCAACTTCTCTGCATTCATATACAGATTAGGGACAGCTTTCGTCTCCAGTATGGTTTCCATCAGCTTTGCCTTTGTCCAGAGAAAATCTTCTTCTGACATGGTTATTTGCAATGTTGCAATAAAAGATGTTTTTTTACTTGCATTTTAGAGTTTAGCAATTTTGGAATCACCTCATATTCAGTTAGAATGTTCTCTTGCATTTTTAGCTTGTAGCCACTTGTTCCTTTTAGATGCCCATAGCTCATTTTTAACGTCTTCTTCCTATTGTAATCATTTTTAAACATTAATATATGTTCTTTCTCTTTATTTGTTTCTTTAACGATGAAATATGTCTAGTATTTATTTCCATGAGGTTGTATTGCGAGTAATTGCATCAGTTATCTTCACTGTATGGTTACATGTAACTACAGAAATAGACATCTAGTTGTTACAAAATCTCTATTAATGCAAATGATTATTGCATATCATTAATGAAGGAGAAATAGTTATGCTAAATGGTGACATTGAATTCAAGCATACAATCTAGCACCATATGACAGATCCCTCCCACAAAGAGTGTTCACAAAATTTCAACTTTTCAATACGTGTCTACAGTTTAATGTCCTCATTAAAAACATAAATATATTAAAAAATAACTTAGGTATTAATAAACATGATAGTTTTCATACTGGATGGGTATTGCCACACAAGATTAGTTAATAGAAAACTTTAAAGCTTTAAGATGTAGAATGTAATAACAAGAATTTCTAAAAACATAGTGAATCATTTATTAGATGCAATTGGTACTTTATACTTTGTTAGTTTGGTAACCTAGAATAAAAAATGTAGACCAATTTAACATTTGTGATTCTCGTAGAATAAATTAGTGACAAAAACCAGCTGTAGCAACTAAGTACCATGTAACCAAAACTGCAAAGAGCATTTCACCTGCCAGCTAGGAACAAAATATGGCACCGCAAGCTCAGCACCAACTTTTCTTGCCACAAGAATATGGCCAATTTCATGTGCTCCCAATATTGCAACAGTGATCAATGCCCCAGGAAGGCCTTCCTTCAAAAGTCCAAGATTTCCGAAAGAGGACCTATGAGTTGAACACATAATATTATATAATAATGAAAATCCTTAAAAGAAAACAAAGAATACAAATGACAATTGATTCCCATTTCCAATGTTTACAAAATGTTTTAAAAAATATAGAGAACTAGTATAAACAAATTACGGCCTCAAATTGTTTTTTAGTTTTGTGAAAATTGCCAGTGGATTCTCAAATGTAAGTTCAGTTCAAAAAATGTTATGTATATCCACGCTAATTAAAAACCACAGAATTTCAACTTCCCTTAAGTGCACAAATATCTCTAAGGAGAGAGAATGAAAAGAATCTAATGACTACTGCAGGTTTATGAAGCAAACCTGACAAGGGATTAATAATAGAAAAATTGTAAAAATAGGGCAGAAAATTTAGACTCTAACAAGGCAAACAATAGTAGCTTGACAACTTGCAACCCTCTTCAATTTGCGATGGAATAATTTTGACTCCCTGGAACAGGTTATCAAAGAATGGCAGAGGTTGCTTCTCACAGGACAAAAGCTTCTTCCGGTTCTTTGGAGTGGGATATCTCTTCTTCTTTGGAACATTTGGAAAGAAAGAAATAATAGAATTTTTCAGCACAGTAGCAAAGATGGTTCTTATGTTTGGGAAAAAACAAAAATCAATATAGTTGAAACTCTTAAACATAAGATACCTTTACCCAACACCCTTTCTACGGAATGGAAACATATTTGTAATCAGCTATCTCTTGAGCCAAGTGAAGTCACTTTACCCCATTTTCATATTAAAAAGGAAAGCATGAGAGATAGTCAGGCTAAAGCCCCTCTTTTAGGTTATGGACAATTGAATACTGATGGGGCTTCTAGAGGCAATCCAGGGAGGGCTGCTATGGGAGGCATTGGTAGAAACCAAGAGGGTGATGTGCAGTTCTTTTTTGCTGAAAATTTGGGTGTTACTACCAATAACATCGTGGAGATGAAAGCGGTCTATAAAGGTATGCAAGAGGTTGTTAAAAGTGGCTGGTAGAAAATTCAAATTCGTTCAGACTCTCAAATTGTTATAAAGGTATTATCTGACAGAAGGGCTAATCCTCCCAATTGGCGAATTGCTAAAGAGGTCTGGAAGATCAAAACATTGCAGCAGAATTTCAAGAAGTGCAATTCATTCACATTCCCCGTGAAAGAAATAAAATTGCAGATGGTTTGGCTAACTGGGCTCTGGATAATAAGGATCTTCTGTGCTATGGCTTGCCTCCTACATGGTGGTCTAACCAGCTACAAGAAGACATCAGATATATTCTCAATCTTGATTCTTCACTATGATGATTGCCACTGCTTTACTTTTGTATAATGCTACTGCTTGGACTAATAGTTTTCAGGCTTGGCATAGCCAAATATGTAAATTTGATTATCATCTAATATAAAATTTGGTTTTTTTTTTTTTAAAGATGTCAAAGCAATACAATATAATACTTGGCTGATAAAACTTAGAGCTGAATAGGTCTGTGCATTCACTGTTGGTTGAAAATCCCTAACGCTTAACTTATGACTACCAAATAATCCTGTAATTGTAATATAGTACAAATGTTAGCACCTAAAATTACAGCAGACTTTAACTCTCTTGATTATCACAATATAAGGTCAAGAAGGACATCAATCATTCAAGCACTAGGAACATTTATCGGCTTTGCTTGATACTAAACTAACACCCTCACAAAGGAAAGAAGCTGATACCTGTAATACTTGTACCAAAATTCTTGCTCTATGAGAACTACTATAAGATCAATTATAATTATAGTTACGAGACGAGACGGGGACGGGTTTCCGGGACGGCAAAACATTTCTAAATTTTGGGGACGGCGGGGACGGCTAATTAAAAAATATATAAATATTTAAAATATAAAGATATAGTGACTAAATTATATAAATAAGCTGAAATAAAACCATTTGAGATTTAAATAAGGTGAAACTTGAACTCATAAACATCAAATACATTCCTTAATACTCATGATTCTTTGAAGTTGCTTGGTCCAAAAAGGTGCAAAAATTGATTTTATGAAAATAAGAAAAATATTGCCATCAATGCATAGAGCTCAAGAAAATATGCACTTTTAGAGAAAACGACACCTGAAACGGAGCCACAGAATGAAAGTTATGGCACATGCAAGTTTTTGCTGCTACATCTTCCCGGACCCTTTCCAAAAATGGCAAATTTTTTTCTGTCCTTGTGATTTTTTCACCAAAAAGGAAAAAAATGCCAAAAAAGGAAATAAATTCGTGGGGGACGTCTGGACGTCCCCCACGTTTCCCGTCCCCGGGACGTTTTCCAACGTTTTCAGACGTCCCCAGGACGTTTCCTAGAAAAAAAAAGGGAAACGTGGGGGAAACGTTTCCCCACGTCCCCGCGTCCCCCGGGACGTCCGATGGACGTCCCAGACGTGTCAAAACAGGGGGACGCGTCCCCGCGTAACTATGGTTATAATCTATACCAAACAACAATAACACCCTAAACGCTCATTTGACTATGCAAGAGAACAGTAATGACACATGAAAATCTATCCATCACAAGTTTGTGTAGAGTAATGGCAACATACACACTCTAATAATATTTCCTAATGGATGTCCCATGATTCATATGCCACCATCTCTAAAGACATTCCTACGGATTCTTATCATATAATCGTGATTTGGACTTGAAACATGGAGATAATATGTGAAATGAGAATCATTTAAGCCATGGTAAAGCGTGTTAGCTAGATTTTACGATGGCATAAAACCTAGGCCGTCATGAGATAAATCTCCCTCATTTACCGGTGAGGCTCCCATGTCGAGACTTGTCAATTAAAATATGCTAGTATCTATATGGGGTTTTACTTTAGCTGTTTGACTCATGAACCATAGTTATCTGATTAGCTTCTGCAAAGCAAGTAAGCAACTATTTTAGAAAGGAAATATTTTAAAGAAGAAGGGAATTATAAAACACAGAGAAGAAATGGGGAAGATGTGCATCCCAATCAATAGATAACAGAGTTGATTGCATGCACATAGAAGAAACCAATAGATATCAACACAGAATTATAAGCAAAGGCAGCTCTAGATCTAGATCTAAAATAACACAGTTTATTCAAAGATCTAGAAGATAGAAAGCTAGAAACAAAATACACCGTGACACAAAGTTCTCTAAAAATTTGCTCTTGTATATTCCTTTGCTTCAAGTCGCTCTCAAGGCTTTCAAAGACAAAGTCGGAACACAAGGATCGCTTACAAATTGCGGTCTTTAACCTAAGGTTCTTCCTCTACTTATAGAATGTAGAGTGGCAATTACAAGTCGGAAGCTTTTAGTTGAACTGGCACATGTGGAAGTCGGAAAGGAAACAACTGGCAATCTCCCTCCTGAAATTCCTCTTTGCATGACATGCATGATTTGCTATTGAAAATAGAACCTTCTATTTTGCACATCTGCCACCTATCTCCAAGTAGTTGACTTCTTCAAGTAATGGCTTTTAAACCAATCACTTAAGTTGTATAATTTAATTGATCGCTCAATTATTTTGTCGGAGGAAATAAGAGAAAGAAGAAGAAAGAGGAAAGCTGCAGTCTTGTCCTTTTTCATATTCTGCATGTAGTTGATTCAAACTGGATTTGGAAGCAGCTGGATCTAGAAGTGACTGGAAGTAGTTGGATCTAGAAGCAAGTGACTGTGATTTGCTTGCGGGTATTGCCTTTGACATGTCTTCCTTCTTATCCTTGAAGCTTTTGCAGTTCTTCTCCAGTACATGCATCAGTGCAATGTTCGCTGTAAATAACTCATCATTTTTATTTTTAATTACATATGAGCAATTAAAAATTCTGGAAAGCACTCCGAGTGAATGCAACTTCAATGAAGGCTTCAACTAGAAGATTGGAAGCACATGCACAAGATCCTCGAAAGAATTTCCCATGCACTGACTTCTTCTCGGGCTGCGTTTGAAACAAGAGGATGAAGCCTTTGTGCCAGAAACTTTTGCAATTATGAGATCTCGGATCTGGATGCGGGCCTATTGACTTTAGCAAATCTAAAAGCTATGCATGATTCCGTTGAGCTTTCTCTTTCATCCCACTTTGCCATGGTGGAGCAATCTTTATTTGAACAATTCTTTTTCTACTTATCTTGTCGGACTTCTTCAAAAGCAAAAGTGCGAGATCTGGATAATTCTTCATATTCGGAGGATATATTCAATGTATTGGACATTGATTTAAGTTCCATTTCTCTTATAAAGCACCTGTAATGAATTCCTGCAATTAATTCAGACAAAGATGGCAACCAGAACATGAACAGTGGATTTTAATCATAAAAATCTGCATAATTCAAGTCTGCTGCCCCAAATTTGATGTTTTATTTGCATGCAAAGCAAGCATGAATTTTACCAACTTCACCTAAGCACCTGTATCACTTATGCAAACAATTATCCAGACACAAATCAACCTCCTTCAACTGTGCGCAATTCTGGAAGCTTTTAGCATTAATTTCACCTTCTTCTGAGCAAAAATCCTCTTCAAATGGGGCGCACTTTTCCTCTGGGCTGCACTTCTCTGCCTTTGAATTAATTAATTCATCCTTATGGCAGCCCCTGCTTATATAATCTTCACAATTATATAATTAATTAATGTCTTTCCTATTCCTGGCAATTAATTAATTATTTAATAAGCTTTACTCTTCAAATGGGGCGCCTATTTTGTGCATGCTCATGGCTGCCATTAAATAAATTAAATTTATTTAATTTTAGACTTCTGCTTCCAGTTAACTCAAGCCTCACAGTATGCTTTGACCTTAGCCACTGAAAATAGGAATTAATTTAATCATTTAATACTTTAAAAAGTATTATTTCTCTCCCAAATGGGGCGCACTTTTTGACATAAAGGGGCTGCATTAAATAAATATTATTTATTTAATTTTAGAACTGTCTATTTCCAACTTCCTTTTGTCCACTTCCCTTTGTTGACTTTTCTTCATGCTTGGGCACCAAAATTGGGTGAATAAATATTAATAAATATTTATTTAATGCATTATTATTCACCCAAGGTGGGTCGCACTTTTTGGCACGGGTGAATTCTATTTTTAAAAGTCAGATGACAATGGGATTATTTACCCTGCAAGGCAGCCCTGAAAATCCCATGATTCACTTAAGTCGTTTGACTTTCATAATGGGATTATTTACCCTACAAGGCAGGCAATAAAATCTCATGATTCACTTAAGTGATTTTTCTTTTATTCCACTGATGGGAATTTTACCTGAGGCGGGTAAGAAATTCCTGCTCTTGCCTCTAATTTTCCCATTGGGGCTTAAGTGGCGTTGCTTCCATGGGAAAAAGTACCCTGCTAAGCAAGTACAAAATTCCCACCTGCCTGTTGCTTCCAAAATCCCATGATCCACTTCAAACCTTCTTTTTCCAAAAATGCGGCCAGCCCAGAAGAGGCTTTTTGGTGCACGACTTCGTCTTTTCCAAGAGAACCAAACCTCCGATGGCAAATTCCTTCTGGCACAACGTGCATATGTGATCTCCAGATACTCCAGGCCAAGAATCAGGCCAAACCGACAAAGGAATTGATCCAGAGAAATTTCACAGAAAATGAAACGGAAAACACTAAAAACACAAAAAGTTGCCAGAAGTCACAAATAAAGCCCAGAAGTCATTCCTGGTTAAAACCCTACTGGTATATGGGAATAATGATATATACGATCACAACAAGGTTAAACCGGAGCACAAATTGCCTCAAACGGGCTCAAAATAATTAAATACAAATTTCCCATGAGCAAATCTCGATGATGAGAATATAACAATTTTGGACATCTAGGTATTTGGCGAAAATGGCTAATACGACTCTTTGGGAATACCTTGACACATTACTGAGAACTTTACGCAATAAAAACACAAAATGACCCATTATTTTAAAAGTATGAAATTTTTTCGGAAAGGGCAGTCTCATATTTCAGGATGAAATCTGGGGACACCAAAGCGCCATACATGAACATATATAATAGACCTACTTTTCCTCGGCCCCTTCCCCAAGACCTTAACAATCTCAATTCCATGAATACCGTCATGCAAACTCGTCGAAAAAAATATGAGATTTGTCATAAATTCAAAATCAAAGAATTTCAAAATATTAAGGATAACCAAATCTTATTAGATAAGTGAGAGAGAGAGAGAGAGATGTGTGGAGGGAAAAATACGGTGCACTTTGATTCAAGTGTGCCTTATGTTTTAATGATGTCCAAGCAATTAGAGAATTTACAAAAGGTTACTGACCATATCAACATAATAGATATTCAATACCCTCTCTTAATAGCTGAACCAAAGAAAACCAAATGATATATATATGAAGGTTGTATGGTCTGCGGTCAATGGATGACCATAGCGTTGAGCATATAGTTGGAGCTAGGAATATGGGCGCAAGAGGGGCATACTGATGAGGGTTTGGGGGCATATGGTGAGGAATTGGTTTAGGGCCGGCGAGGTATGAGTTGTTGGGCCATATGGTGGAAGACTAGAGTTGAACGTCTGACAAGGCTCGTAAGTGTTAAAACAATAATATTAAGCGGGGTTTAATCTGTCTCAGTTGTTCTTCTAATATAAAGTTATAAACTTTAGTTTATAATTAAATAAATAAAAATATGAAATTTATAAAAAAACCACATAAAATATTATTTCATAAGGAAAATATTTGTACAATTTTGACTATGCCAGGCATGGAAACTATTAGTCCAATCCTAAGCATTATGAAACAAAATAAACTTAATAAACATCATGAAAGATTATCGAGTTTTAAAATAACTTTTTATATCGCTTGATTTCATTTAGGCCACACAAAGGGGATCTCCATAGCATCCGATGTCATGATTGTCCAAAGCCCAGTTTGCTAGAGCATCACCACCTTATTTTTCTGTCTAGAGATGTGACTGATTTGCAGCAACTGAAAATTATCCTGCAATCCTTTGATTTTCCTTTTTTCACGTTCAATCTGCCAATGTGAACTCCCTAGATTCTTTGAAGAAGTCAGCATCCTAACAATAATCTTGGAATCAGATTCCACTTGCACCTGAGTCCATCCACACTTAATAGCCTCTTGTAAACCTCTGTAGATAGCTCTAATCTCAGCAACATTGTTAGTAGTAGTTCCCAGATTTTCAGCAAAGAGGAAAGCAACTCTCCCATCATGCGTTCTTCCAACACCCCATTGCCGCCTTTCCTGGATTTCCCTGGAAGCCCCATCCGTATTCAATTTACCTACCTGCATAGGAGGAGGAACCCAATTTTGTTGTTTATCTTCTCTTTTTTATTGAAAAAGCAGGAAGCGGGGAACTAGTAGGCTGAAAAGAGAGCAGATTACATATGTTACTCCATTCGGGGTGAGAGAAGAGGGAAGGGATACTTTCTGCTTTATAGTTTCTGCCATATTAATTATAGTCTTCTGCCAAACGTACCCCTTTTCTGTGATCTCTTGCTTGAAAATTCTTTTATTCCATTCCTTCCATATATTCCAAAGTAACAAAGAGATACATATCCATAAGGCAGGGAGTAAATTTTGTCCTTTTGGAATACCATCTTGCCATTCCTTCATCAGTTGCTCAAGAGAATGAAGTCCTTGGTAATGTATACCAAACATATTCGCAAGAGATTGCCATAAAGGTATAACCCACGACAAAGGAAGAAGAGATGATGTCTAGTTTCCTCCTCATTCCAACATAGTGTACATCTAAAAGGCCCATAAAAACCTCTCTTCATAAGTCTATCTCCTGTGAGAGTTCTACCATGTGCCAAGAGCCAAAGAAAAAAACTAACCTTGGGCCATATTGCGGGCTGCCATATTTGCTTAAACATAGCTTGGAGGGGATGAGGATTACCTCTAGTTAGCTCTTCATATCCAGAGTGAACTGTATATTCTCCACTGATGAATTCCCCCATCCTATTTGATCTGGTTCATTAGAAAAGGAAAGTGAATGTCTTTTCAGAATTTGGTTGATCAAAGCTTGTTTTGGCTGTTGTAAAGAAATAGGCCATTCATGAGTAGATATCCAACATCTACCCATTTCCAAATGTTGAGATATCTGTCTAGTATAATGCATAACTCTTGTCCATCCTTTTTGATGCATTGCTTCCATCACATTACGTAAATGAGGAAATTGATGGATTAAAGGAGGTTGAGCATCCCATGAATCCAGCCAAAAATATGCATGATTCCCATTATTCACTATCCAAAATAACTTTGTTTTAATCAGACTTTCCCCATTTTAAGAACTGCCAGAATTGGAGATCCTTTTGTTGGAAGAGAACATCTAATAATAAGATTTGGTGGCTGATTTTCCAGGTATTTTCCTCTTATATTAATAGCCCATAAATCATTAGGAGAAGTGATTAGCCTCCAATAAAGTTTACCAGCTAGGGCATGAACTGTTTAGCTACAGATCGAAACCTAGTCCACCTTCCTTTTTGGGGTGGCAAAGAGTTTCCCAATTTACTAATGACCATTTTTTCTGATTTTGTGTCCCACTCCACAAAAAGACCTGACAAATAGAATCAATTTTTTTCAAAATTGATTTAGGAATATTGAGGATGGATGAAACATAAACTGGAACCGCTTGAAGGACAGCCTTAACCAGAGTCATCCTACCTGCCATAGATAACCATTTATTGGTCCATTTTTGTATCTTACCATTTATCTTCGCTATTAGCCATTCCCAATCTTTACTCTGCTTCGAATAAAGCGGAACTCCCAAATATTTGATAGGAGAGAACCTTTTTTGAAATGGAAAATGTTGAGAATTTTCTCTTCCTGTTGTAAGGAGCAATGGAAGAAAATAATACTAGATTTGTCTTCATTGATCAGTTGACCTGTGGCAGAAGAAAAGACTTGAAGAATTTTCGCCAATTGCTTAGCTTCCACTGTGGTAGCCTTCCCTGCCAAAGTAGAGTCATCAACAAACTGAAGGTGAGAAAGAGGCTTTACAGAAGTAGCAAGTTGCACACCTTGTATTCTCTTATCCTGACAGGCTTTATTCGCTAATCTTCCCAAACATTCAGCCAAAATAATAAATAGAAAAGGGGACAATGGATCTCCCTGTCTAATACCCCTAGAAGCTCCAAACAGGTTGGTAGGTTCTCCGTTGAGTAACACAGAGAAAGAGACTGAGGTTAAACAAGCCTCTATCCATTTAATCCAATCCTCAGAAAAGCCAAATTTGGCTAGAACTGTTGAGAAACTTCCAATCAACTCTATCATATGCTTTGGATAAATCCAATCTAATAAACATTGTCGGTGATTTCTGGAGTTCCATAGAATGCAAGAGCTCCTGGGCTAAAACAATTTCATCATGAATCTGACGACCCAGAACAAATCCACCTTGTTCGGGGGAGATAATCTTATATAGAAGAGGTTTAAGCCTTTCTGCCATAACTTTTGTAATAATTTTATACAAAACATTGCATAGTGCTATAGGCCTATATCCCGAAATCTCTGTCACTTCCTCAGATTTCGGAATGAGAGAGATAAATGTTTTGTTTATTTCCTTAAGCATAGTTTTTGATACTCTTGCCTCTTCCACAACACCAAGTAAATCCTGCTTTATTATATCCCAAAAAGTCTGATAAAATTCAATTGGGAAAAATCTGGTCCTGGAGTTTTCCTTTGCCCATACTAAAAACAGCAGTCATTGCTTGAGTAAGTTTTTCATTTTCCCTTGGGAAATCAGCCTAGGAAACATATCTAATACTTTTGTTGACTACGTAGATTGAGGATTACTTAAAGTGAACAAATCAGTAAAAAACAAAACAGCCTCTTGTTTCATTTCTTGAAGGGAATAGATCTGTTGTCCCCCTTTTTTCTTCAAAGAAGAAATATAATTATGCACCCTTCTATGAAGTAATGATTTATGGAAAAAAGCAGAATTTTTATCCCCTTCATTTAACCATTGAATTCTAGATTTTTGCTTCCACATTATTTCCTCTTTGACTTCCCATCTGTCAATTTTGCTTTTAGCAATTGTTCTTTCTGAATAATCTCACCTAAAATGCATGTATGACGTATTTTAGAGTTAATCTCTTCCAGTTGTTTGTGAATATCAATTTTCTTGGCCTTAATGTCTCCAAACTCAATTCAATTCCATTTCTTAAGTTTGGTCTCAAGATAGTCCAACCTCTTAATAAAGGAGTACATCTGAGTCCCATTTCTTGGCTTGCCTTCCATCCACCACTGCTGAATACATTGTCGATATTTGTTGGAAATATTGTCATTGATGTCAAAGGCTTAATCATTGATGTATTTGGTTAACGGAATCGTGTAACGGAAGCTGATGGAACTACTGACGGATGTTGACGGAAATGGTAGAAAGTAACGGAAATAACCAGCAGTATAGAAGGGCAGAAAACGAAAGTTTAAATACATGAAAAGAAGCGTTTTTGCATAAGGATTATCATGGTATAAGCGAGATATACACAGCTGTACATAGGAGAGAGATATCAGCATTTTAAGGTGTTCATATGCCATGTTTTATGGTGAAAAAGAAGATTCAAATGACAGAATTAAATCTCCATGTTTTAGTATGATAAGGGGTGATTAAAGGAGCAATAAATATGTCCATAGGATGGTTTAAAATACAAATAAAAATGTTTTTTTTATTTTGGACGACCCCCTTTGGAAAATAGCGCCACTTTATAGTTATGGCCGACATGTGTATTTGCATTATTAAAATAAAAGATGGTTAATTAAATTAAATGAAAGGGAGTGTCGGTTGGTAGAAAAGATGCCTTTTGAAAGGGTGCGAAAGACTATATAAGGAAGATGTTTGAGGGAGAAAGGGTATGAAATTCAAAATGAAAAATAAGAAGTAAAGGAGCAGATCTGAAAAACCTTTTAAATGAAGAGTTGCAACGATTTATATATGTGAAGGGATTGAAATAAATAAGAAGAATATTCTGAGCAGCAGTTTTGTAAGAAAAGTACAGCTGATCTGAGTTGTAAAGGAAGTGTTCTATCATCTGTTGAAGCAGCAACAACATAAAAGATAGAAAAGAGTTTGTTTTTCATAAGGTTGGTGCCTTCATATTCAAAGAGATCGGTGTCTCTTGCTGAGTTGGTGCTTAGCAAAAAGGAGTTGGTGCTCCTGTAGGTTGGTGCCTACAAAATTGTAATTTGGGGATTGGTGTCTCCTGTAGGTTGGTGCCTACAAACATTTGAGAAATATAATAAAGAATATTTTCTCCGTGGTTTTTCCGAAAGGGTTTCCACGTAAATTTGTGTCTATTTGCATTGTATTGGTTTGTTTTGCATTTATTGATTGCTTTGATATATTCACTGTGAAAAAATTGATTACGGTTCTGAGATTAAGTGTTAAATTTTAAAAATATCATAATATTGATTTACCCCCCCTCTCAGTATTATCTTGTGCTTAACAATATTCTCATGTCGCAGCCACATCAATTGAAATCTAAAGGGCACATTATGCCGAAAAGATTTCCCTATCTCAATTAAACAGGCCAATGATCAGAGCCAATATTGTTTAGAATAGTTGCCTTGGGAACAAAATTTTGGAACCACGAATCTTCAGAAACTAGAAATCTGTCAAGTCTTTCCATAATACAATGTTGACCTTGTCTTCTGTTATTCCATGTCATAATCCCATTTTCAGTTGGAACATCCAAAAGATTTAATGATCATATCTGTTGGGACATAATTGTAGAACTAACATCTAACTGTTTGGTCCCACCTTGTTTCTCTTGTAAATTGAGAATAGTATTAAAATCTCCCCTAAAGTAAGAGGAGTCCCTGTAAACAGTCTAGTCATATCTGAAATCTGGCTCCATTATTTCTGTTTAGCTCTCACTTCCAAAGGAGCATAAATTTATAAGCACAAAATTTTGGTCATCCACTTTAGAGTACATATGAGTTAAGAGTCCTTGAATAGCACAAGAGTTCAAAACCATAATAGCCTTTGGGTCCCATAAAGTTATAATACCTCCAGAAGCTCCTTGTGAACTTAGAGCTATATGATGTGCTTTAGGCCATACTCTCTCCGAAATGGCAGCCATTAAATCTATAGAGGCTTTAGTCTCTTGCATTAACACCACAGATGGATGATTAGTGAGAATCATTCTTTTAATCTCTTGAACTTTAGAAGGGCTTCCTTTTAGCCCTCTTATATTCCAAGTGATGATCTTCATGATGGGGGAGTTTGGAAAAATTGGGATAAATCCCTCACCTTCCCAGCAGTACTTAACTTCTTGCCTTCATTTTGAAGAGATACCTGGTTTGGTTTACGTCCTAGTTTAATATTTTTATCAATTTTAATCTTCTTGCTTTTATCCTGAGCCACTCCCAAGTTGGATTCATCAATTTTCTTACCCTTATCTTGATCAAATACAACTAAAGCTTTATCCATATTTTTAGGTTTCGCTGCCTGTTGATCTGCATCCAAGAATTTGTCATGATATTTAGTTTTCGTTGATAACTTTTTATATTTCTCCCTGTAGAGTCCGAAATTGTTTGTTTTTGATAAACTACCAACTGATTTTGGTGTTCTTCCTGTGGCTGATCCATGTTTTGTTCTTGTTGAAGAGGCTGATTAGGTTGTGTTTCTGGAACTTGGGATTCTATTAACTCCTCATCCCCCTCCTCTTGTAGCTGTTGCAGGGCAGCAAATCTATTGTGGCTGCTTTCCACCATTTTCTTTAGATTTTAGTCTTTCGCTACTTTTTTCCTTTGGGTTTAATAAATTCATCTTGTTTCCGTTCCTCTTCAATAATATCTGGAATTTTGAGAGGGCAATCCCTAACCAGATGTCCATACTCATGACAATTGCGACATCGAAAAGGAATATTTTCATAGTCAAGAACTTGTTCCCATATCTCATCCTCCACTTGCCAGAGAAATTTTTTGTGGTAATGGTTTGTTAAGATCCATAAGAACACATATATGAGCATAAATCATTTGTTCCATTTTCACAAAGCAGCATCTGTCATCATCATAAAGTCCCGATGTATTTCCAATCTCAATGAAAATGTGATGGTTCCAATATTACGCCGGGGACCAAATAATCTGACCCAAGCTAGTGCTACCGATGGCAATTCCTTCTCTACATCAAACATTGTATGTCATGGTTTCATAAACAGCCCCGCTCTTCCAAAAAACCATGGTCCTTGAAAAACTATCTCACGATCTAGGGTGAGGCAAAAAAAACAAGAAAATAACCATTAGGGTATATTGAGATAGTATACTCACCTGCGGTTTTCCACATTTTGTGTTCCCATTCCTTAAATGCCTACAAAATGGTCTAAATCCCGAGAAACAAACTATTAACCCTCTATTCTTCCAGGTCTTCAATTCCACCTGGATATGTGCTCTCTGTAACTTTATAATTGGTGTGCCATCAATAGCTTTCATGCAGCCATTTTCATTTCTCCGAGGATCATGTTTAGGCATTCTTAGCGGTGGTTTCATTGAATTCCTCCCTTCGCATATTCAATTTCTAATTCTTTCATAGAATGTCTTTAAAAGGAGCTGTAATTCCACTTTGGATTTGAATTCCTTTTCCCTATTCATTTTGTAACAAACCAAACTTGCTCGCCATATCATTGCCCTCTTGTTTATTCTCCATTTTCGGTGTAAAAATGACAACTAAGGGCTCGCGAATGGACAAACCAAAGTCGTAGAGATTTAGCAAAACCACCTGTGAGCCTTATACATCGAGCGGTTGTGGACTTTCAAAATCCCGACCCCTAAAGGTCAAGAAGTGGAATAATATTCAACTAGGGTAAAACGCAATTGCTATACCAAAGCAAAACAAAGAGCCCGATTTGAAAACAACAAGATTTATGCCCATTACCTTTATTTACGGGCATTCGTCACCATCGAATAGTCTCAAAATATTTATTTAATATAAACTATTGTTTATGGTTTAAATTGATTATTAAAATCAATTAATAAGTGCAGGGGTGCTTCACGGGAAATCACACCCGGTAAATCCACTTAAATAGGGCTCTCGAGGCCCGGTAAAAATCAATTGGAATATATTGAAATGAAATGTGGAGAGGAATGGATATAACTATGATTTGATTCCAGACAAACTTTTATACTTTATAATTCAAAAGAACATCCACGAAAGATTTAGGAACTTCATTTCAATCTTAAACTCAAAATATCAAATTGAACAAGATATTCTAGACTTATCTACTCTTAGTGCTCTCCTAATTCAGGGAGAGCAAGTAATGATGAACTTTGATTCGAATGAGAATGCCACTCAGGCACTTCTCGCTCAAAAACCTAAGAATAATTTTTCTATGTTTAACAATAATCGGAAGTTTAAATAGAACTTTTAACCCCTAGTAAAGATAAGAAACTAGTGAATAATCACCTAAAAGTCAGTTTTGATGGAAAATGTCATAATTGTGGGAAATTTGGTCACAAAAAGGAAGACTGTAGGGTAAACAAAAATAAACCAAATTTCAAAAATCAGAAAGGAAACAAACCAAATCAAAATCAAATAAAAAATAAAAAATCAAAAGAATAATCAAAAACCTAATGTAGTTGCCTTATATGTTGCATTAGTTATTGTAAAAGAAAACAAATGGATCTTAGATAGTGGTGCATCTAGGCACATGACCTATAAATTTGATATACTTTCGATATCAAAGAATGTAATGATCAAATTTATCTTGGCGATCATTCCATTCTTGATGTTCAAAATCAAGGTAGAGCTAAATTTTTTATGGTTATATAAATGATGTTTTGTGTTCCTAAACTAAAAATGAATCTGTTATCATGTTCACAACTAACTCAAAACAACTATAGTATAATTTTACTAAAAGATAAATGGTTTATTAAAAATGAGTTAGATGTTACTATTGTAGAAGGCATACAAAAGAATGGTTTATATGTATTTAAAGGTTTTGCAACTACTTCATGTCTTTCTACTCAAAATAAGAATGATTTACAATTATGGCATGAAAGATTAGGTCATGTTAACTTTAGGAGCATGTATGACATGTCTCGTCTTAACCTTGTTGTTGGACTACCACCTATCTCTCATGCTCGTGAAACTTGTGAAGGGTGCTTACGTGGTAAACAATCTACAAATCCCTTCCATAACCATCATGAAGAAAACTCCTCTGAAGCTCTTGAACTTATTCACAATGATGTTAGAGGACCTTTAGAAGTTCCTTAAATAGTTCTTTGTATGCAATTACTTTCATTGATGATTATTCTCGTATGATTTGGTCTTTCTTTATTAAAAATAAATCAAATGTTTTATCTAAATTTAAAGAATTTAAAGCTTTAGTAGAAAATAGTTCTAGTCACAAAATTAAAAGGCTTAGAATGAGATAATGGAGGAGAATACATTAGTAAAGCATTTGATTCTTTTTGTGTCGAATGTGGAATTCAAAGGGAACTTACCACTCCCTATTCTCCTCAACAGAATGGTATAGTAGAAAGGAAAAACTGCACCATTCTTGAAATGGCTAGAACCATGTTACACTCAGCTCAAGTCCCTAAATTTCTATGGGTTGAAGCTATGAATACCGTTGTTCATATTCGAATAAAGTCCCTACTAAAGCCCTATTTCAATCTACTCCTATAGAAAAATGGACTAATAAGAAACCAAACGTATCTCATCTGAGAATCTTTGGAAGCCTGTCTCTATCTTCATTCTTAAAGCTAAAAGGAAGAAGTTAGATCAAGCCTCCTATCTTTGCATCTTTGTAGGCTATGGAGGTAAAACAAAAGGTTTAAGGATCTATGATTTTGCGAAACGTGAAGTTACAAACGTTAAAATCCTTGAAAAAAATTGTAATTCATCCTTTGTTTCTTACTGTTTATAATAAATTTAATCGAGTTAGAAAAAATGATTTTGATGAATGTAATAGATAACATAAGATAAGATAATTTTATTAATGTCCAACGAATGACCACAAAAGTAGGTCAATGGGGATTCTGCATACAAATGCAAGAGGTGCTAACCAGTAGAAAGACCCGAAAGGTCATTTGAACAAAGGAAGAAGAGAAGATTAAAGAGAGAGGAAAGAAGGAGAAGCAAAGGCCGCCGTGACCAGAAGAGTGTAGATGAATGGAGCCGAGAGAGGAGGCGGGAGAAGCCCGATCCATAAAGCTGCCTAACTTATCAATCGACAGATCAATATGTTCGCGAATATGAAAGGAAAATTGCTTAAGTTCTTTTAACCAAACTAATGTGTAGATTATTCACACCATTAGATTGAAAAAACAAAAAACAAAGACAAGATTGAGACAGATTTATCCTGGAGAAACCCAATGTGGGAAAACTCCAGCTGGGTGAGCAAATTAGCTCCCCTCCCACCATGTAATCTCAAACTGATACAAAATATTGCCAATTTGCCTTCAAGAAAGTTGAATAAACTTCCTAAATTGTATCTACTTGCTCAATATTCTCCAACACCTAAGAACTATGCACCATGAACATATACAAGAAGAACAACACTTCTCAAACTCTTCCCACAGCTGAATTCCTTCAAACTCACTTGCTTGAAACCTTGTAAAGGCTCGAATTTATAGATGTACAACCCAGGGAGGCGTGGAAAGCTGAAACGAACACCTGGAAGCCCAAACATTTTGCAACAGTTGAGATTCATGCATTTTTGGACCATTAGTTACAAAACCGCCGTTTACGTAGATCGATGGTTACAAAACCATCACTTGCAGACCGGCGATTACAAAACCGCCATCCACCACCTTGACTGGGGCGGTTCGTCATCATCATACAAAGTCCGCTACCTTCCAGAGGTCATAACTTTTACGAACTCGAGAATCGGGTGCCATTTTTTTTTAACTTGCACAATTTTTCGAGAGGAACACAAATATGCAATCAGATTTGGATTTTGATGACATCTTCATGGTGTTTAAGCATTTACTTTGCACCGAAGACTACCTTCTTTGAGGTCTCATGTTTTCACAATATATGACCCAAAATGTCTTTCGAGGTGTCCGGATCACCCCCAGCCTGACTAGACCATCTTGTGATAATATAAAGGTGTCAAGAACTATGTAGAGCAAGGAATTACATAGAAAGATTACATAAATATGGATCATTCCTCCCCAATTTGAGGCTTTTAAGTCCCTTAAAGCTTCAAGGACTGATGAGGTGAGGAAATTTCTTCCCCACATCCTCTCTAGAATACCACTCCTGCATCTGGAGGTGTATCTGCTTTGGATTGTTCCAATGAACATATCCTCTTTGTGGACTTCAATCCCACTTTTCGTTGTCTCTATATGGTAATCGGAAAACAACATCAATTGCACGCCTAGGCAAATAACCATAACATGTCTGAGACCCCTGTGACAAGGTTAAGAACTGCCATTTGCATGTTCGGCCAAAAATCATACCTGTATAAGTGCTCAACAGTCTCTGTCACACTAGAGTGACCACCACCCCTAAAGTGCGTGCTTTCTCAAACAAATATTGTAATGGTTTTTTCTTTTCATAGGCATCCTCCATGGACTGCTTGTGGAATCCCAAGTCTGGAAGCAGACCATTGGGTAAAAACTGTATCACATGCTCAATTGGCCTATTTGGGGCAGCCCCATAGGCTCTTCCCTGAACTGCTGAATAAACTCTCCCATTTGCTTCTGCTCTTTGTTAGTAATCATGTTATGAGTGGTTTCTGTGACAACTTCCTCAACTTGTCTATCCCTTAGAAGAAGTAAAGAAAATCTTCCACTAGCATTAAGTTTCCGGACTTCAGTGGAACTTACCAACAAAATCTTTGAGTCTCCTGCAAAGGCTGAAATGACGTAGCTCTTACCATCCTTCACCAAATGGTACTGGTTGGCTCTTCTTGTGAAGATGGCATCTTTGATATACAAATACGGACTGCCAAACACCATGCCACACACATCAAGGGGAACAACATCCACAGTGACTTCATCAATAAATTTTTATCAATACCAAAAGTAATCTTACATTGTTTAGTAACCTTGACGTCTACATCTTTCTTTACCCAACCCAATGAGTAAGGACTTAGATGATTGTAAGTTTCCAACATCAGTCTATCAACTAGCTCTTTACTAACCAAATTAGCTTGTGAACAAGAATCAAAAAGAGCATCCACTTTGGTCTTCAACTGAATTTTTATGTGAAAGAGCTTAGTAAGTTCATTCTCTTGAGCATTACTACTATTACCCAAACATACCTCTCTCATGGACGGAGGCACAACACATGGTCTCATCCACCTCTTCGCTGCAAAACACTTCCTCTCCCTGGAGGGCAGCCATAGCCTTCTTATTTTTCTTATTCTTGAAGGGATGTAATTACGGGTGGAGCTTCCAACATTTTTCCTCGGAATGAGTGTCAACATCACAATGCCCATAGTGAATTTTAGTATCCTTTTTAGAAATAGAAGTAGCATTCTGCTTACCTTTCCCTTTTCCTTTGTCCTTTTGCTTGGTGTCATCTTCTTTGTCTGAAGCATATTGAGAGGTAGATGAACCCTTCTTATTGTCCATCTCTAAATAGTGAGCTTGCGTACAAGCCTCATCTACATCCACCGGCTTGGCCAAGAGAACGGGTCTCCTTAAGTGGTTATGGAGTCCACCAACATATTTCATCAACAAGTCCCGGTCCGCTATATCCTTTCCCATCTGAATAGCTTTCTTTGGAACTCACTAGTGTACTCCTACACAGTCTGGCCTTGCTTTTGCCTGAGATATTGCCAATACATGGACCTCTCTTCCTCATAACAAATAGGATAGAATTGCTTTTTGATTAGCTTTTTAAATTCATCCCACTTAGTAATAGGAGGATGCTTCTTAATAACCAAAGAATGAACATAACTTTCAAACCAAGTTAAAGCATGATTGGTCAATTTTAACCGAGCAAAGGAAATTTTAACTTTCATTAATTCGATGCAAACTGAAATATACCTCTAGTTGAGCTAGCCAATGGTCTAGCTTCTCAGCATTCACATCTCCATCATAAGGCTCAATTTCGATCTTTGCCTCTGCTTTGAACGGAGGAGGTATGGGAATGGCATGGGATGGTTCTTCTTCACAAACCTCTTCTTCATGGTCTTCCGGGGTCTCTTTCAAAACACCAAGTTTCGCATGAAATGATTGACCCACATTTCCCAAAGGACAGATTTCCCACATTTTAGACTTACCACAACCTCCAACTTGTAGAAATGTTCTTCACCGTTATCACTCGCATCATCACTTCGAGCCATCTCACGAATTCCTTGCTTCCACTTTTTTGTAGAAATCTCTACTTCAACGGGAATCAAGGCTACCTTCACGACTTTCCTTTCCTTTTCAGGTAAAGGGCATCTAACTGCAATCTCAACACAAGTTAACCATAAAAAAACTGAAATCTAACCAGCTCGATACCAATCTAATTTGTAAACTACCTAACATATCAATTAAACTGAGATCACTATGCTCGTGAATATGAAAGGAAAATTGCTTAAGTTCTTTTAACCAAACTAATGTGTAGATTATTCACACCATTAGATTGCAAAAACAAAGAACAAAGACAAGATTGAGACATGATTTATCCTAGAGAAACCCAATGTGGGAAAACTCCAGCTGGGTGAGCAAATTAGCTCCCCTTCCACTATGTAATCTCAAACTCGATACAAAATACTACCAATTGGCCTTCAAGAAATTTAAATAAACTTCCTAAATTGTATCTACTTGCTCAATATTCTCCAGCACCTAAGAACTATACACCATGAACATATACAAGAAGAACAACACTTCTCAAACTCTACCCACAGCTGAATTCCTTCAAACTCACTTGCTTAAAACCTTGCAAAGGCTCGAATTTATAGATGTACAACCCCAGGGAGGCGTGGAAAGCTTAAACGAACGCATTTTGGAAGCCCAAACATTTGCAAATATTGAGATTCCCGTGTTTTGGACCATTAGTTACAAAGCGCCACTTACATGCAGACCAGGACCACCGAAGGTTACAAAACCAACACTTTTTGCAGACC
Source organism: Taxus wallichiana var. yunnanensis (assembly GCA_018340775.1). NCBI lineage: Eukaryota > Viridiplantae > Streptophyta > Pinopsida > Cupressales > Taxaceae > Taxus > Taxus wallichiana. The sequence goes on along the minus strand of CM031242.1, from coordinate 425,254,634 downwards.
GGTGGTTACAAAACTGCCACCCTGCACTGGGGCGGTTTTGTCATCATACAAAGTCTACTACCTTCCGGAGGTCATAATTTTGCATACAAACTCGGAATCGAGTTCCATTTTTTTAACTTGCACGATTTTTGAGAGGAACACAAATATGCAATCAGCTTTGGATTTTGATGACATCTTCATAGTGTTTAAGCATTTGCACCGAAGACTACCTTCTTTGAGGTCTCATGTTTTCACAATATATGGCCCAAAATGTCTTTCGGAGGTGTCCGGATCACCCCACTCAACTAGACCATCTTGTGAAGATATAAAGGTGCCGAGAACCTGTAGAGCAAGTACCGATATAAAGATTACATAGAATTGGGCTATTCCTGATCCATTTTTGGATTAGAAACCCACCACTAAATCCTATCAACTAGCCTCGAGACCGATTGGAAGTAGGCGGCAATATGCTTATGTCCTATATCTCGAAGTCGTGAGGAGACTGGAATGTCGGTATACAGAAGAAGTACGAACAAGAAGAGCCTAAGTGGGAGGATGCTAAAGGGTCTCATTCTGAGCATGAGTGCTGTTGAAGGTAGAGAGCAAGACACCGCTAATCATGGTACTTGAAGAAAGTTGCAAGAGACGGATGCTCCCGAAATAAACAATGGAATCTCCCTCTAATCTCGTAGTAGATAGGACACCTGAAAATGAAGTGATCTTCCATTTCGATCTCCTAGAGAGAACAGAGCTGGTAAATCCTCTCGGAATGGTCCAACTGGTGATCCTCCACACGAAGCCTATGAGAGCCCACTTTGAACTGGCCTAGAGAAATGCAGAGTGCCTGTAACCAATGGCGGGAGATATACATAGGCCGCGCAGATAATTTCGTACATGATTTGAAGAAAATGTGCGGGATAGAAGGCCATCTTAGGACGGACCCCTTTGGGAACTGATCCAAGTATGGTGGATGAACTGCCTGTAAATGTCTTCTCTGATAATTCTGTGCAAATCCTATTTACCCGGAAGGAGTTGGGCAGGGGCATCTAGGAGTATCTGTAAGGTGGGAGACGGTCCATCTGAATCCCGAGAGAGCCGAGAAGACGTGAGACTCCTAGCATACCAGCAACGGGAGCGGCCGCTATGGTCAGAAAGAGCAATAGCCTTAGAGGAACGATAGGCGAGGTAGAGATACCTATCCCTGCCTGCGGAAGAGTTTGAAAGCCCCGAATGCGATGCAAAAGCGAAACTAGGCCAAATATAGTCTCCAATCTAAAGGGATGGGCTCCGAACTCGGCCAAAATGATATTATGTGGAACCGTCTCCCGCACTGGATGAGGCGTCTGAGCATGAGGATCTGGACCCGCTCAACTGTAGCCCAATCAGAGTCGAGCAAAGATGGTCCCCAAACCTCATAACCATAAAGGACTGTGGGGCGCACAAGAGAATCCAAGAGAGACATCTTCGATAAGATGTCCTGGAAATGGTGGCGGAAACACTGTCTCTCCAAGATCGTCAGAGAGCCATAACCCTTGTTGATGCGGGGCTGAAGAGCAGGCCAAAGGTTGAAGCGGGGCCCAGTAAATAAAAATCTCAGGTAAGTGTAGGAGCTGGTGATCTCAATCTCCTCTCCTCTGTAGAATAAAGGGAAGTTTGAAGTCTTCAACCCATTGAAAATCATGACCTTGGTTTTACTAAGGTTAACTATCAATTGTCTATGGTCACAAAAAAAGGCTAAAGCGTCCAATTGTCTTTGTAGTCCCTCCTTGGAGGAAGCAAGGAGAACTATGTCATCAACAAAAAGGAGGATGTAGATCAATGCCCGATGAAGAAGACAACCATCCCCTTCCTGGATATGGTCTCTGAGAAAATCCTCCAACTCATCAATGTAGATACCAAACAATGTGGGTGAGAGGGGGCAACCCTACTTAACCCCGATGGTACTCCTAATGAAATCGGAAAAACCAGCAGCAGTGTGAAGGCAGCCAAGAACATCCTCGTACAAGCGCATAATGGCAGCAAGAAGGGTTTCAAAATACCGATGTCTCTAAGTCTACGGAAAAGAGCTTCCCAGTGGCACAGAATCAAAGGCTTTCCGAAAATCAACGAAGCAGCAGAAGACCTTAGAGGATCGGTGACGAGCCTCCTCAATGATGGCTCGAAGAGTGAGGATGTGATCGATGGTCTGGTAGGCAAGGCGAACCCTGCCTGCCCCTTGGCTCTGCAATGGTGCTGCTCCAGGAACTCGAAAAGCGCATGTGGAGGACCATGGCATAGAGCTTGGAGAACGTGTGGCCAACCATAATTGTCCTGTAATTGTTTTAGGGTCGAAGTGGGCCTTGACTTCTGGATGGCGTGAATGATATGATGGGACCAGGACTTTGGAAAACCTGTACAAACCACCTGATTGAAGAGGTCAACAAGGTAGTTGTTTAGAGTGTCTAACCCATGCTTGAAGAATTCCGCCTAGAAGCCCTCCTCATCAAGCTGCCTTGTTGTTATTCATGGCTAAAATGGCTTTCTTCACATTCGTGTAGGTGAAGATATGGCAGGTAGGGGGAGGGGAAACCACCTAGATTTAGATCTGGGGCTGGCCAGGAATATCATAAAGGGTGGAAGTATGAGTGAACATGGAGGTGGGAAGTAGGTCCTGGGGTAAAGAGGAATGGCGGGGAAGAATGGTACGCCAGAAACGTTTAGGGGAGTGCATAAGGGAAGCACGAAGCTCAAAGCAACGACGAGAAATAAAGGTGTGTTTCTTGTGGTGAAGGAGATGATGGTAGTCGGACTTGAGAGATGGGAAGGAGGGGAGAGCATGTGTGAAGGCAAAGCGAAGCTGACGGTGGAGGGCTTTGCAGTCTTCATCGTACCACTAGTTCATGGGGTAGGTTCTCTTAGCAGGGAGGGTGGGGGTAGAGTGGGGGAAGGAGCGCAGAGCAGCGTCACAAATGGCGGAAGAAAGGGTATCGAACATCCGATCAGAGGGGAGTGAGGCAAAATGGGGTGGAGGGGGAAGAAGTTGGCGAAGGTGAAAGGAGAAGCCTACAGGTCACCCTCGTCAAACTTCCAGATCGTACAAGAAGGGGCATGGAGAGAGGTCACGGGTTGGGGGGAGTAACCTGCAATGAGAAGGAAAGGGTCGCATGATCAGCAAGGGGAATGGGGGAGACACACAAGTGGTGAATATAGGGAATCAAATTGGGGGTAGCCATGACGTAATCCACCACACTAGCACCCCCACAATGAGGTCTGCATGTGAAGAAGCGGGAGTCAGGGAAGCACGAGATGCCATTAAGGATCAACAAATCATGAGATTCTCCCATCTGAAGGAGGTGCGGACATATGACCTCAAAGGTCCTGTCAAGTCCTGTGAGTCCCACTAGAAGCCAACCAAATTAGGGTCCACCTCTAGTAAGCGAGAGCCCGTCATCGTCAGTCTTTGTCGTGTAAAGGAACCTGAAGGTTTCTGGTGCGTGCATTAAAATCACCCAAGACTATGACCTCCGCACGCTGAGTACTGAGAAATGCTTGTGTAGAGATCGAAGAAGGGGTCCCCATCCGGGCCATTATGGATGGCAAACGAAGAAGTAACAAACTGCAATGAAGATATCTCTGAGATGAGACGAGGTCCGCTTGATCCTAACCCAAAGGAAGCGGGCAAACTCGTCCCTGCTGCCACGAAATTCTCGCTTAGAAGTGTATCCGACTAGGCACGCAACACCACCAAATCCTCTAACCTCTCTTGAGCTTCAAATCTCATGTCTACAACCGAAAGCCAATAGTATCCACTAATGTCTGGGAGAGGGCAATAGGGCTAACATGAGTTTCCGTGAAAAGAGGTCTGAAAGACCAACAGCATCGTATAGTATACCCAGGGAAGACCAATAGGAACCATTCCCATTCCAGCATTTAATGGAGATGCCCTTGTTTCGACGCCACTCCCAATGGGACCGTCATTTGGAACCGAACCCGGAAACCCAACCAGGAGGAAAATAATCACGAATGACAGGCCTGAGGTTGCGAATGACTACCCATTTCCCCGCTTTCCTGGCTGCCATAACAATTTCTCGAGACTTTTTGAGTTTTGCCTCATGTTCTCTGGTGAGGTCTTCATCGAGGAAGATCTTATTGTCGAGAGACAATAGCTTGCGCTTGGCTCTAAGTTCCGTATTTCTGTCATCTGTTGTTTTAAAGTGGAGAAAAAGGGTGGAATCCTGTTCGAGCCAAGCTCTATCAAGCTGTACATCGGGCAGCCCCAAACTCCCTGTAATAAAGTCGATGCAATGGCCAAGGGGTCCGAAGAAGGAAGGGGTAATGGCAGCCCACGTACTCTGAGATTAAGCTCTCTAGCCCATCTGGTTCGTTCCTCAGCAAGCTTAGCTTGCACAACTTCTTCCACTGCAGCCGGGGTGTTTTTGTCTTTGCCCTTCACAATTTGGACCCAAGTGTCTGCTTGTTTTTTAAGATTTTCGTGCTGGGTCGAGATTTCCTCTTGTTTGTGTTTGAGATTTGTAATCTCAGCCTGTAATTGAGCATTGGCTGCGGTGGTTGTGGATTGTAAGTTGGAATCTGTAAGTTGTCTCCGTAGAGAAATGTTGTCCGATTCAACCTTCTCCATCCGTGATGTAAGTTCAAAAACCTCAGTCTGGAGAGCTCTATTAGAAGACTCCAAGGTTTCCAACCTGCTAATCAGCTCTACAATAATGTTGGGTAAACCATCCTCCGGTTGTCCATGTTCTCGTTTCCGAAGAAAGGGGTAATATTCATTTATAAAGGTAGAGGGGGAAATTATAGAGGAAGACAACTAATAGAGGAAATTGTAATAAAAAACAAATAGATTGTAATAATGATTCTATAATTGAACAAGAGTCTCTTCCGTATCCTCTATAACTAAATGACCTAAATGGGCTCAATCTTTACTTCAAAACTCTAATCCTGATAATCTTAGTAAGATGACTAGAAGCCACCATACCTATCATGCCTTAATGACTATGTATGAGCCAGAACCCCAATCTTTCGAAGAGGCATCTCACGACAAAAGATGGATAGAAGCCATGAAAGCCGAATATAATGCCTTAATTAAAAATCAAACTTGGGATCTTGTCCCTCCGGAAAAATGTAGTATTGTTGGATCTAGGTGGCTTTACAAAATCAAGTATAAGGTTGATAGCAATATTGATAAGTTCAAAGTCAAGTTAGTAGCTCGTGGGTTTACTCAAAACCCGGTATTGACTATGTAGAAACCTTTTCCCCTGTTGCAAAAATGAGCACCGTTAGGATTCTCATTACCTTAATTGTTCAATATGGTTGGGAAATCCACCAAATGGATGTTAAGAATGTCTTTCTAAATGATGATTTAAAAGAAGAAATTTACATGACTCAACCTAAAGGTTTTGAAGAACCTGGAAAAAAATTGTTTGTAAATTGAAAAAATCTCTATATGGCTTAAAACAAGCTCTTAGAGTTTGGTATGCAAAAATAAATAGTTTTTTCACAAATATTAGTTTCACTAATTGCTCATCGATAATGATCTTTTTGTTAAAATTGAAAATAATCAAATTATTCTTATTGTATTATATGTTGATGATTTGTTTATTACTAGCAATTCAAATAGTTTAATTTTTAAAATTAAAGCTAAATTGAAACAATACTTTGAAATGACTGATTTAGGATTATTACATCATTTTTTAGGCATGACAATTTTTCAAGATAAACATTCTATTGTTGTATCACAATCACAATATGTTATTAATTTGCTTAAAAGGTTTAATATGGTAGATTGTAAACTAGTTGTTATTCCTATTGAAGTTGGTTGTAAACTTGATCCTAAACTTGCATGTGAAAAAGTTAATCCTACTCTTTACAGCAGCTTGTAGGTAGTTTAATTTATCTTACAATCACTAGACCTGATATTGCATATGCAGTAGGTATTGCATCTAGATTCATACAAGAACCATATCAAGATCATTGGAAGTTAGCAAAAAGAATATTAAGATATATTAAAGGAACAATTAATTTTGGTTTACATTACACTTCTTCTAATAATGCATGTTTATATGGATATTGTGATTCTAACCATGTTGGTGATGTAATAGATAGAAAATCTACAACTGGATATGTGTTCAAGTTTGGTACAAGTGTCATTACTTGGAGTAGCAAGAAGCAACCAACAGTTTCCATCTCTTCTACTGAAGCAGAATATAGAAGTGCAATGGAAGCAACGAAAGAAGATATGTGACTAAAGCGGTTGATGACAGAAATTCACATGGAAGTTAAAGGAAGTACTCTTTTATGTGATAGAGTTGTATTGCTCTAGCTAATAATCCAGTTCAACACCAGAGAACAAAACATATAGAGATTCATATGCATTTCATCCGAGAGAAGGTACTCTGCGGTGATATAGATCTCCAATTCTATCCTACTGAAGATCAAGTTGTAAACATATTTATGAAGTCATTGTGTGCCATAAAGTTTTGCAAGTTTTGTGCAATACTTGGCCTTTCAGAGTTGCCATTAAGGGGGAGTGTGCATGACAATGCCACCTCCTAATGATCGACCATGTGTTTTCTTCTTCACCTCTATACTTTTGCTCCAATTAAAGCATTGTAAAATATCTTTTTATGATCTAAGTAAACTTATCACTCTAAGTTTATTGTGTAGTCTAGTAATAAAGCATCATTTTGTAAAGGAGGTCCTTACTTTATAAAAGGCTCCTAAGGTGCTTATATAGATTTTCCATGAGAAATTGTGAGATGTAGTCTCACAAATCATGCTTAGCCTAAATCATCACTTCTAATTTATGGATTCCAAATCTTTTTATACAAAAAGGTAAGTTTAACATGATGAAGGTGTATAAATCCTTCAAAAGTGATATGCTAGCCTAAACTCTCACCGTGGTTTAAGGATTGTAAATCTTGTTGTATAAACAGGTAATGTTGGCATATAAACCCCACTTAATATTAAGGGGGAGTGTTAGAACAATAATATTAAGCGCAGGATTTAATCCCCTTTTAATTGTTCTTATAATATAAAGTTATAAACTTTAGTTTATAATTAAATAAATAAAAATATGAAATATTTTTATTTATTTAATATAAACTATTGTTTATGGTTTAAATTGATTATTAAAATCAATTAATAAGTGGAGGGGTGTTTCACAGAAGTCACCCCGGTAAATCCACTTATATAGGGCTCTCGGGACTTGGTAAAAATCAATTGAAATTTATTGAAATGAAATGTGGAGAGTGGGGTGAAGAAGATTTACTAGACAATGTAAAGTTTCTCGAGATAATGGAAATCTATGTTTCATCGTGGTTTTTTACCTCTTACGAGGTTTTCCACGTAAAACCTATGTCAAATGTGCAATGTGTTGCTTTTATCATGTTATTTACTTTACAATATTAAATCAACTTTGCATTATTAATTTATAACTCGAACCTCAACAAGTATGATGGAAGAACAATGCACCAAGGACGTACAGTGAGCAAGAAGGGTTGCACAAGTGTGGATTTCCTAAAACCTAATCCCTTTCGCCTTTGCTTCCGCATTGATCTTTGAGCTTTATTTCATTAATTTTTCTTTCAATAATATACTTGTACCTTTATCTTTTTTGGTTTTGGTTGTGGGTCTATCAATATATAGAAGTTCGATCTCAATCATAATTATAATTTTCATCCTTAACCAATACAACTTTAATTTAGAGTTTTTCACCATGTTTTTAACAGCTTCCCAACCAAGTTCTCTAGCCGAACAACCCCATCCTCCGAGACCTCTAAGATTTTGTAATGTCCCCTTTTCATATTAATGTCAAATGAAGACTTCTTGCCATTCTCTTCCCGTGGCGAAGAAGAATAAGTGAACAAGGGAAGTAATTGAGCTTCGTTGGCTATATTTGTGATTATGGTCGATACAAGTGTCCCACAAGTCATGAAGAACCTAGACCAGGTTCTCAAAGAGACCTATCGGATAAATATTGGTGATCGCTTAAGAAGATATTCGACTTCAAACATTCAGTATTGCATTATTTTCTGACTTCTTTGTGTGTGCATGTATGTGTATATTAGATGTAACTGATTAGTTCCAAGTGTATTTTAAGTGTCCATGTATGTGTGTGTTAGATGTAAATCATTAGTGTCCAGTGCATTTTACATTGATTTGATATGGAATGAATTTTAATTAAGTTGATTTGACATGAAATGCATTTTAACAAATTTTTTCCCTTTAGATTGTCTATATTTTAACATTTTTTTAATTTGTCAACTCTTGGTTGGGTTTTGATGCCGATTCTGAGTCCTAGTCAAAATCGGTTTGCCAAGTTACCATGCTGAAAACAAAGAGGGACAAATTGAGAAAGGAAGAGAGAGCAACTCATGGAAAAGAAATACAGACTACATAATGAAAACAAAGAACTCGTGCCATAAAAATAGAAATGTCAGCAATAACAGGACACATTCTTAGTTAAGTGTCAACAGGTCAGAAGATAAACTCCAACAGATAAATGCCAAGGATGCTGAAAAAGTGCCTTGTTGGAATCTAAGGTAAAAGCTTTGGAGATTTAGCAAGGGGAGCTTGAGCAACTCCAAGGAAAATTGTTGGAAAAGCAGCAAAAGAGTCAAGCTGAGATGACAACACTTACACTAAATATGAAAAAGACAGAGGAAACGACACTGGGAATAAATCCAGTGGGTGAGTGAGAAGGGGATTTGAAGAGAAAACACAGTGAAGTCATGGGCCCACAAATAGAGCCCATACATTGAAGACCTTGGAAGAAGGTTCATCCATGTCCACCACTAAGTTATAAGTTTATCGTCTACTTCAGCTAGAGCAGCATCCTACTTATGAGCAACTGTCCGAGACAGCCACTATGCCTTTTCACCCCCAGCATCTTCTTGGGTGTCAACCAATTTTACAAGGACATGGATGTATGTGTTCCAATTTTATTTAGGTACTTGTGTTTGTAGTACATGACCCAACATTTTGTAATAAGACGAAACATGTGATAAATAAAGTCATGTTTGAATAAACCACAGTCATGTTCATTTATGTGTTAGGAAAAGCCTTTGAGAATATGCGGAGAGAGAGAATAAATAATGATCGGAATGCAAATAGAACGAATGAAGAGAAACCAGAACACACACCTTGTTCATTTTGCATCCGTCATTTTATTATGTGAGAGATGGTTACAAAATGGTTGAAGTGGTTACAATCGTTTATTAGTTAATACTTAACTAATATTAACTTAACGCTAATTTATAAGCCTTATATTCTAATAACCCTCTTAAGGCTTACACCATAGAACATAGTGACAAAATATTAGGCCTTATATCCTAATACCCCCTCTTAAGGCTTACATCATAGAACATATTAACAAAATGTTAAAGTAACACAATCAAACAAGAGCACATTCTTCATAAACTTTTCCTTTTGAAAGCAATGATTTGACCAAGCACAACTTCATCAAGTTGACTTCCTGACCCTTGTAAAGGTGTAGTTCCTGAGCTGAATTCCCAAGTTCCCGGATTACACTTCCCCAAACTCCCACATTATAGAATCTCCCAAATTGTTGCATAACCATCCTAATCCTGTTTTTGTCCTCATGTGAATTAAGTTTCACTTTATACAGTCTCCTTAAGAGATATAGCTTTCATTCAACAATTTTGGCCGAGTGCTTGAGTAAGCTGGTTCTTATTCCAACTTTTCTAGCCTTGAATCACTACATTGTTAGGCTTAAAAACTTTGCAAACATATTGAAACTTTTTCAAGACCATTTCAAGCCATCCAACAACATTCTTAAGCTTTGTAGGAAGTTTCAAATCTTCAAAGTCAAACAAAGTGCTCAAAACTCTCTTACTAGTAGTAGAGAAGAGATTTGTACTCTATTTGCCAAAACTGTCATAAAGAGCTCGATGTACACTTGGAGGTTTGATCTAAAACATGAAAATTTCTTTAGACATTCACCTGACAAATAAATTGAAAGTTTAAAGCAATTTCATCAATTCAAACTCGAGATACGAAGATTTTTGTAGCTCAAACCCTAGCCTGAGGGTTTTATCAACTATGCAGCCCGAGAGGGCATAAAAATGAATTTCTTGGTCATTTGCTAATGTTTTTCGAAAATTACAACTTCACTTGAGATTGTGCAGGGCATTAGGCAAATTTTCCATGCTCTCACCCACTTTTGCAACACTCAAAGACACTCCCAAAAATTCAAGAAACATAATACAGTATAGTGACAGAGCTTTACTTGTCAAGCAAAAAATTACTTTAGGGCTGCTTTGGTACATTTCATGGTTTAGGGAACACATTTGGGGTCCACATCCTTTTGAGCATCAACACCTTTTATAAACACCAACAACTCCACCTTTGCTTGAAATTTTTTCCTAGCAAAGAGAGGCACAATCAACACAATGACCAAAAATGAGCTTTGCAAGATTCAACAAGGACCTCGACCTATTCTAAGCTTCGAGGTCAAGATGAAGAATTAAGAACCACTATACCACTCCAAATCTTCCGAGAGAAATCAAAACCTTTCAAACCCGGTCTTCCAAGACTTCAAAGCTTCATACATGAAGAGTGATCCTAGGAGGCATTTTGGAAACAATGGAGAACCATGCCATCATTTTGTTATTTCAAGACCATTTTGGGATTTGACCTTTACCATGTATTTGTATAAGGAGACACATTCTATTCCAACCTCACAAAAATGAAGCAACCATAAACTTCAGGACTATATTGTCTCACATTATGACTAAAAGATGCCACTTGTATCTCACTGAAGGGACTTGAGAAGGGCAATTATACTTGAGGGGCATTAATGGCATTATCTCGACTGAGTCATCCTTAATCAACCCTGAGAAACTTGAAACAACTCACACAAGTGTTTTGGAGGCAAACAATCTCATTTTACTTCCATCGATTCAGAAGGTGCTTGGGAGAGAGAAAAACAGGCTTGGAAAATTGATGAGAACTTTCTTGTTCTTCCACCTTTGACCCTCAAACTTTTTACAAAATCTCAAGCTTGGAATGCTCTTCAAAAAGTCCTATGATTTATCTGAAGGAGGTTCCATAATTTTGCTTCGACGCTAAGTAGTTAGGGTGCTCAGATTGCATTCCTTAAGAAACCAGTTTTAGGAAAACTTGCATAACTTTCTCAAACATCATCAAAATTTGATGAAACTTGACATGAAGCACTACAAGACACCCCTCTACACACTCCATAGGTTGGTTTGCCATAAATTTGCTTGTACTGGACCAATCTCATTTACCTCAGCATTCACTATCAGTCCTCAAAGGCAATTTTGGTGAACATTTGAATTTTGCCTCCAGGAGCTAAAATAAGCCTTGTGATTGCTCATACATGCCCTAGGCAATGTTCCTAGGCTCCTCTCATGCTTACCTAGTCTTTGTTTGACCTGATTTATACCCATACACCTCATTAGGCTCTAGAACTAGGCCTAAATGAGTTAGTTTCAACTTTCAATTTGAGACTTCCAACATTTGTCTTGTTGCTCATTCTAACAACTCTTGCACATGTTGGAATCATCATGTATGACCTATAGAACACTTGTGCCAAGCTTACCAACCATCTCCATACCTTCAGTGGTCTCCTACCTCACTGACCAAGCTTGCAACATCCTGAAACCATTCTGGAATCAACTCGAAACCTATTTGTGAGTTCCAACTACCAATCAACCGTCATGCCTCTGGTTGAGCTTCACTTCACCATTCACACCTCTGTCATCAATGCCACTTGACATCAATGACAACACCAATAACAAGGGTTCAACGGGTGGGGTCATGTATACTATTTGTTTAGTAACAAAAAGCCCATCGTGAGTGTAGACACCTAAATCCTACTACGCAATTTTAATACTAAAATTGCACTAATTATCCTTTTACTCATAATTTCATTATAATTAGTAATTTCCGCTAATTAGCTAACATTCCCATTCATTTCGGTCAATTAACGACACTTCATTAGTTATAATCCTATTTTAATTAATTAATTAATCCTTTTAATCTTCTATTTAATCAATAAACCCTCTTATTGGTTAAATTCCCCTTTCAAACCCTTCAAATTCTACTAATTTCCTTCTAAATCACCTCCAAATGGATTTTTAAGCTTATCTTGGTTTATTAATTAATCCTAGTTGATTAATTAAATCATCTTCAACTCCCATGAGTTGTTAATCCTTTATTAATCTCTTCTAATCATACTTATCCCTTTCTAATTCTACTTTACCTTTATCCCACATTCACTAAGTTGCAAGTTTCTCCCAAATTGGAAAGCTATATAAAGAACCTAGTACACCTTGTCTAAATTTACACCACGCCCTTGTAAGACGTGCATATAATAAGAGCATTTCAATCTTGAAAAGCTTATTGATCAAGCAAACATTTCTATTTTCTACTTCGAAAGAGTAGTAAGAGAAGAACCATACATGGCAATCAAGCCATATTGGTGAGATCTCTTCCTCTTCCATGGAGAATTTCTTTTGATCGCACGTAGCTACGTTCAGCTCACTAAAGGAATACCTACAATTACAAAGCACATCCAAATATCAAAGGATTGCTTTTGCATTTAATGTTTGATGCATATTAGTTCAACTTTTCCTTTATAGCTTTATCATGATGTTTATGTTGTTGATTAACTAAGTTAGGATTATATTTGGTGTTAGTTTCCTTTCATTAGCTTAGATTAATTCAATCACATGCATACATATGGCCCTCCTGGGACACCCCTTTGTCTCACACACATTCTTTAGTTTTTGTTAAGTTTCTTTTTTGCATACCAACCTCTTTTTAACACATATTGAAATAACTTGTCTTTCTTGAAATATTTGTTGGAAATCACTTTTTTGTTATAAATTCATCGAAACCGTGTATGCTCTTCTCTTGCGCTTTCGAGTGATCTTGAGAATCAGAAACGGAAACGATTTTGGATGTTTTTCTAACATTTTGATTGTCATTTGGAAATATGGATAACACTTGATATTTTATAGTTTGAATGGAAGAACTAATCATTTGAGTTGTCATTTAAAACCAGTTTTTAACACTTTATTACTTTGATTACATTTTTTTCCATTTGCTTAAGTTGGATCAAACGTCGTGTATGCTCTTCTCTTGCGCTTTCAAGTGATCTTGAGAATCAAAAGCGACCTTGATCTTCATTCTAACATTGTGTGTTACTTGGAAAAATTCATCATTTAAGTTGTTCAAAAATTCATCTTTCAAAAGCACTTAATGGACATTGATTAAAGTTTTCCCATTTGTATTTAGTTGGATCAAGTGTCGTGTATGCTCTTCTCTTGCACTTTCGAGCGATCTTGAGAATCAAAAACAATCTTGATCCTCTTTCTAAACATTGTGGTTGGCATAAAAAACTCGTAATCTTTTGAGCACAGGCATCTTCGCTTGTCGAGAGTAAAATTGAGACATTTACTGATACATCGTGTACAGGTTACCAAAGGCGTTCAAAACCACATTTTAAATTAGAGATAAAAATGCACATCATTCATTCACGTCTGTATTTGCAATTTCGGATAAGGGTTAAAACCCGTCCGCTTTAAATTGTGGGAAGTATCTTGGCATAAGCCATAAAATTCATTATGAGGATTACCACAGGAACCCCAAAGTAGTCAACACATTGAGGGAACTGGTTGATGAAATGGGAAGTGCCCCATCACCTACTTGACTAGAAAAACCCGCGAGGAGTGCTAAATGTTGTTTGTATGAGGCCTCGTTCATTAATTTGATTGTGGGGTAATGGTCCTTTGTTTAGAATTTATTCTTAAAAACGTACCTATCTTAGACAAACTATTGATTTGAGTGTTGAGAACAAAATCCTAGGGAACCACGTCGCATTGGGGCCAACTTTACCATTATTCAAATCGAGTTTCAAAGAGTCCATTCTACAAAAGCAAGACTTCTTTGGAGTCAAAACCTAATTTTTCGAACAAAGCGAGAGTCCATTGAAATTGTGCCGCGTTTATCACTTAATCGTACAAAGTAAAAATTTGTCCTAGTTTCTACCTTGTTATCGAACAAGGTGAAACTCTGCCAAAGTTGCGCCACGTATTGTTCATCACCAATCATAAATTCTCTTGTTTGCTTTTTTGGCATTATTGGTAAAAAGAAAACAACTCAAATTGCTGCCAAAATTGTGTCAACCTCTTTTGTACCCACTTAAATTTGTTTCTCTTTGTAAACTTGATTTAAGTGTTGAAAGAGTGTTGGTACGCTTTTCACATTTTGGTGGTTGTCTTGAAACCAATATTGATACGTCTCACTTGTAAAAATATCTTGCCTTGATCTCACTTTACGCCATTACGCTCGCATTATATCAATCCATTTTCGATACTTACATCGTGTTTTCTTAAAATTTGATTTAAGTGTCCAAATTGTATTGTTACGTTACTCGCATTGTATCGATTCATTGTTATACTTAAACCTTGGTTTACTCAAACTTGACTTGAGTGTTGAAAGTGCCTTGTAACGTTGCTCGCCTTCTGTCAATCCCTTTTTAATACTTACATCTTATTGTCTTAGACTTGATATAAGTATTGAAATTGTATTGTTACGTTGCTCGCATTTGTATCAACCATTTTCAGGACTTAAAGCTTGTTTGTATTAAACTTGATTTAAGTGTATAATTTGCATTGTTACGCTGTCAAAATCACTTCAACCCCCTTTTAATACTTAAATCTTGTTTGCTCAAAACTCAATTTAAATATTGAAATTGTGTTGTTATCTTATCAAACACTTTTGAGAAAATTTGAACATAGGGAATAGTTTCCTTTGTGGCCGTTCCCATCAGGACTTCATAGATTTTCCTTGGTGACTTTCATCATACATTCCGCACCCTTGGAAAAGTTCCCTTTGCAGCCATTACACTTGTTAAATTTTGATCAACCATTTTGGCATTCACACTTACAACTTATTTTCCAAAACCTTGCTAGTTTGTCAAAATTGTCATTCAATGTCTATTTTCCTTAGATTCCTTCGGAAAATCACACGAGCATCCCCGTGTTTACAAAATGTCTAGTTGGCCACTATTATGTTCTAAATCTTCAACACTTGTTGGACCCCTTTCTTCCAATGAACCTTCTATCATCGACCAAAAACCACCCATACTGATCGATTTCTTTCAGTATGAATAAAGGATCGGAGAATTCATAGGGCTACACGATGACATTCTTCTAAAGGATCACGAGCAAGGATTCTCTTTTGACCTCGATGCTTTTACATATTATGCAGAAGAGGTTGAGTACTTTAATAAAAAAATAGAGAAAGATCCTAAGATCATCAAACTTGATCCTCCTCTTGTTCTTCCATCTTCTCATTTCCCATTACATGGCGAAATGACAGGATCTATCCTTGATTCCCCTCCTATCTTCTCATCACCCAACCATTCCTTATCTATCACCACTCATCCACAATCTTTCATTGGGTCACCTCCAGTAGCCCTTCATCTTCTTCTATATGTGGGCCACCTCCTAGTAGCTCATCATCTTCTATCCATGGGTCACCTCTTGGTAGCCCATTATCTTTCATCATCTTCTATCCATGGGTCACCTCCTGGTAGCCCATTATCTTCTATCCTTGTGCCACATTCTAGTAGCCCTTTATCTTCTATCTGTGGCTCACCTCCTGGTAGACCATTATCTTCTATACTTGGGCCACGTCCTAGTGGCCCTTCATCTTCTATTTATGGGACACCTCCGGGTAGCCCATCATCTTCTATCTATGGGACACCTCTGGGTAGCCCTTCATCTTTCATCTATGGGACACCACCGGATAGCCCATCATCTTCTATTCTCGAGCCGCCACCTATCCTGTTACCATCAATTCTTGGGCCACCTCCTACTGGCCTATTCTCTTCAATCCTTGAACCTTATCCTCATCTCGTCATATCATCCCTCTATCAACAATTGTGGCAAGCCCACCATCATCTCTACCACTCCTATCATCAATCCTAAACATCCTTCTTCTTCTCCCACTTCCAGGGATCAACAACATCACACATTAGCTTGTGTGAAGAACAAACAACCGCATCAAGCTAAAATAAAAAATCTAAAGAGCTCTAAATCTCCCAACAAATCAAACACTCACAAATCCAAAAATCAAACGCGATTCAAAAATACACACCAATACCAATGTTAAGTGTGGCGCAAAGTGCAAAAATCTATGGATAAGGAACTCAAGCTCCCACATACAAAATCCATGTTCCAAGATAAGTCGCAATCACTTATCGAGTATGAGCTCACAACGATCATCGAGATTGGAGATAATATCACTCTTGATAAGCAAAAACTCTAGTCTCCCTCATCAAAGAAATCGCAAACATCGTTGTTGGATCCTATCACATGGAGTGACATTGTTGGTCCCAACTTCCCAATCATTCATCTTCATCTTCTCTCTTCACGGTTTTTCCCTTCGCAAAATTGTCAAAAATCTAAAAAAACATTAAAACACAACAAAAATCAAAGGTACAAAGATCAAACATTGCAATCAAGTATTGCATACACATGGATGTTATGTTCTTTCCTTTATTTCTTCATATTTCTCTGCAAGTCTCCCACCATTTTCATCCCTTTGGTGATCTTTTAGTTGGTCTATTCACGCTCATTGTGTGACATTTATCTCTATGGTATCCGTTTGACCTTGGTCTTTCATCACCTTGGTAAATTAAAAAATGACTGGCCTCTTAAAGATCCTCTCACTATCACACATTTAATAAACTTGTTGCGAAGACCTTTGGGCGTATTTGTTGACACTAGCCAATGTTGTCATCACAATCACTTCCATATCCTTCCATCAAGCCATCAATGGTTCTTAACCCCTTATCAAAACAATCGAGAGAGCTAAAATACTTTTCAAAAAGCAAAAATCAATCAAAAACAAAAAGAAAAATAAATATAAAACTCTCTGGGGGTGTTTCCAATATATCTATCGAGGCTATGGACACTGGCCTGATAAAGAGAGCAATGTTGCGACTAGAATCAAATACATCTCTGTCGGGGCTATGGACGTTTCGGGCTAAAATGGCGGAACAATGTACGGCTCTCCTTCCACTCTCCATTCACAAATCACCTATCAAAATAAATCATTCCTACACATTGGCTAGTGTGTCTTCACTTATTGCCTCTTTAAATCTTCCCTTCAAGAAGTAATTAATTTCCACATGCACACACTGGATCTCGATGAGCAACAAAGACTAGTATGTTACCAAGTGTTGTTTGGACTTTGTTCAGACTCTTACTTTAGTCTGTATTTTGTCTCACAATTTGTGCCTTTGGCTAATCAATTTTTCATTTCCAATCTAGTTACATTTTTCATATCCTTTCATAGCATTCACGTTTTTCTTCTACTTCGTTTAGAACATCCATGTGTATAAGATTGCCTTTTATCATGTTTGAGGGAAACTTTGTCCCCATTTCAATAAATTATCTTCCACTTCTTTTCTATCATATGTTTCTTGGCCAACTTGCATTGGGGGCATGCTCGCTCCTTCCTAGCACTTCATTAGTTTGAGTTCATCATCATGTTGAACCTATCATCCGTGGCCATGATCCGGTTGATTTCTCTTCTTGTATATACGCATAAGATTCGCCCTTGTATATTCCCATCTATCCCTAGGGGCATATTTGCATCTTCATGTTCTTGTACATAGCTTCTAGAAAACTTTCAAAAATCCTAAAATTCACAAAATCCTAGAAAATCCAAAAACATTGGTAAAACATTCAAAATCCAAAACATTGGTAAAACATCAAAAATCCAAAACATTGGTAAAACTTCAAAAATCCAAAAAATTGGTAAAGCATCAAAACATCTTAAACATTCACAGGACACAACATCCTCAAACATTGAAAACTATCCTACAAAACATCTTATTTTAGTGCTTGTTTGTTCTAGCGCTCGACATGCAAATCATTTTGATCTTCCTTCATTAACAAAGTTAGTTTGCTTGTTATGTCTATCTTCCCTTGCATATATTGTTGCTCGGGGGTTTCATAGTGCACGTTGCTTTTTCATAGGACTTTTATGTCCTTTGTTTATTCCCCTTGCATGTATCCTTGTTTGGGGCACCATTTTAACCCTTGTCATATAACTCGAACATTTGGGAACTGAAGTTGGATAACAAAAACATTGGTGCAACTTTCTTAAACGTTGTTTGTTTGAGTATGTTTGTTTGTGCTTGTTTGTTTGTTTGTATTCTTGTTTACTTTCTTTATTGCATTACTTTATGTATTTTGCTTTGAGTCGATCTTTTAAAGAATGAACAAAAATCAGTATTATGGCTCTTCATGTCATTTTACACTTTTGTTGTATGCTTATATCAAATAAATAGTTACTTCGAGCCAGATGGTACGTTAGCTACATTGTGATCTTCCCATTCTCCATCTATCTTCCCGTTTCCATTCTAACTTTCTACCTATCATTTTCCAATTCTTCCCCCCTCCTTGCTTCTTCCACTTGAGGCACGGGATCCTACTCTTTTTATCGATTTGAACAATGGCCAACCAGACCTAGTTCAAATCTCGGCCGCATGATGTCTTATTCTTTTGCTTTGATCATTTTCTTTTTTTCGAGCGGTAATCGACCTCTCTTCTTATCACCCCATCGACACTCGAGGGGGCATCGTCCATCCTACTAATTTTTCTTCTACTCCTTCAAATTGTCTAAACTTGTCTACTATCTTTGAAATGGTGTTGCTTGCGCTACACCACATCAAAAAGGGAAAATGTAAGCACCTAAATCTACTACGCAATTTTAATACTAAAATTGCACTAATTATCTTTTTTCCCGTTATTTCATTATAATTAGTGATTTTCCACTAATTAACTACCATTCCTCTTCATTTCGGTCAATTAACGACACTTCATTAATTAACTAGCCTTCCCCCCATCATGGATGCCAATTAATGACACTTTGTTAGTTATAATTCTCTTTTAATTGATTAATAAACCATTATTAATTAATTAAGCCTTTAATCTTCTATTTAATCAATAAACCCTCTTATTGGTTAAATCCCCCTTTCAAACCCTTCAAATTCTACTAATTTTCTTCTAAATCACCTCCAAATGGCTTTTTAAGTTTATCTTGGTCTATTAATTAATCCTAATTGATTAATTAAATCACCTCCAACTCCCATGAGTTGTTAATCCTTTATTAATCTCTTCTAATCATACTTATCTCTTTCTAATTCTACTTTACCTTTGTCCCACATTCACTAGGTTGCAAACTTCTTCCAAATTTGGAAAGCTATATAAAGAGAACCTAGTACACCTTGTCCAAATTTACACAATTACAAAGCACATCCAAATATCAAAGGATCGGTTTTGCATTTAACGTTTTAATGTTTGATGCGTATTAGTTAAGCTATTCCTTTCTAGCTTTATCAAGATGTTTATGTTGTTGATTAACTAAGTTAGGATTCTATTTGGTGTTAGTTTCTTTTCATTAGCTTAGAATAATTCAATCACATGCATACAATGAGCATGATTCATTTCACAAACATGGATCATCGATGTTCGTGAGAAGTATATGACAGATCAACTCAATGATTGAGAAGATAGAAGCCATCATTAGTGCAAAGGAGTAAGATCCCGAGGAAATGGTTTTCAAAGAAGTGTATTCAATCCTCATCAATTAGTGAAACTAAATGACCATCTCACTATATCTCCTTGCCTTTGCATTAACTCCTCGATTATATAGCACAAATATCCTTTCTTTGCCAAGGAGGGTGGCACCATATAGGGACGTGGAAGTGGCCAAAGGGTTCAAGTTGGCATCAGCCAAGATTTTCTCCGATCCTGAGGGAGAAGCCATGTTTATGACCAAGTGTGGAAATTTCATCACCCCCCAAGGTCAAAGCCTTGGTGTCATGCGGGACAAATACAAGAAGGATGTGCATATGTGGTGGCACCTCCATGGCCAAGTAACACCAACTGTTCAAAATATTGCAATCAAGGTCTTGTCGCAAGCAGTGTTTTAAAACCGGTTGAAGTGGAACCGAACCGAGCGATTCGATTGATGGTTTGATATTTTTTTGCTTGAACCGGTTGATAAACCGGATCGTTTGACCGGTTTGGTACCGAGCAGTCAATTCCATACTTAAATTGGCCAAACCGGTCCGGTTTCACTATAAACCGGACGAGTTGTGCCAATACTGAAGTATACGGCGCAATTTTTTAAAAATTCACTTTTTTAATTAAAATTTCTACTTTTACTACAACCTAAACCCTAATTTATTACTATATAGACCCCCTTATTCACCTCACACCTCTCTCATTGAGCATTTGTGAGCATTGTGAGCACAAGATTGAAGAGTTTAGTTTTGGAGTGAGCTTGGAAGTTGGAGCTTGTTTGCCATTGCTTGTGGGCTCTTTGTGGTGATATTGGCATCCATATAGAGACTTCCTCACTTCTATTTGTGAGCACCTCTCTCATTTGTAAGGATTTGGAGGCTTGGGGCAGCATTGAAGAGTGTTGATTTGGAGTGAGCTTGGGGTTTGTTTGGCATTGCTTGTGGGCTCTTTGTGGTGGTCTTCACATCTACATTTGGAGGGTGCAGCCCATATACAAGCTTGGAGTGTTTCTTGACCTCATTTGTGTGCACATTGAAAGGTATGTTAAGTTTTAAACTTGCCCCTATTTTAAATCTTATTAAATAGGAAATCTGAAATATATATTTTTTATTTGCATTTTCAGATTTCTTTGCATTTGCAATGGCCCCCCGAGTTAAAGACCCTACATGGAACCATGCTGACATAGTTGATAATCAAGTATTTTGTAAATATTGTAAGAAACACATCGGGGAGGGCAGGGGGCATTCATAGGTTGAAACAACACTTGGCTGGTCGGGCCGTGATCAGGGGATCATTTTTGAAAGTTCCCTAAACATCCCTAAATGGTGTCGGGCATAAAGAAGATCATCTCGAGAGCTTTCCAAATGATCGTGAGATCGCGCGGCAAACGGACATCGGGAGCTCTAGTTATGTCCAGTCAACAGGAAAGTCAACTCTGGTCAATATTGGACCAATCGCACTACGACACGTGGCAAAAAGGCGTTGGCGAAATTGGAGGGGTTTTAACCACCGGTCGTCGACAATCGTGGAATGGAATGGCACGTCAACAAGAGGCTCAACTTTTATTACGGAGGGGAGCCCGCCACCGTGTGGACTATGGTATTATCGCCGACGTGGTGGGTCCACAAGCCACCACGTGGCTTGCCACCACGAATCGAATACGATCGATTTGCCTATCGGGAGACGACAAGTGGAATATATGCTATTGACCGAGTTAATTATTTCCATACCACATTACATGGGTCGAAATTATATTTACTTGGTAAGTCCACTTTCCAAATGCCACGCACATGTATATGTCAACCGGTATATTAATGTTCATACATTAGTATTTAACCACCAAAGCCAATGCTTATGCTAAGACCACGTGGAAGGGAGGAGGTGAAGCGGTTGTTGGGGCTTATGCCATGCGTGGTAAGATCCACGTGGAGAATGGAGGAGATAAGGTTTATTAAAACCTTCCCTAAGTCTAAGGCCACAAAATGTGGGATAAATACCCACTTTACAATACAAAACCGCCCCCTTCACCCTAATCCGCTCAAATTGGGATTTTATCCCATTAAAAATGCAAACCGCCCTATATGGGTATGTAATCCCATTAATTTTGCTACGGGTGAGGCTAAGGTTTAAATATAGCCTAAAGATTATATGTAATTGCATTTTTAAGGGCCCTATTTTTGTATAAATAGGGAACCCATTCCTTTGTAATGGACACCCGAGCTTATTAATTTGTTAAGCTTATTAGTGAAGGGGGAATATAGTATTAGGGTTTTTAAATATAGTGTTTAAACTATATTAAAAGCTTTAAAATACTATACACAGATATTGTTTATTGGCCTATTATTTTAGGCAATAGTAGACAAAATATTTGTGATTGGGAGTAAATTATAAACTACCCAATAGGCCCATTGAGCCACACCGATTACTCGCAGAAATCCTGGATTGTCGACCGGAGTGCTAGCGTCGCATTGATAGCGTCGGGAAGGCCAATCAAAGCCAAAGGAGATTGTGCATCAAGAAGGTGAAGAACAATTCAACTAATCATCGGAAGTTTTCGAAGAACTGGTGTACTGATAGGCAAGTAAAATTCCATTAGGTTTTCTTGTGAAAGTACTATTGTAACTTACAAGTTTTGACTAGTGGAACGGTTCGACCACGAACCCGGAGACGTAGGCAATTGCCGAACTCCGTAATCAATCTTTGTGCAATTGTCTTTATTGTCTTGCATTAATTTTTAAATTGATTACTTAAAAGGAGTAAATTGTCGTCAATATTTAAAGCCTACACCGGTCCGAGATCACGTAGTAATAATCGATTATTTTCAGATCACAGAGAGGCCAAGTTTCCCCATGTCATACACCGTATATTGATGCCATTAGATTGGAAAGGATAAAGTTGCTTAGGAAACATAAAGAAAAGAAGGCTAGGCAAAAAGAGATAGATGTTGAAATAGGGAGGCAAGAAGAGATAGATGTTGAAATAGGGAGGCAAGATGCCATGACCCAAACAAGTGTTGAAAACGGGCCTCAGAAAAGGAGCATCCAAAGCTTTTTCCCATCTTCTTCCACACTGTTAGTGCCAAAGAAAATCAGCCCACCTTAGATAACCATTGGAATAAGCAATACAAAGAAGCAACTTTCGAATACATTGCTAGATGGTGGTCTCGATGCGATATCCTTTAAAATGTTGTCTGCTCACCTTATTACCAAGCTATGTTTGATTCCATTTTGTTCTTTGGTAAGGGCTTCAAGGCCCTAGGATGCATGACTTGAGAGGATCTCTTTTATAATGAGTTATATCCATAGATGAATATTTGAAGAGTTGTAAATTATCAAGGGCCAAACATGATGGTCCTATTATGTCGATGGGTGGAGTAATGGCAAGAACTGCACCCTAATAAATCTTTTTGCCTCTTTTCCACAAAGAACTGTGTTTTTGAAATCAATTGATGCATTTGATAGGGTGAAAGATGCAAATTTGTTGTTTGATCTTTTGGATGAGGTTGTTGTAGAGGTGGGGGTGGAAAATGTTGTACAAATCATCAGATAATGCCTCTAACTATGTTCTTGCTAGTAAGATGTTAGAGACTAAACACAAAACAATATTTTGGACTCCATGTGTTGCACATTGCATAGACCTCATGCTTGAGGATATAGGAAAACAAGATTGGATCAAGAACACTGTAGAGCATGCCAAAAGCATCACAAAATACATCTACAATCACTCATGGGTATTGAACCTAATGAGGAAAAACATTGAAGCAGAGAACTTGTTAGGCCAGCCATCACGAGATTTGCAACAAACTTCCTCACGTTGCAATCTCTTCTTTCCCAAGCACAAAACTTGAAAAATATGTTTTCAAGTGATGAATGGAATGCATCAAAGTGGAGCCACAAACAAGATGGGAAAGACACAAAGAAGAAAGTTTTTGACAATTTATTTTGGAAAAAAACAGCAAAGGTTGTGAAAATTGTTGAGCCTCTTGTTAAGGTGTTGCGGTTGGTGGATGGGAAAAATTAGCCATGGGCTACATTTATGAGGCTATGGATGAGAAAAAGAAGCAGATAATGGCAGCACACAAAGACAGGTAACTAAGTATGGGCCTATATGAGAGATTATAGATAATAGATGGAACAATCAACTCCATCGCCCTATACATGCAATTGGATATTTCTTGAACCCAAGATATCATTATAGAGCTCAACTTGGAGAAGATCAAACAAGAGAAGTCAAAGATGGTTTGTACGAGTGCCTAGAGCACATGGTCCCTGATGAGAGGCAACAACTTGAGGTTCACCAACAAATCAGTTTCTTCAACAAAGCCACAAGTACCTTTGGGAAAAACCTTGCAAAGATTGCAAGAGATGTGGACCAACTAGGTAAGCAATTCTAAGTTTTTGAAGTTCATTTGATTAAACTTTATAATGAATAATCATGAATTTTTAGCATAAGACACAATCTAATTTGTTGAATTACGCTTTAAGTTATAAGTTTTACTTTTAATTTTTAACTTTGTTTTTTATCATCATTGTTTAATAATTAAACATTTACATTTTTTATTGCAGCACATTGGTGGGATTCATTTGGTAGTCAGTGTCCTCAATTGCAAAAGTTTGCAATTCAGATCCTGAGCCAAACTTGTAGTGCTTTTGGGTGCGAGCGCAATTGGTCCATCTTTGAGTAAATTCACATGAAGAAGAGAAACTGTTTGGAACAATAATGGTTGAATGATCTTGTCTTTGTGCAAGTACAACTTTCCGCTAAAGCGCAACCACTTGCAAAACCAAAGACCTGATACATATCCCATTGTCTTGGATGATATAGATCCAACCTCAGATTGAATAGAGGAGAGTCAGCCAGCAGAGTTTGATCTCGATGACTTGGGGTGGATGGGTTAGGATCAGGATTATGAGCCACTAGTACCACCACCGTCACGAGACATGGAGCACTAATCACACTCGTGATCTATCGCCAGTGCAATACAATTGTTGTTGCAGATGTACCTAAGAATTTGGATGGGTTCGAGTCAGAGGACGATGATGATATTGATGAGGATGAGCTTGAGGATCCCATTCTCAAAGTGGTGCAGAGTTTGATGATTGATCATTGATGTCATCTAGTTTCTTCTAGAGTTTTGTAACTTGTAGTATCAATGATCATAGCATGTTTTTTTGGAGTCTTGGACTATAGAGGCCATTTAGAGCCTCATTATTTATGTATTTTGTTTCGGAATCTCATATATGATATATGTATTGTGTATTGGACTTGGAGTTCATGCCATTTTGCTATAAACACCTTTCTTACATATATACATGAGCAAGCTTTGCATATTTTGTGTGTAATTGTTGGAATCATGGTTTCTAATCTTTCAAATATATTGTTTTCATTAAAATATAAATTTTTATGTGTTTTTTAGTAAACTGGTTCATAAAGTTTGAACCGGTCCAGTTCGGTCCAACCCTCGACCGGTTCCGAGTCTAGTTCCGATTTTTAAAACATTGGTCACAAGTCAGTTTATTATTTTTTTGAATTTTTAACTTTCTTTTTGTTTAAAACTTGAATTTTAACTTTTACCTTTTTATAAATTTTAATATAGGTTGCAAGTTCATCTTCTTGTGAGCAAAATTGGAGCACATACAACTTCATCCACTCACAGAAGCGCAACAAGCTCAAAGCAAAAAGGTCGGGGACTTGGTCTACATACACTCATACTTGCATCGTATCTCTAACAAGAAGCATGTGTAATGTCCCCTCTCAAACCTAGTTCAATATGAAGACCTTGGGCCCATTTTACTCCCTGTGGGCTTAAAGGGAAAAGCAAGGGAAGTACTTTAATGTTGTAATTGTAAGTTGCTATTTTTAGCCTTGAATTATTTTTGTAAAAGCAACTTTCTAATTATAACATTAGAAAGTGAAGTTGGTCGAAAAAGTGCAAACATCGACTTAAAAATAGTAGTGGAGTTAAAACCCAAACCAACTACCTAGGTAAATAATTGTATTGTAGATGAAAAATGAGAAAAATACCAAAAATGTGTCGTTTTTGTTGGATTGTGCCCTAGCAGATTTTAATCTCTCTTTTTCTGTATTTTGATGTTGGCATGAAAATCAATCTAGGTGGATGGTAATACCAAGGCTCTTGAATTTTTGAGTGCATTTCCCATCAAAAATAAACATAGGATCAAAAATAACAACAGGAATCATCTCATTCTCATTGTGTTTTTATCACTCCACTAATTCTCCAATTTATTTCTCCTTCAGATGATTTACTGGCTGTAACATGAGGTTTTATTGTGATATTTGAAAAGGTGACTGGAACTAGAAATGTGCCCTCTGACAAGTGCCCTCTAAAATTTGTGACTGATGAAAACCTGCCCTGAAAATCTCTGAAATTCAGGACTGCAGAAAAATGTGTCTTAAAATTCTCTGAATTAGCAAATGCAGAAACACATGCCCTACAATTTTCTGAAATTCGTGATAGCAGAAAAACGTGCCCTGAAAGATGCCCTCACATGACTTTGTGCCTGTGACTGGTTTCCTTTTTAAGTTTTTATCATATAGCGACTAAAAATATCGTGACAGTTTTTAAATCTGCAATATTCAGATTCGCGACTGTCCTTTTGCCTGTACTATGCCATCCTCGATTTTGCATGACCTGTTTGTATTTTTCCCTAGCATGACTTTCTCGATTTTGATATTTATTGGTTTTTAGTGAGTTATGGTCTTAGATTGTAGTCTTCTATTCAGGATTTGCAGACCCTATTGAGCACCAGGCTCTAATACCAATGTTAGAATATGTGGAGAGAAAGAATAAAGAAAGATCGAAATGCACAAAGAACGAATGACGAGAAACCAGAGTGCACACCTTGTTCATTGTGTGTTTGTCATTTTATCATGTGCAAGATGGTTACAAATGGTTGAAGTGGTTACAACCATTTATTAGTTAATACTTAACTAATATTGATTTAATGCTAATTTATAAGCCTTATATTCTAATAAAGACTAGGCCATGATTGTGAACAAACATTATTAAATTTTGGTTTGTATTGGTTGTAGGTTGTTAGCAATGGTTGTCCCAACCACCAAACACATCAGCCATCATTGTATATCATGGCCATGACATAGGCTTGAACAAGGAGCTCTCACTCGTGCATTCTCCCTGGTTTTCTAAATATTGAAGTACTTTGCTTATTGATGATACAATCATTGTTGCAGATATCTCGTGTTGCTCTACATTGTTGTTTCAATTGTTTGTTAATATTATTTGTTTATACGACAAGGGTAGATTGTTATTAGTTATTACTGTACATTCTAGATTAGAAACCTACAAGTTCCAGGGATAACATCCCATTGGCATATATACAACAAACCAAGATAGAAGACAGAATATCCCAATGGTGGACTTACTACAAGCCTGTGTGAGAAAAAAATACCATCAGCAGATCCCCCATAGACAAGGAGGGGAAAAATATCCCACTAGTCAATTCACAATTAGACTAAATGGATAAAGATATAATATCCTACAGGCTGATTTAACACAAACCCAAAGGAAAAGAGATAATATCTCACTTGCAAATTGACTACAAACTCAGAGAAGAAAACTATAATATCCCATTGAGTGATAAATTGTACTCTTGGAAGACGAGGAAATAATATTGAGAACTGACCCAAAAATGCCAAACTTTTCTCCAATATCTAAAACATAGAAGCAAGTTCATAACAACAAGCATTGATAGGCCAAATACTACATACTTATCGTAGTTTGAAATCTAAATACATTGTAAAGAGTAAATGGCTGAACGTAAAATAACATATATCTCTTTCAACTCCTTCATTAGTCTCTCTACCCATTTTCTTGTTTAGATAATCCACTGAAAATCCCCAAGAAACTCTTCAACAGTCTATTCACTAAAGATCCCTACAAATCCTCAATATAGCTGAAATGTTGTCCCAATGTAATGTCCCTTTTTGGGGGCTTCCGAAAAATAGCTAGGGCTGAATGAGAGATGACTGAAATTAATTTTTAGATGGTTGTAATCAGACTTCCAAGGGCTGGATATGACTGAAAATGCACACTGAAACCTGCAATTTTTCCCTTCCTAGGGCAGCGACCTATTTTGAGAACTCCCACTCACTTTTGGATGCCCTAAACTTGCTAAAAATGTGCCCAATCAAGCTCAAAATTTCTGATTAATTACCAGCAATCAAAATATGAAGGAAAACTGATTTTTAGTGCCCCTAGAAATGAAGATATGAATTTTCTATAAACCCTCTGTCTGCAAAATTTATACATTACTTTAAAAATTCATAACTTTACCTAGGAAGCTCCAAAATTCACGAAACTTGGGATCTTGGGGTTTTAAAATATGAAGAATGCAAATATCAAATCAATTTTCCCAAACATGCCAAACCTATCTTACAAGCGATTCACCCCTCGTGGAAATGTTTTATTAGTGGCTCAAACATGCAAAAAAATGATTGCTTTCACCTTTAAAAATTAGTACAAGTCCATTCATGCAAGAATCATACCATGCATCCATCAAAACACCTCCAAAATGCTCATGATGCAAGTCGCCTAGGGCTAGATAGAAAGATATCAGCCCCAAATACCTTAAGGTATTCAATAATTCCAAATATCCTTGCTTGAGGGTTTTCGTCCCAAGACAAGTTCCACTATCAAGGTTTTTGTCCTTGAAGTGGTCTCAAAAAAGGGTTTTCGTCCTTGATGAGAGAGAAAGGAAAGGTACAACCTTTACCCAAAAGAAATAATAAGATTCAACATATCACATAATGGCCAAGCATCCTCCTTTTATAACATAAGGGGTGCTACATCATAACTTATGGCCGACCTTATAATAAGTACCTTTTAATTATCTAATTTGTTTTTAGAGCCTACATGCTCAAAATACTTTATATTCTAATTAAATAAGTTCTTCTATTGGAGCGCTTGGCTTCCCAATAGGAATACATGATAATAATGAAAATATCTACTTAAAAAATGTCATCCAAGTCTTCCCTTGCTTCCTTCCTTAAACCCACGGGGAGGGAAAATGGGTTAAGGTCTTCAAATCCGCTAGTCTCCAAAAAGGGACATGACAGTCCCCCTTCCCAAGATTGTTTGTCCCCAATCAATTACAAGTACCCAAATCCCAAATAAATCTCAACTGCTCATTCTTTGATGTACCTACACATGAAGCAAACTCATTAAAGAAAAAATGTGTCCCCTTCTTCATCCACTCTTGCTTTGTGGATATGATGACCAACTCTTCTTCTTTGCTTGCCAAGGCCTCATAATTACCATCCAAACATTGGTTGTTCCCAATTTCCCTCATGTTGTCCCAAACACCAATGTAATCTTGTTTTTTCCTTCAAAATCAGAATGAAGGTGGCTGGAATTCCACTTTTACTTGCATAAAATAGTACAAGTATGTTAGTGTGTAGTGAATACAACTCCCAGCTATTAAGATGTCTCTTTATGCTCCAAAACTTTGAAAAGAACATACTGAAAATGCACCAAACAGCAGGTCTCCTCTGTTGGACAGCCCTCAAATTGACCCTTGGGTCAAAGTATTTGTCATTCCACATTCCCTTTGGTTCTTTCATGGAACCATAGATTGAAAAATCAGAATTACAATCCTTACCTTGATGACCCAAACACCTCAATTGCATGGCATAAAAATGATGTAAACAATCTCCTATATGAAGATGATCATATTGCTTGTGTTCCCCATAAGATTTATTTGTTCTTTCCCTCATCCCGAACTCATAATGATAAAATCATCAGTAGTACTGATCTTGAAATCAGAAGTTTCTCCTTTTGCAAGCCTCACAAAAACACCCATATCCACATACGGAAACAAACTTGAAATTGAATCAAAGATGTGCTTCTTACCTCGTCATTCTTTGTAGTATGAGATGCATGATGATACCCATACCAAAGAAATATAGGGGCTGGAAATTATCCTATATTGATTGTCAACAATGTTATGAACTGAAAACCAACACTTCCCATGACTGAATCCACCTGTATGCTTACAAATATGTCCTTGCACAAGCTGGAAGTGTGTATGACATCAGTGTTATGATCAACAACCAAATGATTTTTGCCATGCTTACCATCTTCTCATATCAAACACCTTGTTGCCCTTGCAATGATGGATGAGGTGAGAAGGGACCAATCCCCAATGGCTGAAAATGCTTTGGAAATTTGGAAACTATCTCCTCTCATGGTTGTCCTCTTATTGATGATAGCAAACATATTGTAGGGCAAACTGAAATAGTTGATAACAAGTTCAAAATCCCAAAAATCAATTTTTGCAACCTTCAAAGTCACGCCTTCTATGAGGATAAGCAGCTGGAATATCTTCTTTGTGCATAGTGCATTTGTCAAGAAACATGGACTATCAAATTCCCTTATGTCTAAGTTATGTACAGCTGCAATTCCATAATGATTGTTCCCCTTTTGCATCCCTCTCTCTAGTCCTTCCATGGAACCATGGGTTAGCAATATAGGGAAAGGATAATCAGAAATTTCATCATGTCCTTGATGCCTGAAACATACCATGATAAAATTGTTCCCCATACTGATTTTGAAATCAGCAATCCCTCTTTTTATAGGGCTCAACACATCACTTATATTTCCTATGTGAAAACAATTTTGAAATTGAATCCAAACATCCATACACTCTTTGCCACAAGAAGTACTTCTTACCTCACCATCCCTTGACATATGTTGTGCATGATGATGTCCCATTAGCGGTCTCATAGGACACAACAAGCATGAATTATGATCACTCCCCCATATTTGAAATGACAAAGTGGTAAGCAGCGAATCTGAGATACTTACATGCCTTGGGTTGCTTACAACAATCTTGTAACTTAAAGATTCTAAGTTAGGTATAGAAACCTTGTAGGGAACCTCTTTGGGCTCCTCTCACAAGCTTAAAATGTCATTAATTTGCTTGTTATTAACCGCTGTTAGGAACAGTCCAGCAAGCTGAATGTTATTAATTTCACCTCCCAATTTCTGTAAACCAAGCTCTTTCTCTTCCCACTTGGTACCCTTCATCTTCACAAAGTGGTTAGAGTATTCTTTATGATGACCAAAACATTGCAAAGACATAACATGAAGGTTATGTAGCAAATCCTTGCTAAGAAGATGATGAAATTGCTTACCATAGGTTGCTGTCCTGAAATTTCCAGCGAACTAAAAGTGATTATAAGCACCCGGAAAAGCACTCTCTTCATATGTGTGGCTTCCAACAAGGTCACCCAAAGGTCTTGGCCCATTGACCCTTTGCAATTTTGATTTGTCTCCATTCTTAGCATAATGACAACTACCCATTATCGTGATTTACTATGGAGCATCAAACTTGCCCCAAGGTCCTCTTTTTCCACAAATTGCCTATGAGTGTAAATCTGAAATGGCATGATAGAAAACAACAAATCCGAATTACCTTCATACCTTTGGTGGTCTTCATGAGAAATTGTTGTAGCCTTCTCTTTATCCTTTGGCAATTGAACTTCTACAACACCTTGTAAATGTTAGTGTGAGGGGTATTTTTCACTTTTATTTGTTTATTAGTTGAATTTCCACCTCACTTAGGTGATTCATAGATCATTAGGTGTCATTAAGAGTTATATGACAGATTTTGTCATAGAATCTGTCATATATGTCACAGTGCGTCATACAGGAGTTACATTCCTAGATTGTAACTCCTTTTCTCCCTTGTGGAGGTGTGATGGGTTTTGCATGGGAGTTACATAGCAACTCCTATTTTGAAATGTCCCTCTTTCCGGAATAACAGTTTGAAGACCCTTGGCCTATTTGTCTACCGACGGCTAAGGGACATCAACAAGGTAGACTTAAGTCATCTATAAATTATTATTAAGTGCCAATATAAAAATAAAAATATGTCTAGCACTTATGATAATTTATAGGACTTAATAAAGTATTAGAAGTGGTAAATGTAATTTTTATTTTCTCTAGGAGCTTTGGCGACTTGCATTGGGAGGTCATGGGAGTCTTAGAAAGGATAAAAATTAAAATATGACTTTGTATTTCCTCTAAAGGAAAATGCGACTTGGGTAGGAATGTTTTTGGGTGCTTTGTGCATTGAAAGAATAACCGTTGTTGATTGGTTATGCCTTAGGTTGTCTTTTGGGTCACTTCTCTTGCATATGGGAGCAAGTCGACTTGGGTAGGGATTCATTCTATCATTTCTACTTTTGCAAATTTGGCTTAGAGCTGAAGCAATACTGCAGCGATTTTTGAGGATGAAAACCCTCATGAAAGTCACCCGGAAGAACGAAAACTCTTCCTATTTCATGGTATGAATATCCAGATTTAAATCTGCACTTTTATTATATTTTCTACAGGTTGGAGCGACTCATTTTGGATATATTTTCATCATTTTGGAGCTGGAAAAATTATAATTTTATTTGCAGCTGTTACAAGGGTTTTTCCAAGAGTTATTGCAATATTTTCCAATATTTTTCCAAGGGTTTTAAACCCCTATTTCACTGCTGCAAGTACAGGTCAGATTTGGCATTGTTTATCATTATAAATCTGAATTTTAACTTCAGTTGCTGGTGTTTGCATTGCCGTATGTTTTTAAAAATTATATCTTCCAACACAAATCAGAAATTGTCATTTTATGGTGTGGTCTTTGGTATTTTTCCTTCTCTATACAAATCGCATTTTTCAGTATGAATCAAATCTGCAGTAGTATGTCCAGCAGTTGGTGGTTTTTTGGTTGAGTTTTATTCTATTTCATTAAAGTTCTCAAAGGACTTTGGGGGACATTGCATATTTGTACCTCTTTTATTTGATCTATGAGTATGAGTAGACCTTTTTCTTTTGCATGCACAATTCTTGTGGTTGATTTTTGCTTTCATCTTGGAGCTATGTCACGTTATCATTGGTGTCCCAGATTTCACCCCGAAATCTGGGACTACCCTATGTAAAAAAATTGTACTTTTAAAATAATGGGTCGTTCTATGTTTTTATTGCCAGAAAGTTTCTATAATGTGCCAAGCTATTCCCAAGGAGCCATATTAGCCATTTTAGCCAAATACCCAGATGCCCAAAATTGTTATATTCGTAGAGATTTGGGATTTGCTGCATGGAAATTTGTATTTAATTATTTTGAGCCCCGTTTGAGGCAAATTGTGCTCCGGTTTAACCCTGTTGTGATCATACATGCCAATTCTCCCATATACCAGTAGGGTTTTAACCAGGAATGAATTCTGGGCTTTATTTGTGACTTTGAGCAACATTTTGTGTTTTTGTGTTTTCCGTTTGTTTTTCTCGTGAAGTTTCTCTAGATCAATTCCTTTGCACGGTTTGGTCCGATTCTTTGCTTGGAGTATTGGAATCACCTATGCACGTTGTGCCAGAAGGAATTCGCCATCGGAAGTCTGGTTCTCTCGGAAAAGACGAAGTCGTGCACAAAAAAGCTTCTTACAAGCGGCAGCCGCATTTTTGGAAAAAAAGGGTTTGAAGTGAATCATGGGATTTTTGGAAGTAGCAGGCAAGTGGCAATTTTGTACCTGCCTAGCAGAGTACTTTTTCCCATGGAAGATACGCCACTTAAGTCACAATGGGAAAATTGGAGGCAGCAGGCAGGTGGGAATTTCTCACCAGCGTTGCAAGGTAAAAATTTTCATTGTGATTGCGGGGTAAATAATCCCATTATCAAAGTCAAACAGCTTAGGTGGATCATAGGATTTTCGGAGCTGCCTTGCAGGGTAAATAATCCCATTGTCAATTGACTTTTAAAAATAGAAATTGCTCATGCCAAAAAAGTGTGACCCCTTTAGGGAAAGAAGGGCAGCTTTAAATACATTAAATTAATTAATTTCTTCTCCAATTTTGGTGCCCAGGCTTGTGGAAAAGTCAACAAAGGGAAAGTGGATAAAGGAAGTCAGAATTAGAAGTTCTAAAATTAAATAAATATTATTTATTTAATGCAGCCCCTTCATGTCAAAAAGTGCGCCCCATTTGGGAGAGGAATAATACTTTTTTAAGTATTAATTGATTTAATTAATTCTTATTTTCAGTGGCTAAGGTCAAAGCATACTGTGAGGCTTAAGTTAACTGGAAGTAGAAGGCTAAAATTAAATAAATTTAATTTATTTAATGGCAGCCATGAGCATGCACAAAATAGGCACCCCATTTGAAAGAGAAAGCTTATTAATTAATTAATTAATTGCCAGGAAAAGGAGAGGCATTAATTAATTATAGAATGATGAGGATTATATAAGCAAGGGCTGCCATAAGGATGAATTAATTAATTCAAAAGCAGAGAAGTGCAACCCAAACAAAAAATGCGCCCCATTTGAAGAGGAATTTTGCTCAAAAGAAGGTTTAATTACTGCTGGAAGCTTCCAAATTTGGCGCCTAGGTTTGAAGGAGTTTGATTTGTGTCTAAATAATTGTCTGCATAAGTGATACAGGTGCTCAGGTAAAGTTGGTAAAATTCATGCTTGCTTTGCATGCAAATAAAACATCAAATTTTGGGGCAGCAAGCTTGATATATGCAGATTTTTATAATTAAAATTCAGTGTTCATGTTTCGGTTGCCATCTTTGTCTGAATTAATTGCAGGAATTCATTATAGGTGCTTTTATAAGAAAATGGGAGCTTAAATCAATGTCCAATACATTGAACATATCCTCGAATCTGAAGAAATATCCAGATTTGCACCGGTTGTGAAGAATTCGCCGAATAAAGAGAAAAAGAATTGCTCAGACAAAGACAGATTCAGCCATGGCAAAGCGGGATGAAAAAGAAAGCACAAGCAGAGTCATGCATCACTTCTAAGTTTGTTGACACCGGAGACAGATCCAGATCCAGATCTCATAATTGCAAAAGCTTCCGACACAAATTCATCCTCTTATTTCTGACGCTGTGTAGAAGTCAGTACGTAGAAAATTCCTTCCAGGATCTTGTGCATGTTCTCCCAATCTTCCAGTTGAAGCCTTCATTGAATTTGCATTCACCCGGAGTGCTTTCAAAAATTTTAATTGCTCATATGCAATTAAAAATAAAAATGATGAGTTATTTATAGCAAACATTGCACTGATGCATGTACAGGAGAAGAACTGCAAAAGCTTCAAGGATAAAAGGGAAGACAAGGCGAAGGCAACACCCGTAAGCAAAATTCCAGATCCAACTGTCAGCTTCAGAT
Organism: Taxus wallichiana var. yunnanensis; assembly: GCA_018340775.1. Classification (NCBI taxonomy): domain Eukaryota; kingdom Viridiplantae; phylum Streptophyta; class Pinopsida; order Cupressales; family Taxaceae; genus Taxus; species Taxus wallichiana. The sequence goes on along the minus strand of CM031242.1, from coordinate 425,219,879 downwards.
CCAGTCGCTTCCAGATCCAGTATGGTGAGAATCAAGGGCAAAAGAATCAACTGCATGCAGAATGTGAAAAAAGAACAAGACTGCAGCTTTCCTCTTCCTTCTTCTTTCCTCCGACAAAGTAATTGAGCGATCAATTAAATTATAAAACTTAAGTGATTGGTTTAAAAGCCATTACTTGAAGAAGTCAACTACTTGGAAATAGGTGGCAGACATGCAAAATAGAAGGTTCTATCTTCAGTTGCAAATCATGCATGTCATGCAAAAAGGAATTCCAAGAGGGAGATTGTCAGTTGTTTCCTTTCCCACTTCCACATGTGCCAATTCAACTAAAAGCTTCCGACTTGTAATTGCCCCTCTACATTCTATAAGTAGAGGAAGAACCTTCGGGTTAAAGGATCAGAATTTGTGTAAGCATTCTTGTGTTCCAAACTTTGTGTTGAAACCCCTGATAGCCACTTGAAGCAAAGGAATATAAAGGAGCAGATTTCCAAAGAACTTTGTGTCACGGTGCATTTTGTTTCTAGCTTTTATCTTAGATCTTCTAATAAACTTTGTGTTATTTTAAATCTAGATCTAGAGTTGCCTTTGCTTATAATTTTGTGTGTTGATATCTATTGGTTTCTTCTATGTGCATGCAATCAACTCTGTTATCTATTGATTGGGTTGCACATCTTCCCCATTTCTTCCCTGTGTTTTATTATTTCTTTCTTCTATAAATATTTCCTTTCTTAAACAGTTGCTTACTTGCTACAAAGCTATACAACTATGGTTCATGAGTTGAATAGTTAAAGTAAAACCCCCATATAGATACTAGCATATTTTATTGACAAATCTGACATGAGAGCCTCACCGGTAAATGAGGGAGATTTATCTCATGACTGCCTAGGTTTTCAACAATGCAGAAAATCTAGCCAACAATCATTTAAGTGCAACTTTGTTGATGTGCATGCATTCCTTCTTGATCCTCGTGTAGACACCAAAATTGGGTAACACCTCGTGCTCCCCCACTCTCACATGGTATTAGAGCTCATTGTTGGGAATCGTGTCACTCGCTTGGTTGTTGCTTACACTCTCGGTTTCGTGATTTTATTAGTTCTTGTGCAAGTTTTAATCCCTTCTTTAAAGAAACGGTTCTTGCATTATTTAGGTCCTTTTATACTGGAGGTAGTGTGCTTGGTTTGTGTGTTTGGTGTGTTGACGTGTGTTTGTGCAAGTACAGAGATAAATTGGTTTTCTTGCACGTTTCAAATGCACTTTGAAAGTTCACAAAGCTTTTGTTTTTGGGCCCAACTCGCCCATTTGTTGGTGAGATTTGGGAACCGAGGTGTCCTGCTCGCTCCACCTCCTTTGTCTTTCCTTGCGCTCAACTCTATCATCGAGTTGCCCGATGACTCAAGCCCGCACTTCCCCTGTTTGATCTACCCGGTCGGCTCATTCGTCGAGTTTCATCTCCCGTGCAACCTTTCGCCTCTTGACTTTGTCAACGGCATCTCACCACGATCCCACACTCGCTCTCCTCCCAACTTCCTATTTGGCAAGCTCCTCTTTGTGTCGTGGTGCACCCGCTCACTCGGTCCCCCACAATTGATCTACTTGCATTTACTTTGGCTCCCGCTCACGTTGTCCGAGCTCACGTTGACCCCGTTATGTCGTCCCTGCACCTAATCTCTAGCCCAGCTCCCTTGCTACCTCGCTAAGCTCGCGATTCGATCCCTGTTCCGGCCAACTCGCCTGGTCAAGTTCTCATTGAGCTCTTTCGGGTCGTTGTTTGCAAGACTCGACCGTGGTTTCTTGTTAGGCTCGTTGTTCTCTCTGTCTCGATCCGCATATCCTACCAAGTTAACTTTTCCTGGTGTCCTTACTCCACCCGTTTCATTCATTTCGCTACCGGCTTGATTGTTGTGGTAGCTAACTCAAATCGAGCTCGACTCGCTGGGAGAGTTGTTGTTCCAAAGCGCTACGTGGAGGGAATCACTTACTCACCCATCCAACTCTGCTCAACGTGTGGCATTACCCTTGCTTGCCTTTGGCTCAACACATGGACACCCTTGGCTCGGTTGCTGCTTGGAGCAACCAGCTCACCCTCGCACTACCACGTGGTTTTGTGTCCATCTCGGCACCCTCAAAGAACCAACTCGCCAGAGTAACCAACTCGGACCCGACCACCCTACGACCCATGCAAATACATCGCCGAGCTAAGTTGGTCGACCCTCCACCAAGGTAATATTTTTCTGGTTTTTTACTTGTTTTTTTAATCTAGGTTAGTTAATATTAATTAAATCTAATATTAAAAACTAGAAAAAGTTTTAAATTTTACGGAAAAAACTCTTTTTTTCATCTTAATATAGGGTTATTGGGACTTTTCGGGCCTTTTTTCTTGGCTCGCAATTATATAAGCTCTCTTCTTCGCTGCGAGTTAGTGAGAGCATCCGCCACAACCTGCGGCGGGAGAGCCCCATTCTTGTTTTTCCCCCCTTTTTTGCTTGCTTCCGGTTGTTTGTGTTTGTTACCGTGTTGATTTCGTTGCGAAAAACTAAACTTATGGTGGTCTCCACACACAGTGCGATTTTTTCACCAAATACAAGGTGAGTCACCAAGCTGTTTCACGTCGCATGAACACAATTGGGTGTAATCAATGCCCTATTTATAAAGTGCCACAAACGAGGAGGTGTTCAACTTTTGTGGTTCCTTCTTCTTTTCTTTCTTCTTCGATCACTCTTATCTGCCATGGATCTCAATTCGGTTCCTTTGCTTACTCCCTTCAACTATCATGAATGGAAGGATTTTGTAACCTTGCAAAAACAGAAACTTTATCGATAACAATGGGTTTTGCAAACTCAACTAATAGATGTTGCAGAGAAAGAGAAATGATTTGACAAATGTGATGAAGCTTACGGGTTCTTGTGTCTTTTCGTATCACTAGATCTGCACTTTCATTTATCTTCAACCAAAACACCCAAGGATGTATGGAACACCTTAGACAAACGTTTTGGGAAACAAGATGAAATGAGAGGGCATGAACTGGAAAATGAGTTGATTAGTCTTAGCCCTAGCAGTTTTGACACCCTTTAGGACTTCTTCACCAAATTCAAATCTATAAGATTGCAATTGAAATATTGTGGAATTGACAAAAAAGACTCACAACTTATTCTTTCCTTCCTCACCAAACTTGGTCCCGACTATTCTATTTTTGTCTCTACCTTCCATGCAACCAAAAGAGCTCTTGGTGCACAATGGACTATGCCCTCCTTTGATGAGTTTATTGCTAACTTGACTAAGGAACAGGATAAACTAATTCAAATGGGTACTCTAAAATCCACTAAATCCCATGCTCTTCTTGCACAGTCATGACAAACCGAAGGCTTCAAAAGAGAAGAAACAAAACAACAAGGATCATAAGAACAAGGACCAATCCACCACCAAATCAAACTCTTCCACTTCCTCTTTTAGTTCTAAACCTCAAAAGAAAGGATCGAATGTGGGTTAGGCAAAAGAAGAAAAATGTTTGAAGAAGAAGATTGACCTCCTCACGAGTCTTCTTGAGAAGAACAACATAGGTCTTCCAAGTCTCTCAAACCATCTTCATCAACTCATGAATCCTCTAAGGCAAATGACAATGGAAAAGGGAAAGGGAAAGAAAAAGAAAAATAAAAAGAATCAGTTAAGGAGAAAACAAAGGGAAGAGCTCTAGTTGCTGATTGTGTCACCTACTCCTACATGGGTTATTAATTCGGGTGCATCTCATCATATGGCCTCGTTACACATAAAGTTCACTTCATTAAAGCCATGTGACATGTCTTCTATTCGACTAGGTGACAACACTTACTCCAGTTTTTGGGAGAGGTTCTGTTGAAGTGAATGGTGGAACATTTAACAATGTTCTAAGTATTCCATCACTTACAACTAATCTCCTATCAGTTTATCAGATTACTCACCTTGGTCAAGGCATGCAAGTTGAGTTCACTTTGGATTTCGTATATGTTAGAGAGCTACATAGTGACACTATTATTGCAATTGGTTTAGTTGATCATCATACTCGGCTTTATTCCTTCTCTCACTTTGTTCCTCCTTCATATTCTTCATCCGATTCACTTGTACTTGATATTTTTGAGCTAGAGCACACTTTTGATGATGATTTCTCTTCTAGCATAGTTGATTGCCATAGTGATGGGGACCCACCTTGTAATATCCCCCTTTAGGGAATCAATGGAAAATGCAACACTCAAATAGAAAATCAACACAAAAACTGATTAGAACACTGCTGCAATTGATCAGACCCAGCCAAGAGTTAATTGTGCATTCAATTAGATGGCTCAATAAACCCAGCAAGAGGGGTTTAATGGCCTCGATCAAATAACATGAATGATTAACTTCCGGATGAGCTAATACACTCAATAATCCACATTAAATATGGTGTCATAACTGATACATATGGCTGCTATTAGAGCATCTAAATCTCGGAAGTTTATATCTCAATCAAATCACTACAAACTACCTCCATGATCTTATATTAAATCAGATCCAAACCTAGATATAAGTCGCTGCCAATCAAGCAATCAAGTGTGGAGAACACTTAACAATCTTATCAAACCATTCTTAGCCCTGATATTCAACACTCCAAAAATATATATCAGACCCTCCCCATCGATTTTGCCTTATAAAGGCTTAGTGATGAATCAACAATGAAAGACTTTGATTTATCTTAAAGCCATGCACTTACTCAAGTCGGCATACTTAAAAATAAGTAGCCACAAGAAGAAATGCAATCAACTTATAAATCGCTGTCAAAATGAGGGTGAAAACATGCTGCTAAAAAGAGGCCCAAAACACCATTGAAATATGCATTAAATCAGATCGCCATTCCCAAAATTAATTCAACCACAGAGGATAATAAATAGATGGAAGTCGCTGCCCACAGTTTAGTTTTAATGCAAATATGAGGTCGCTGGCATAAGGGATTAAACAGCAGTTTTCTACTAATCAAAAACCAGTCAACATTCATCCAAAAACTATTATAGACCTGTCTGCAATGAAGTTGTAAAAGCAAGGGCGCAAAACATGCAAAAAGCTGATCGATTTACCTCAAACAACACTCCAAAACAATCCCCAACACACCAAAGCAAAGTCGCTAGGGCTGGGATGAAGCCTTCAACCAAATCGATTTGCAAAAGCACACAAAAACACTTTAATTGATATCAAAACACAGCTGCTACAGTGACGTCGCTACAGTGATTCACTACAGTAGAAAATGCAGATTTCACTTGCAAATTTAACCAAAATATTTGCCAAGGCCAAAAACATGGATCTCACAAATAACTTCTTCAATTTAATCTTCAATAACCAGTTACAATAGATCTCCAAAGCAAAGAGAAAGAGAGCATCAATGGCGGGCATCCATCCCTACTCCAAGCATGGAGTCAAATCGATTTCATCCAAAAGCATAACCTTTACAATGATCCCAAGACCTCCTTTTATAAACAAGGAGCACAAAATTCAAAGTCCCTTGTGGAGGGAAATCACAATTTAAAAATAGTTTATTCTCCCTATGTGTGGTGTCCCCTTTCTAAGGGTGTTTTTGATATTTAAAAGCCACTTAATATTATTTAATTAATTCCCTTTTAATTTCATATTTTTTTGGGGAATTAAATTAAATAATAAATTACATCAATTGCTCAATTAAATATTCTTTTGTGAGCAATACTCCAAGGTGGTGGGAAAACCACTCAAGATCCATAATTAAATAATTAAATGAATATTGTTTTATAATAACAAATGATTAAAATCACTCTCTAGGCAATATCATTTAATTACTTAACATAATTTTCCCCTTGCATCATCCCAAAAGCCCACGGGGAAAGATAGGCTAAGGGTCTTCGAAATGGGGACATTACACACCTCCACCATCCACTTATCACGTTCCACATCTTGAGGAGTTATTTGTTGATCCACCTACTTGGGTCCACTACGACTTTTCAGAGCAAGGACTTTGATTCGGGACTCATCGACATCGGGCACTCTGTTATTCAGTTAGAGGATATTCCACCTTCCTTCTTCGTTGTTGCTTCAGATTCACCATCCCTTCATGGAGTAGTTGGCACTTCTACCTTACATATGGAGCATTGTTCCTTGGATGGGAACAACACCTTGTCACTTTGGAGGTCTTCTTCACATGGTACAAGGTGGCTTTTGACAAGTTCATCTTCTTGGGAGGCTAGATAGCTATCTTCTTCTCCTCATCTTCTTCTCCTTATCGGCCTTTAATTATCGGGACCTATTTGACGCATTTTTCTTAGTTGTTTAGGAGAGTCTTCTATCTCTTGTAAGTGGATGTTTTTCCTATAGGGTTTTCCTCCATTACTTGAGATCCTTATTGTACATGGGTACCTCATCAAGCATAGCTGCCGGGACCCATTTTTTTGTTTGACTTGTCTTGCCTCATCCTAAGTTACAATGAAGGGGGTGTTAGTGTGAGGGGTATTTTTCACTTTTATTTGTTTATTAGTTGAATTTCCACCTCACTTAGGTGAGTCATAGGTCATTAGGTGTCATTAGGAGTTATATGACAAGATATTGTTATAGAATTTGTCATGTGTCAGTGTGTGTCATACAAGAGTTACATTCTGAATTGTAACTCCTTTCTCCTTTGTGGAGGAGTGATGAGTCTTGCATGGGAGTTACACAGCACTCCTATTTGTACCTCTTTTATTTGATCTATGAGTATGAGTAAACCTTTTTCTTTTCTATGCACAATTCTTGTGGTTGATTTCTTGCTTTCATCTTGGAGCTACATCACTTTTTCATTCGAGTGCAACTTCATTGATGTACACCCATTCCTTCTTGATCCTTGTGCTCCCACACTCTCACAGAAATATGATTTTTCTTCAAACCCTTGTGTCTTCGTAGTGTTGTCCATAGAATCCATCAAGAGTTCCACTGGGCAAGAGTGTTGGGGGTTTCTAGAACTCCCAAGGGCTGCTCCATCTTTTCCATCTTTTCCTTAGAAAGATGGCCATCCTCTTCATCATGTACCGATCTCGTCACATGCTCTTTGACTTGTTTCTTCATGAGGAAAGGGTTTTCTCTTCTAGAGTTGAGTCTCTTAAGTCGTGGCTCCTTGGTGTGAGTACGGTTCTTAGGCCTTGTGTCAATGCCCACTCTCTTGTTCTCTAATTCCACGAATTCCTCAAAGGAAAGGGCACCATGCATCCCTTTCAAAAAGGCTTGGTACTCTTCTCACATTTGTCAACCCTTGAAACCCTTTTCTCCTTGAGCGAACCACCACCCCGATATTTTGGATGGCTAGGGTAAGCCTCTCCAGTGCCTCAACTATCCCTTCTTGTGTTCTCACGATCCTTTCTAACTTGTTTTCCATGCTTCACAAGCTGGGAGGATGATGCTCTGATACCACTGTAATGCCCCTTTTTGGGGACTTCGGAAAATAACTAAGGCTGAAGGAGAGATGACTGAAATTAATTTTTAAATGGCTGTAATCAGACTTCCGACGGCTACATATGACTGAAAATGCAAAGCTGAAACCCAATTTTCCCTTCCTAGGGCAACGACACTGTTTTGAGAACTCCCGCTCACTTTTGGATGCCTTAAACTCGCTGAAAATGTACCCAATGAAGATCAAAAATTCTGATTAATTACCAACAATCAAAATATGAAGGAAAACTAATTTTAGTGCCCTAGAAATGAAAATATCAATTTTCTATAAACCCTCTGTCTACAGAATTTATACATTACTTTAAAAATTTATAACTTTACCTAGGAAGCTCAAAAATTCACGAAACTTTGGATCTTCGGGTTTTAAAATATGAAGAATAAAGATATTAAATCAGTTTACGCAAACATCCACCCACACCTCCCTCTTGGAAATGTTGAATTAGTGGCTCAAACATGCAAAGAAATGATTGCTTTCACCTTTAAAAATTAGTACAAGTCCATCCATGCAAGAATCATACCATACATCCATCAAAACACCTCCAAAATGCTCATGATGCAAGTCGCCTAGGGCTAGATAGAAAGATATCAGCTCCAAATACCTTAAGATATTCAATAATTCCAAATATCCTTGCTTGAGGGTTTTCGTCCCCAAGACAAGTTCCACTATCAAGGGTTTTTGTCCTTGAAGTGGTCTCAAACAAGGGTTTTCGTCCTTGATGAGAGAGAAAGGAAAGGTACAACCTTTACCCAAAAGAAATAATAAGATTCAACATATCACATAATGGCCAAGCATCCTCCTTTTATAACATAAGGGGTGCTACATCATAACTTATGGCTGACCTTATAATAAGTACCTTTTAATTATCTAATTTATTTTTAGAGCCTACATGCTCAAAATACTTTATATTCTAATTAAATAAGTTCTTCTATTGGAGCGCTTGGCTTCCCAATAGGAATACATGATAATAATGAAAATATCTGCTTAGAAAATGCCATCCAAGTCTTCCCCTTGCTTCCTCAAACCCACGGGGAGGGAAAATGGGTTAAGGTCTCCAAATCCGCTAGTCTCCAAAAAGAGACATGACACCCAAGGAATGAGAAAGTCACAAATTGGTGTGTACCATTGCTTAGAATACATATACGAGTCTCTTAGAAGCACAAGTGCTTCTAGAGAAATTGAAATGATTGTTGAAATGGTCCTCCAAAGAAATTAATTAATTTGTTGTGCAGATTTCTAGGTTGCCTGGTCCCTAAATTGATGGTGATTAAATATAGCAAGAAGTTGAGTACGCATATAAAGTAATTATACTCAAAATACCCTAGAGGTTAACCAAAAATGATGGTTCAAGATAGAAACTTGTAGAAATTATTATTTTTCCCAATAGCTTATTAAATTTAGGTATATGTTATATAATGTCAAAAAGCTTTAGTAGCATATTTTCCAATGTTTTAACTCTTATTCTATGAATCAACCCTAAATTCCAACTTCAGTTTTTTTAATGACCCTTAGAGTCCACATGATACTATAGGGTTAGCTTAATTGATTTTCACAAGGCATTCGATTACATTTGAAGATTCTGGTTTACATGTTATGATGTTAGGTACACAATAGAAGTGTGCTAAAAGATAGTATGCCATGGAGTGATTCAATTTAGTCCAAAGTTTCCAGTTCATATGTCATAACATCAAAATTCAGAAATTAATAATTCGCACCAAAAGTTGGCATGTTATAAATTAAGCCTCAAACTCGTAAAATACATTATGGCGCAAACTTGTCAAACTCACAAAAAGAATGACACTAACCAAAACGGATTTTGAACTCCATAATAACATAATTCTACCCAAATTCCCAAATTTCCTAAATGATAAAAGGATAAAGAAGTAAAATACTAGAATGAGGAGATGCTCAGCGAATCCTCACATTGTTTTATTATATAAATATCGGGTAATTTAGAACCTCTAAACCACACTAGAACAGCCCCTATTGGCCTCGATAACATAGAGAAAAGCATAAAAGATATTCTAGTTTTCAACCCTTACAAATTTGCTTGTAGAAGCTATAGCAATTTTACACACAAATAAACAAAGTCTAAAGAACATAATTCAGCAAAATCAGAGAAGACTTCAAAAAACAGTGTCATTATTTGTAGTATGTGCACAATTCAAATATTATCATAGCCTGTTTATTGACTGAACAATTCAAATATTATCCAAGCCAGTTTGTGGATCAAAATTTTCAAATATTATTGAAAAGAGTTTTAAGTTTATTGATTCTCGAGGTCTTTCTCCTTTAAGATCATGGCAATTATGATGAAGCACAGTAAAACATGTTGATTCAATCAAGGTTCAGAAATTGTTTTTTAATGTACAATAATGAACTCCTTCAATCTTAATTCATAGAAAATAAGAACAAATTATGAACACTAGAATGCTTGTAGGTGCACCAATCAAATGTATGTATCATAATTCTTGTGCCACTACACCCAGCCCTAAAAGAGAGGATGGAGCATACAAAAGTTCAGTTGGAAGGCAGGTGAATTTCGGAGTAGAATAGTGTATACAGTCACCAATCCAAACGCAGATGCAGCAAACCATTCTGGTACAGCTGCACACATTCAATCATCATCTGCAATGATTATGGACAATCTTTTTGGTAAATTCACATTTGTTCTTAAGTTGGTCAAGAATTATGTGTCTCTGACAATTTTTTATTTTCTTATGTCACCATGGCATTATGTGTTGCATGAGCATATAAGGGAGGCATGAACAGTGAACACATTCAATTATCCTTGCATCTATTATAAATAAAAATTCATTTTCATTGATTTTTCAATTTCATATTGCTGAAGGTCTGTTTGCACTGACATATTTTATACAGAGTTTTATTTCTTTACGTGTTCTCAGCTTAGGTGACTTAAGAAATGCATCATAATGAAGAAAGTTGCACTATCTAATGAGATAATGCTTGGTCTTGTCTAGAATGTACAACATAAACAAGTTGTCTAAAGAAGTTTGAAGAAAAACTTTCACTGTCAAGTGAAGTAAGTACCAAAAAACCATATATGTAAGGAAAGATAATTGCAAATATTTCAACAAGATTTGAGAATAAAACAGGTATTAGCTTATTGCACTTTAATTCGTAATGGAAATACATCTTAACCAGTGCTTATTTCCTTCTAACTATAATTTTCATCTGTGATAATGTCCATGCACCATCACAAGTAAGCAATCAAGTACACTAATTAAACAAAGCGCAATCAGTTACCAGTTGGCTCTGCCTGTAATGATTCTTTGGGGACAACCACTGCAACTGGTCTGTCATCTTCTGGATTAACTAGAAGGAAAAGCTTGTACTGATCCCCAAACCTTTCCTGAAATTAACACATTTAAAACTTCGGAATGGAAAGCTGAAGCAAACTGGGAGCAACCACACAATGTCCAGTAAGAAATAATAGGCATAACTTGAAATGGACCTGTAATTTCTTGGTTAGTTTTGTATAGCTATTAGTTGCTTCACCGCGAAGATTCCCTTAAATAAGATTCCACCCTGTTTATTACCAAAATCAAGAAAACATAAAACAGATATTTATTCTTGCATCAATATAGCAATAACAGATTCATGCAAATATAGCAACTGTGCCATGCTCAGGGACAAATTATCTTTATGAATAAAAACTTGTTAAAAAGGTTGATATAAAGAAATGTTAAAAAAAAAAGTGTTTGTTAGTTACGGATCACTTGTTGAATATCCAAACATAATAAAAGCAAACACAAGCACTTCTGCAGCAAGAGGCAATTTGTTGTCATGTATCGTCAAGATATTACTTAGTCAACATGAGGCAATTATCAATATATGCATCTCACGTGCATCATTCATTGGAAATAAATCTACAGAGCCATGCATTTATAACCACTCTCTCTTGATGCAAAATTCTGATCTTCTCTAGGATGCTCAAATGCTCGAGAATTTTCACTCCAAAGTTATGAAAGATACAATGCACAAACTTGAAAATTGAATTATGGTACTGCAATGACGTAATTTCCCTTTTCTAAATTAAAGATGATTAATAATATTATTTAAGTTGTCATTTCTAATCCTTGGGCAACTTAATAATAATATTATTATTAAAATAAAAAGTATTTTTAAATACTTAAAGTAAAATTAATGATTTAACTAAGTCGGCCAAATGTAACTTTATGTTATATTATAAGGCAACTTATAAAAGTGACTTTTAAAGTAAGCTTCGACCACCCAAATTCAATTACATTTGGCTTCTTCATAATTTTTGAAGTTGTTTGACTCTTCCGTGGTTTTGTTTGGGCTTGGAATCAGTATTTCCAGCCATGTTGAGGAAGTATATTTGTTGCTGTCATATTTTAATTCCAGCTGGTCTGAAAAATACAATAAACATATTTTCTAGTGTTCTTGTGTTATGTTTGTTCTAGCTCTTGAATAAAATACTTGGGAGGGTCTCTAAATTTATTTCTAGATGTTTTTGCATGCATGATGCCATAAAAAAAAATCAGATTGTTGCTAGGGTTTGAAGATAATTTTCAATTTGCTAGTTCTTTAGTGTTTGAATCATAAGGGTTTCAAGGGAAATCCAGATTTTTCCAAATCTGCCCTAAAAGGGACATTACAGTGGTATCAAAGCACTTGATCCTACCAACTTGTGATTCAGAAGGAGAAGATAAAATGGTGGACATAATTTTTTATGATGCTAGGTTTGAGAGGTTTGCCCAAGGGCAAGAGAGATTGGCTAATATGATGGCACAACTGATCCATACCATGCAACATCCGAATGGTGAAGGAAGCTCTTCAAGGGCAAACAATAAAATCCAGCCACCAAGAACCGTGAGTGATTCTTCATCTAGGTCATTCTGGCCTACTTTCCTTCCAAAAGAAGAAACCATTCTGGTGAGGGAAACTCAACCCTCCATAGTGGATGACATTGTTGCCATCTATGCAGAATATAGAGCACTTCCGGCTGAGTTACGTGAAGAAATTTCAATTGCCAACTTCATTGGGTTGAAGAAAAACCGTGAAGAAGCTTGGGAGTCAAGCTACAATTGTCTAGGCAAAGGACATGGATAAGTGTTGCGAGATAAAGAAGTGTTGCGAGAAAAGAAGTGTTGCAGGATAAAGAACCAAAAAAAGGTATGACTTGTGATAAACAAGGTGTTTGCATTAATAATGTTAAGGAAGAACATGCATTACATGTTGAATGCCAAGTCTCCAAAATTGAAGTTGTTTCAGCCCTAGAAGCATCATCAATCTTCCTAACATTGCAAAGTTTGAGTCATTACCTTTTGAGAGTGATTTAAAGAGTTCTCCCTTAGTGATGAGGAGAGAGGAAGAAATCTTGGGGCATGAACTGAAGAAAGAAAAATCAGATCTGCAAGAAGGTTTTGAGGTGGAGCTCCAAGAAGACCATGTTGAGGGGCATGCACATGAGAAAAGGGTTTTACCGATTGCTAATGTTGATTTTTAGCTTGCTGGAATTTTCAGAACAACCTATGGGAAGCAAATTGATTGTGTTCATGACTTAAGCAAGAAATGTGAAGATGTTTTATTGACTACTATTTTTTGCATGTCAACAAGATTCACGTGTTGAATGTGACGAGTTCAAGGTGAAGGAGAATGTTGATCCTAACCCATAAATTCTAAATCACAAGGTTGGGGATGTTGAGGATATCTCAACACATTGCAATTCAGCAAAGGAAGGTGAACACTTTGAGGACAACCAAAGATATGAAAGTGTTTCAGATGTATTGCTTCCTACTATGTCATTGCATGAAGCTTGTCATCATGGGTAACATGCTTAAAATGGCGATAAGATGGTGATAACATGTAAAGTGCACATAGATCCTTTTATACAAGTTCAAAATTGTTGGGATATGGGTGATCTTTGGGGATACAAGAAGGGCCATTCTTTGGGACCAAGCCCTACATGTGAAGACAAGGTCGTGGAGATAGTCACCATTGCCGAGACAACAAGATGGTTGATGTGGAAAGGTGGTGAGCATAATAAATGTTTTTTTGTTGTTCAAGGTTTTAGCATGATTTTGATGGAGTTTAGCTACATATGGGGTGGCCACCATTGGATGTGTGAAGGAGAACTCAAGGAGGATGTGTTTCTTCAAATTGGCTTTCACCACTCCGGGTTGTAGAGTTGTTCTCATCCACATTTCCAACTTGCCCAACAGTTTGTATGCAACCATACAAGTAGATCTAGACATACACTTGAGTAATTTTCAATTTGATGCAGTTGTTGAAGTACTTTTAATCAGTATATGGCTGTTTCCAACCCCTACATTGCCCAAATTGTTGATTTTTGCAAGAAAATTCCACTTTAGTGAAAGTTTGGAAAAATCCTTGATGGAAAAGGTTGGAAAGAAGTTTCAGCTGAAGGCATTTTTCATGACAGCCACCAAGGTAGCTATGCGCCAAATTGCCACCATTTATGTTGTTGTCATCATCATTAGCAGCCACCACATTATTTCAGTTGCATTCATATTGGTGAATATAGGATGTTCTCCCACCATAGTTGACAAGGTTGGAATGAAGAGTAAGGATGCCACAATGGAGTTTGTGTTAGCTTGGTTGGTCATTGATTATTCATCAATTCTTTGCTCTAAAATTGAGATTAC